>JAVXUO010000939.1:0-526261 GCA_033065855.1 Escallonia rubra
CGTTGCACCTGTCCACCAAGTTGCTCCTTCTGGGGGCTCGGAGCTCGCGGTATCCCGGCTAGTCACCACCCTTAACCGTCCATGACGACCCGTCTCGAAACTATGTCACTCGCTCAGACTTGGAGACACTCATCCATCGCTTGTCACAAAACCCTACGCCTCATCCCTCTGCCCACCTGACAGGCCATGCCCCATATGTCAATGATATTGCCACCATACCCTATCCCCCGAAGTACAAACAACCAGCCTTTGTGCTCTTCAACGGACGCGAGGGCAACGCCCGTGAGCATTTGACAAGATTTGCAGGCTTATTGGAGCAGTATGTTCCGGGAGACGCTTGAAGTTGAGAATTCCATAAGTCCCTAGGGCTTGGCCTACACTTGGTACCACCAGATCCCTGCGGGAGACTGTCCACGCATGGAACGACATGGTCCAATTGTTCTTAGACAAGTTCCATTACGAGGCCGAACGTGTGAGTGTTGTTGATATTGCCGGCATTCGCCAGAACCAAGGGGAAGACTTGAATGAGTACGTGCACCGCTTTCATCTCAAATGCCTTGAGTGCACGGACTTCAGCAAGGACGAGACATTGGTTCCCATATGCATCAAAAACATGACTGATATCTACCGTGTGCATATCGAGAATCTACAGTTGAGGTCATGGGGACACCTCAAGGAAACAGCCCGCCGTACTTACGAGACGGTCGGTCATGTCAAGCCATAGAGGCCTCGCCCGCAGAATGCGCTACTGGCCTCAGCTGACACATTCAACAACCAGCGCAACAGCAACAGCACCAGCAACAACAACGTCAGTAATCACACTGGTTTTAAGCGTCAGTTCCCGGATGGGGACCAACGCTCCGACAAGCGGCGACAGCAGGAGACTCCGCCCGCCTTTCCGTGTGATTTGAATACGGTAAAAGGGCTCCTGACAGAATGGGTTGCCAATGATAACAACTTCAAGCTGCCACCTGTGAGGATCCCCATCACAGACGAAGAAAGAACCAGGCCTAACTACTGCCCTTACCACCAAGCCCTTGGACATCCCCTCAAGAACTGCAATGCATTGCAAGCCATCTTCGCAAGAAAGGTCGCGACGGGCGACCTACAGCTGCGGAAGCATCACGACGTGCGGAAGAACCCGTACCCAAATCATGGCAACAACAACCGCGAGCATCAGGTGCTCATGGTTACTACCGACCACGTCGAGCCGCACGTCCCCGAAGCTTCTACGGAAGTCTCCCCTATGGTCACAACTTGTGTACCTTCTACCCCCCAGCCAGCATCCTCAGCTGGACGAATGACGAAGATCAAAGATTTCTTTGATGAAATGGGGTTTTCACCCGCAGCGCGAACATATCTCTCGGACTGTTTGATCGAGGTCACTACCGGCCTCGGGCCCGAATGCTTCGCCGCCCAGGCCGAGCTCAAACACATCCCTTCCACCGCATTCATTTTTTCGGGCGATGACTCACCGCCAATTGAGCATCATAACCGGCCGTTATACCTTGAGTGCACTGTTAACGGCACCCGCTTTCGTCGCGCCTTGGTAGACGGCGGCGCCTCGATCAACATCATCCCCTTAACCACTTTTCAGCAGGCCGGTATACCACCAAGGAGGATTATCCGTGACCCCGTCAAAATCACTGGCTTCGGGCAAGGCCACCAGTCCACCCTTGGCCACATCACTGTCGACCTCATGGTCGGAACTGTCCGTCGTGACACTACTTTTCACGTGATAGACAGTGAATCTTCCTTCCACCTCCTGCTTGGGCGACCCTGGATTCATACCAACAAGGCTGTCCCCTCGACGTACCACCAGTGTGTGAAACTGGTGGCCGGTCCTACAGGACATGAGGTAGCGGTGACCATCCCCGCGACTAAGGCCCCTTTTGAATGTACCGAGTCTTACTTCGCCGAGGCCTCCTTCTTCACTGAGATTGCTGCTGATGGTGAGAATGCTACTCACATTCATTCCACCAAACTACCGGGTTGGGACGAGCTGTGTGGGGACAAGCCCGCCAAGTCCAAAAGAGGGAATGGAAACAAGGCATCAACCTCGACGGTGCCATCTGCTGTCACGACCAATCCCTCGCCTTCATCCCCCAAGTCCAAGAAACACAAGGTTGAAACCACCTTCCAACGCGTCATCAAAGATGGAAGGGTGATCTACCAATTATGACGGTGTTCGGGGGCTCCGGGGGGTTCGCCGCCTAACCCCCTCGACCCCGACCCACTAATGGAAACAGAGTGGTGTTGTAAGGCCAAGCATTGCTTGCCGGACCCTGAGCTCACACCAGGTGCTGCCCCGCCCTGCTATGAAGACGGCCCTCGACCGCAGGCCGAAGATCTTGAAGAAATTAACCTGGCTGACCCGGACGAGGAACCTCGACTGACCTACATCGGCACGAAACTCGCCCCGGGACGAAGAGAAGGACTGATTACTCTCCTCCGCGAATATCGCGACGTATTGGCATGGAGTTACAACGAAATGCCTGGATTGGATCCTGCCTTGGTGACGCACCATCTCAACATTGCTAACGGGTTCAGCCCTGTTCGACAGCATCCGCGAACCTTCCGCCCCGAGCTCGAACTGAAGATCAAGCAAGAAATTGAACGACTTTTACAAGCTGGTTTCATTGAACCTATCACTCATCCTATCTGGTTGGCTAATGTCGTTCCTGTGCAGAAGAAGAACGGCCAAGTCCGCATTTGTATTGATTTTCGGGATCTGAACAAGGCATGCCCCAAAGACGAGTTCCCGCTGCCCAACATCGACATGCTCACCGAGGCAGCTGCCGGACACGAAACCTTATCTTTCATGGATGGTTTCGCGGGCTACAACCAAATCCGGATGAACCCCGACGATTGTGCCAAGACAGCCTTCCGTACCCCTATGGGTAACTTCTGTTGGAAAGTCATGCCCTTCGGCCTTAAGAACGCGGGTGCAACATATCAAAGAGCAATGACAGCGATCTTCCATGACATGATACACCGCACAGTAGAAGACTACGTCGACGATCTTATCATCAAATCTAAAAAGGAAAGTGAACATCTCACGGACCTTCGGGCAGTCTTCGATCGTTGTCGACAATACAACATGCGGATGAATCCGTTGAAATGTGCCTTTGGAGTCTCCTCCGGCAAATTCCTCGGCTTTTTGGTCAGTCGACAGGGCATTGACATTGACCCTTCTAAGGCCGCCTCTATCCAAGAGATGCCCCCTCCCAAGAGCACCAAACAATTGAAGAGCTTCCTTGGCAAGATCTCTTACCTTCGCCGATTCATCCCTGCCTTGGCCGAACTCATCACGCCCTTCCAGCACTTGACGCGTAAGAGCGCACCGTGGAGTTGGCGTGCGCCCCAACAGCAAGCATTCGAACAGATCAAGGCGGTTCTCATGTCGCCGCAGACCATGGTCGTGCCACAACGAGGTATACCACTCTTGCTTTATTTGACCTCCACGCCCAGGTCCATAGGGGCATTGCTTGCCCAAGAGGTGGATGGGGGGGAGCGCCCGGTTTATTATCTCAGCCGATCAATCAGGGGCCCCGAAGCCAATTACTCTGAGCTCAAGAAGCACTGCTTAGCCTTGGTCTACGCCTCGCAGAAATTCAGACACTACTTCTTGTCACACCAGATCACGCTTATCACCAAGGCCGATCCATTACGGTACATGCTCACGCGCCCTGCCCTGTCTGGCCGGCTTACTCGTTGGTTGTTGTTATTGGCCGAGTTCGGCCTGTCCATCAAAAACCCTACAGCTTTACGGAGTCAAGCACTCGCGGACCTCTTGGCCTTCTTCCCACGCCAACAATATGAACCGACCTCAGATCAATTGCCTGGGGAAGAGACGGCCCTGACCTCTGACATTGGTGAATTATGGACGCTTGAGTTCGACGGCTCAGCCACTAGCAAAGGACCCCATGGAGCTCCCCTCCGGCAGGGGGGTGCCAGCATTGTCCTTCGAAATTCAGAGGGTGTTACCACATCCCTATCCTTCAAGCTTGCATTCCCGGTGTCTAACAATGAAGCTGAGTATGAGGCACTTGTCATCGGCCTCATGATGGCTGCCAGTATGGGGGCTAAGGCATTGTGCGTAAAAGGGGACTCGAACTTGATCGTGAAGCAGGCCGACGGGGAGTTCGCAGTCAAGGAGCCAGCCTTGGCGCCTTATCGTGCCTTGGTGCAATACTTGGAAGGAAGATTTGGCCATATCCAGTACGAACATCATAACAGGTGCCACAACCGACATGCAGACAGCTTGGCCACGATCACGTCAAAGATGGAGGTTGATGGTGAGCAGCGAATGCTAACCATCATCAAGAGGACGGAACCGTGCACATCATTGAACCTAGTCCCGAAGGACATTACTACAGACGATTGGAGGCAACCAATTGTCGACCAACTTAAGGCGCCATCTCTTGCTACCGCATCTACCCTTGCAGATTTCTTGATGTTGGGAGACGTCTTGTACAAGCGATGCCCCGGAGGCACTCTGGCCAGGTGCTTGGCACCGGAAGAAGCAAAGCACAAATTACAGTTCGGCCATCAGAAGTGTTGTGGCCTCGACGGTCCCCCTTTATACCGTCGCCTCCAGCGTATGGGTCTCTATTGGCCATCAATGGCCAAGGATGCCTCAGACATACAAGGAGACTGCCCCGAGTGTTCGTACGCACCGGACAATACTGAAGCTCTTGTCGTTAATGTCGAAGGTGACTGGCGCCAACCTTTCATCAGGTACTTATCCCACGGTGTTCTACCGCCTGACCGCAGCTCGGCACGATCTATCAAGCGCAAGTCGGTCAAGTATTTTGTGACGGAAGGAGAGTTGTTCCGCAAGGGATTTTCAGGACGCACCCTGCGATGCCTGCAGGGTGCCCAGACAGTCGAGGTGATTAACGAAGTGCATAACGGTGATTGTGGTGAGCATCAAGGCTCTCAGAAGTTGTATGCAGAGTTGCTAAGGATGGGATACTACTGGCCAACTATGGAATCTGACGCGATCTCTCATGTCCGACACTGCCAACCCTATCAGAGACACGCCGACAGAATGCACACGCCGACGTCCGATCTCCGCATAATCTTAGCCCCTTGGCCATTTCACTCCTGGGCTCTCGACCTCATAGGCCCCATCCACCCAACATCACGGGGTCACACTTGGATCATGGTTGCAACGGAACGTTTCACAAAGTGGGTCAAAGCCATACCTCTACAGCGAGCCACGGGAGGCGCCATCACCAACTTCTTGCGCGAACACATCGTCTGTCGCTTTGGTATCCCCCGGTGTATCATATCCGACAACGGCACGCCATTCATCAACAGGGATGTCCGAGCTTTCATGGAAGGATACAACATCAACCACGCTACATCAACTCCTTACTACCCACAAGGGAATGGTCAAGCCGAAGCTTCTAACAAAACTCTACTGCGGGTATTATCACGAATGGTCCATGACGTAAGTGGTTCATGGTCCGAGAAGTTAAGCCTCGCACTTTGGGCCTACAAAACCTCCAAGCATACAGCGACAAAGACCACACCCTTTTCCCTTGTCTACGGGGACGAGTGTGTCATACCAGCCGAGATTACAGTCGCATCAGCCAGGCTCTCCCTAAGTAGTGGGCTTGGAGAGGAAGAAACCAGAATGACCGCCCTTGAAGGACTTGATGAAAGGAGAGCCAATGCCTTGCGCCGTATGAAGAAATACCACGAACAACTCACAAAGGCATATGGAAAGACTGTGAAGCAACGAACATTCGTCGAGGGCGACCTTGTTCTTCAAGCCGCCAAACATGTACGCGCCAACATGTCAGCCCCCAAGTTCACACCGAATTGGGAAGGACCATTTCAAGTGCATGAAGCCAGAGACAACGGCTCCTACCTCCTGCTCAACACGGAAGACGGACAAATCACGGCACCTATCAACGGTCGCTATTTGAAGAAGTTTTATGCATGACCAACAGCGGAGTGTTCCCCCAGCCCTACCCGCCCAAAGCTTAGAACATTTACACAACATTTTTTTTGTATATGCACACATGTTCATGACTTGTAACTTTTGTTGTTTATTACAAGTTCTTGCTTTCTTCATGTAATGGCATTTTGGCCCAAATACTATCAATGCAAAGATCATTCACTCGCCTCAACTACTGTATGTAACGCACTCTTTCATTTACACATCGTTCACTAAGTCGCTTGCTATGGGCGGGGAAGGGGAAACCACAACAGGAGGACGCCACATGCAACACATACGAGCACATCAAGGCTAAGCATCACCTCACAACAAACACAGGTACAAAATAACCATACAACTGCTATATCAGTATCAACAAAATGCATACAGGTCACAGGTTTGTAGGTCGCTACGGACCAATGACTACTAGCAAAGTGAAAAGTACATCACATCTAGCGTAAAGAAGTAAGCAGTGCACCAATAGTATCAGAAGTATACGACTCCAGAGTCTGTCGCTGCACCTGTAAGTCGGACCATCTCTGCTCCAACTCGGCCCGCTGTCTCTCTATCTCTGCCCGCCGAGCCTCCGCCTAGCTAAGCCGGGCCCGCATCTCAGAAACCTCTCGCGTCACATCTGTCAACGCCGCATCAAGCATACGCCTACGGCCCTGACACGCCACCTCCTGCGCTCCTACCACAGTCAGTCCAGCCATGGCCTCAACACTCGGCCCTCTACCTCGGACATAGTCGGACAACCACTCCAACTGGAAACCAAAAGCTACGAACGGCTCGAGCTCTGACATAAACTCTGACCTCATCTCTGAACTCCAAGTCGAGGTCGGCACCGTACTAAGTGTCGCCAGCCAGTCCACAAGTGCGCCAAACATCGCCTTGGCAAATGCCATGCCCCGCATGGTAATAGAGCCCTCAAATGTCTGGGGTTGTCTCGCCCTAATCATCTCCAACCGCTGGACCACCGCATCAGACAACCCGAGGCCCTCCCAGGACATACCGTCTGCCTGCCCGACTGAAGACCCGCCACTAGCAGCATCAACCCCTGTCGCCTTACCACCCACTGATCTCATGCCAACGGTGGCAGCATGCATCGCTAACAGAGCATCACCCGCATCCACGGCTGACCCCGACAATGTATCCGCTATCGGCTCCACAACAGACGAATCAGGTACACCGCGTCGTGGCAACGAATCTCTAACCACCGCATGTGTGGTCGACAACCCGGCATGTGCCCCCGCATGTGCCCACCAATCATCACCCTCAAACGTATGACCCATCGGGCCGCCGAATACCTCATCGACCAAGACAGGTGACGGGCTCGAATGACCAACTGGCACGACCGGCTCCACAACATATGCTGCTGTCTGCTCCGGGTGACCGACTGGCTCCACAATGTAGGCCGCTGCCTGCTCTACCGCCGCGGCCTCCTCGAAGGCCTCACTATCCATCGGCTCCCCCTCATAGGCCGGCTCGGCCTCCATCTCCTCGACCTCATCGGCCGCATCTACATCTGCCTCCTCATCCTCCTCAGCTGCCTCAAGATCCATCCCCTCAGTATCATCAGTAATGGCCTCGGCATACTCTGTGGTATCGTCTGACTCCACGTCCATGGCACCACCATCATCATCGAACTCCTGTCAAAAAAAAAAAAAAGGGAACCGAGCATTAGAGAACGCTTAACATGATAATTGGCAACTGTACAACGAAAGTAAAGCATTACACTAACCTCGGAGTCACACTCCTCCAGCACCTCTCGCGACCTCTTCGGCCTACGTCCACCACCCGTCGAAGGACCTGCGCCTGTCCGCTGTGCACCCACCATCATACCTACTCTCAATGACGAAATGGGACCCTTGCCAGCACCCGGCACCCTCGGACCACCTGCTGCTGCCGGCGCCCGTGACGCGCGTGCTGGCACCGGTTCATCTGATACGCCTGTAAGTAGTACCGACATGCCGTTCTGCCGCGCGACCTGCGCTGTAACCAGTCCCAGTCCTCTGTCCCCCGCAAAGACATCGACCTGCTGCCTGTCGGATGGCTCCTGCGACAACCACTCCGACCATGTCGCCAGTACCCGATCCCACCATCGCGCATACTCAACCGTCGCTACTCCCGTCGATAGCGTCCCGGGCCTCCTCCACTCCTCTGTCGGTACCGGCCACTTTCGCGCCCACTTTAAGATCGTATACCCAAAAGCCTTCCTCACCTCCCACGCCCTCGTATAGCTGCATGGGGGCTCTAAATCATAACCAAAGCTCGAGGACAATCGATCGGGGCTGTATCTCGCCACGTAATATCTGTTCTCAGCCGGCTTCCCGCCATCATCAGTCAATACGGGTAGCCACCCTGGAAAGTACGCCACTAGTAAGGCCACCGCCGTCTCCGTCAGCTCATCTTGACCGTGTAGTCGCACTATAGTGTCCTGCAGATCCATCCATGGAGGAGTACCGTACGAATAATGCATGCCGGTATACGCACGGGGAACGCACTCGTCGCGATCGTCAAAAATGTCCGCCAAATCACGCCCGGGCCTCTTCCCACCCGCCCAGGCATATACTCGGCCACCTGCGTACCAAGCCGAAACCTGACGTGACTTGCCCGGCCGAGTCACCGTAACCATCCGCGGCGACGGATGTGCTAAGGGAAGATCACGAGGCCGATAATCCATGTAGACCTCGAATAGATACCGCTGCAAGAACATCCAGTCTACGTACGTCGTCACCTGATAGCGTCCATACGACCTCTGTACATCATTTGCAAACTGATCTAGACGAGAGTACTGTGTGCCTAAGTAAATGGGGGCCAGCCCGACGCGCCCCCCACCAGCCATACGTACAGCCAACTTGAATACCCTCGGGGACACGCCATCCTCCGGCGTCCCCTCAAATACAAACCTACAGGCATAAGAGCATACAATGTCTATCATAACCTTGTCGCCCTATTCTGAACGTAAACTCTATTGCATGGCAATATGACTACACTATCTTTCCGACACGTTTTTTTCTTTTTCTCTAAGTATAAAATTCAGCATTCTACGCATACAAGAACAATGGAAGTACAACATGCAACAATACTAAAGGGAAGACATTATAAGCACGTACCTCGACAAGAACATGGCAAGAAACCCCGCTAGCTCGTATCTCTTGTCCTTATAGCAAGAACCCGCGCGAAAATTGCTCACCGACGCAGACTTCTGACCGGGTAACGCAGTCGCCGTACCATAGAAGTATTTGAGCCACCCGATGTACGTACCCTTGCGATTGCTCCTTATCACCGAGGCAAACCCCTGCAGTTCCTTTACCGTCAACCGTTCTGCCGCCGTCAACTCCAGCTCACAAGCATTCTCCGTACCGTGCATGGGCAACCCCGTCAACATCATCACGTCGAGAAGCGTTGGCCCAATCTCCCCAAACGCCGTGATGAACGTATGCGTCTGCGAGCTCCATCTCGAAAGCAACAACGCCAAGCCCTTAACGTCCCTCACCGGATCAATCACCTTGAACGTCGCCTCTATCGCGGACACCAATCCCAACGCCTCCAATCTCTCCCCCCAACCCGACTGCTCCAACATATACATACACCAAAAATTCCACCCCACCGGCATGGTATTATGGCCCTTGAACATCACTGGCGACCACGGCACATCTAGTCGTTCCACCAACAAACCCGGCATGTACCTCGGCGACATCACCGGAGCGACCCCCCCGCTCGGCGCACGAACATACGGCGAAGGAACCATCGGACTCTCTGCCATAGACGACGCACCGAAAGGACCCACAAACACATCCGCACCCACTCGCTGGCCAAGCTCCCTCCAAAGCTCCTTGGGTGGGCATCCGGGCACCGCCCCCTTCGCCATCAACAAAATATTGCTGTGGCTTGGCGTTGCATCAAAGCTCCTCGCCCTACCAAGGAAGCTCAACGGCACCTCCGCTTCTTCAACCGGCGCGACGTCGTCATCATCAAACATGTCGCCCGGCGCTAACGTTGATCGCCCGCTAGCTCCGCCCCGCCGTCGCACACTTTGCTTCTTCCGTGTCTTTTTCGGCAATCCACCAACATTCCCCTTTGCGCCGTGAGAAACATCTCCGCGCACGCCGTGCCCCAGGTCGGCCTCGGCCTCGGCGTCGATGGCCTCGGCCTCGGCCCGCGCGGCCTCGGCCCGCGCCTCTCTCTCTTTCCTCCTTTCTTCCCTCTCCCTCTTCCCTCCTCCTTCCTTCCCCCCCTCTTTCTCCTTCCCCTTCCCCCCTCTTTCCTTCCTCTCCTTTCCCCCTCCTCCTTCCTTCCTCTTATTTCCCCCTCCTCCTTCCTCCCTCTCCCTTCTCCTCTCCCTCTCCTCCTATCCCCTTCCCCTCTCCCCTTCTCCCTCTTCCCCTCCCCTTCCTCTCCCCCCTACACCGCCCGCGCCGAGCCTCGGCCTCGGCCAAGCGGCCTTGGTCGGCCTCGGCCACTTGGTCGGCCGGCCCTTGTCGCCCTCCCCCATCTCCCCTTCCCTTCACCCCATAGCCACGCCCCCCTCTCCTTCCCCCACACTCGGCCTCGCCCCGGCGGTGTGCCTCGGCCGGCGCCGCGGTCGGCCCATGGCCACCCCCTCCCCCACTTGCCCCTCCTCTCTTACCTTGTTGCATCCTCTTGGCTTCTTGTGATGTTCTCACTCTCATGGGTCTTCAAGATCCAACTCCTCTTCTTCTTCTTCTTCTTCTTCCTCTCCTTTCTTTCTCTCCTTACTCTCTTTAGTTTGGCTAAGTCTTTCTTTCTCTCTCTCCCAAGTCTTGAAAGTCAAGACTTCCCACCTAATTTTCCCCCCCAAATCCATCACATCAATTCAAATTCCAACTTTCCCCCCAAAATCCCCAACAACTCTTTTAGCGTTCCACTTCTTAACGCCAACTTTTTCCAACGCGTTGTTATTTTAGCAAAACAACATTATTATTTCACATTCCTAACCTAACGTCGTTATCAAAATTCTTCGCGCAACCCATCTTCCGCACAATGATTTGTTGTCGCGCTATTTCTTTCTTTCACGCTAACGCCAACGGACACGCGTGTTACATTTTGTTTTCGCTATTTCTTTTTTTCTCGAGTTCACCGTTACGCTGAGATAGTTACCTTTTTCGCAAAAAAAAAAATCGAAAATTTGCATATTCCAAGAGAATTTACGCTCCCCCGCGTTTCACGTTACTATAGCGCCCGTTCCTCCAAATTCAAGCCCGGCACTTTTTTTATCGATTAATGCTTATGCGTGCGGCGCCCGCTCGGGTTGCCCCTCCGCGCACACCGCACGCAGAGGGCTTATGTTCCCAACCCATCTTGGTCAGACCCAATGGCCCGCTAGGGGTCCCATTACGCGCGAACACGTCAACATTGTCAACGGTCAATTTTCCAGCGCATCAAACCGGTTAGTGCCCGCGCACCCAAGACACGTGTTTTTCTCGCTTCACGTGCTTCGTACGCGACTTAGACATTTTTATTTTGCATTGACGTCACTCACGCTAGCGCAATCGTCACACCAAGATCACCCAAACATCTTACCAAAAATGTCGACCGATGGCGCAACCGGAGCAGCAGGGTCAACGGACAAAGGCCTTGGCCAACCCCATGGGGTCGGCCTCGGCCTCACCCAAGACCATGGGGTCGGCCTCGGCCTCACCCAAGGCCATGGGGTCGGCCTCGGCCTCCCATGGGGGTTTGGCCTTGGCCTTTCCCCCCGGTTCTTCACTCTTCGCGCAAAGTCCTTTTTGCACTTTTTCGCCTCGTACGTTTCGTACATGACTCTGGCACCTTGTTCATCATGTGGGTACGATTCTTGGTAGCATGCTCATCGTAACACAACTTTCGGATTCGTCATTACTTATCAAAACACCTACCGACGGTGCGCCCGAAGTTCGCAAAAGGAGAAATTGCCTTGGGCTCCGAAAATGGAAGTTGGCCATTTGGCCTTGGCCAACCCCAGGGGGTCGGCCTCGGCCTTCCCCAGGCCTAGGGGGTCGGCCTCGGCCTCCAGGAGGGGTTGGCCTCGGCCATTTTCCCCCGGTGGTTCACCCCTCCGCGCAAACCCCTTTTTTCGCACTCTTTTCGCTTCGTACGCTTTGCGCGTGACTTTGACACCTCGTTCGTCATATGGATACGATTCACGTTGACACGCTTGTCATAATGCAACTTTTGGATTTGTCTTTGCTCATCAAACCACCTACCGTCGGCGCGCACGAAGTTCGCCAAGAGGGGGGAGTGGCCTTGGGCTCCTTCATAGGAGTTAGCCATTTGGCATTGGCCAACCCCAGGGGGTCGGCCTCGGCCTTCCCCATGCCTAGGGGGTCGGCCTCGGCCTCCACGAGGGGTTAGCCTTGGCCTTCCCCCCATTTTGGCCAATGGTCTCCCCTCCCGCGCGCACTTGTTTTCTCGAGTCTTTGCACCTCCGCGATGTTTACGGACGTTCGTACATCAACCTCGCGACGTCCGTCGTGTATCACCTTACGGACGTTCGTACATCAACCTCGGGACGTCCGTTGTCCATGACCGCACACCGCTTCCGCGATGCCCATCGCCCAAAGTCGCGCGCTACTGCCGAATGACCCGTCGCCGACAACCGCATACCATCACTCACCAACTTTGTCACTACTACATGTTGCATTCATTATCTTGTTATGACAGGTACACTTAGCTCATATCCTGTCTTCGAGACACCTAACCCGCGCCCTTGCGCCATTCTCATGACACGTGCCCCGGCACCAAATATTGCTCCGCGACGTTCGTCGCCGCGCCCTTGCGCCATTCTCATGATACGTGCCCCGGCACCAAGTATTGCTCCGCGACGTTCGTCGCCGCACCACTTTCACAACACGTGCCCCAGGCACCAGGTATTGTCTCGTGCTATAAGCATCGCGCTCATGCGCCACAATCATGTTGCATACTACCGGGATGGGCTCACAACCTTATAGCCATCGCCGTCTCAATCAAAAGGGGGGCTTCGGCCTCGTACCGGGATGGGCTCACAACCTTATAGCCATCGCCGTCTCAATAAAAAAGGGGCTTCGGCCTCGTACTGGGATGGGCTCATAACCTTATAGCCATCGCCGTCTCAATCAAAAGGGGGGCTTCGGCCTCGTACCGAGATGGGCTCACAACCTTATAGCCATCGCCGTCTCAATCAAAAGGGGGGGGCTTCGGCCCCCATACCGGGATGGGCTCACAACCTTATAGCCATCGCCGTCTCAATCATACCGGGATGGGCTCACAACCTCATAGCCATCGCCGTCACAGTCACAAGGGGCTCCGGTACGAGGACCCCTCGCCACGGACTCGGAGCGCTGAGCTACGACCATGTCCACTCACGTTACCGTCGATCGTCGACATCACCTGGACAATGACCCCCGGGTCACTCCGGGACGGGAGCAGGTCCTCGGAGGGCATCGCGCCTAGTCCGCCTGGCAGTTGGCTACAGGGGTAACCCTCACCGCTGTCAGGTTCTCCGCGCGTCTCTTGACGCACCTCATGGGATTCAGTAAGGGCTTGGATTGGTGGCTGGGGCAACGGGCTTACTCTGATCATGCTACCGCTGTATGGTCAGTCTTCTCAGACAGGTAGAGCGACGCTGTGTGGGGCAAGCAACGCGAATTTAGGAACCGGCAGTCCAACGGAGAACCGGCATTTTGGGCCCCCCTGGTGACGTGTCACTCCCAGGGAACGACATGTGGCACTTTATGACATAAGCACCATGTTTCCTATAAATAGTGAACTTTACAACTCAAAAAAGGACTTTTTGGCTCTTCTTACAAAAATCACTTTCTCACTCTAGAATTTGAGAGCTCTCGGATTCTAGTGAGAGAAACGTAACTTTGGACCGTAACTTCGGACCGTAGCATTGGACCCTGACTTGGACTATCGACTGCCGGCCCTTTTCGTCTTAGCTTTGCCTTCGCAGCACTGCCATTCCTCACGGCCCGTCTGAGAAGCCTTGCCCTCAGCCCTTACTCCGTCTTTGATGTCTCCCACTTTGCATATTTGGAAGCTGATACGGACTGCAGCCTTTGTGGCACCTCCACGTAAATAAGAACCCACTTTCCTTGGCATCATACACTGAGAGTGATTTTATAACGTCTTAACATAGAAGAAAATAAGATGTGCACAAAAATAAAGGACAAGATCTTATATTTGTCAAATGCTATTCAAGATGGTATTGACTGCTTCAGAAATGAGAGAGGCTAGACTCTCATCCGAAGTACTAATAACAGTAGTTGTTGCTTTGACTTCTATCAAGGCCTTGCTAGGCTCAAAAATATGCAAAACAGAAGCAATTTCCGATCCAGCATCGCTCATGCCTTGTTCTACAGATCCCTTGATTCCCATCTTCTGCAAAGCGGCCAGAAGATTTTCCAAATCCATTGCACCCCAATGCAGCAACGGTCTAGTGTCCGAAGAAATAGCTTGCTCGTTACCCGGGTGTAAAAGATGTTTGCCGTGCTCCATAACAAGTTCTCCCTTCAGTCTTGCAATACTCGTGTCCTTGTGATCCAACTTTGTCCAACTGAGCTGTGTTGCCAAGTCCATCGAAATATACAGCTCGGGCAATTCCTTCCTGTTTGGTATCCGCAATGTCTGATTTTCAGAGTAACCAAGGAATGATGATGAACTGTTTGGAGGACCAATATGCCTCCTCAAATACTCGGGAAACTGCTTGCAGCGAAAAACAAAGAAACAACAGGAGATGCAAAACTAATTATATTTGTATAAGCATTAGAAGGGGGGTAGGAGTGGAGGTTAGTGAGGTCGAAGGTTATTACTACAACAAAGTCTGGCTGCAATATCTTCAGCAAAGGTTGAACCTTCTGCAACCTACAGAACAAAAGATGAAACCATAAGACACCATTATTGAATAGTAAAAGAAATAAGTGGGCAGAAGAAAGCCTGAAAATATTATATAAAAGCTACTTCCTGTCAAAAGTCTAATAAGATTAAAGAATATCAAGAGAAGGGCAAGCCGTATATCTCAATACATGATTACGTACCTATAACCACACGAGTGAGTTATAGAGAGATGGAAAGATGTTGTGTGTGTGTGTGTGTGTGTGTGTTGGGGGGCGGGGGGGAAGAGGTATTCCTTACTTTATTCCAGAAAGAAATGAACACTGTAGGGCCTTCATTGCCATTGGTTTGAACGGTAAAAGAGCTAATTCAGCATCCACGCCTTCCTGTTTAGTAGAAGATCCGAAGTCAGGCAAGCATATATAACAGGTCAAACAAAACAAGGATGATTGCAACAATGTAGTACATTTAGATAGTTGAACCAAACAAGAAGAAACCAAACCTCCATAACAAGTAATGAATTTTGATCCCTGCACCAACGCCGAAGCAAATGAACAACAGGTCCAAGCCGCAGACTCCAGTGAGGACAAAACACTATGCATGGTTCCTGCCAAATTTTTCTGTGCCCATTATATCAGCTCCCAAATTGAAGCAAAGAGCAAAGTGACTTTACCACAGAACATAGAACTCCAAGAAATACCACGTAGGAAAATTCTGCAGGCGCTTTTTTTTCTATTTAATGCTCTAACTAGTTATGTCTCCCTAAATAAGAAAACAATTCACTCTTCTCTGAAGACCTAATTACAAAACTACCGTAGCAGGAGATATTTGCAATTCTGAAAGAAAGAAGTGTCTTACAATAATTCAAGTGAATGGACTGCAGGAAACGTATGAAGCCTTTTCTCCCTTGTGAGCACTACGTGGGCAAACAGTGGCTCACCAGAATACAGCTGCAAGCCCAATTTTTAGAAAAGTACATTAGCTGCTTAAACTTGTACCACTCCACTATATAAGCTGATTAATTTCTCCTGATAACTCTAAGAATGTAAGTACCTTTTCTTGCCGAAGCTTGCATAACCATTCTGGTATGATATTTGTGAACGCCATTAGCTCTTCTGCTATGGTAGAAATTACATATATGGGAACCTATATATGGAAGAAAATTTAGATTTTAAGGAAGCATGACTTTCTAAAAAATGTCTACTAAAAGCGCTAACCAACAACCCAATACATACACGCTCGCTCACAGGCATATATACTCAGGAGTAAATAGAACTCTATTTTCTCCTGCATACATGGATTAAGTGCTGGAGCTGGGTAATTACCTTTGAGTCGCGGTAAGCGCAAGGCGGTGGAATACAAATGGTGGTCATACGGATGGAAGGGGTGGCATTGAGAGAGAGAGAGAGAGAGAGAGAGGAGATTTCGTCTGTTCTCTTTTTAAGATAATATATGTGGCTAATAGAGATCCCTTGAGTGTGGGCTGGTCGATTAGGATTAAGATCAGACAATGTACAAAGCAGGTGAAATTAAAGTAGAAAAATGCACCTTTAAATTTGAAGATTTGAGAGAAAGAGAGAGCTGTTCCAAAAGCTGCAAAACAATTCCAAGTCTTCCAATAGGAACTAGGACTGAACCTCCAGCTTCAACAGAATCTACAGCACAGGAGATTATAAAAGCCAATTTCTCCATTTCCTCAGACCTCTCATCAGCATTAAGCAAGGCTTCGCCAATAACTTCCCAGCTATTATCTGTGTCACTGCGACATGATTATGAAAATTTTACTATTGCGCTTCTCTGGGGGTTGGAAAGGATAATCTGGAGATCTCTAATTCTTAAACTCAAAAATCAAGTAAAGAATCAAAATAGAGATACTGTCAGGAATGTGCAAAAGAAAGTACCTCTTAATTGATAGATCACTATTGACAGAAGCAAAATGACAATTTTCATCCTCCACGTTGCCTAGAATATTTCGCGCCGAGTTATCAGAATATAGAATCGCGTCACATCCCTGAAGAGCGTGGTAATTAAAATCCATTGCAGTTTCAGATTGAAATATAGAGCTTGAAACATGTCCAATATTTGCTTTTGGACTGCTAATGGTCCAATTGCAACTTCCTATTTCCAAACCAGAGCTGAAGGCCTTTATGGTAATACTGCCATTGTAGCATGCTTCTTCAGCGTATTTAAGAACCTGAACTCTCTGCATGCAACTTTTCACATCAGCTGCACTGAAAAACATCTTTTGTTACATACACAAACACAAAAGTTCACTATCATGCATTGAAGTATGTAACCTGCAAATGAAAAATAAAAGCAGCTTTCTTATCAGTATATGCTATATTATTTCCCATAGGTTGGAGATCCAGTTAAGGCCAGTTGTTTACTTGCATTGCAGAGCCAGAACCAATTGACGCGTTTCTATTTATGGTTCTTATGGAGCTACATTGCAACAAATCTTCTTTTTCTGCAGCATTGCTTCTATGATCTTACAACTACACTCAAGGGCGAGACAGGAAAGAGAGGAACTGCACCAACTTCCTCTAACAAGGTTTTTGGCTCGCAATAAAGCTACTTTGACCATCTTCCGAAGTTCTAAATAATCTACTGATCAAAGCCCTTTATTATTATTAGTAAGATAGGGCGCTCTACATTCAGCCACACCACAGTGACCTCTGAAGCGATCCTCTTCTAGTTCCGAGACGAAATCCGACATTTCGGTAGCATCCCACCCTTACCTTACTCCTTCCTCCGTTATTTTAGCTGCAATGGCAACAGACGCATGAACAAGTGCCAAATCCATCCCCGCACCTTCCAATGAATTCCACACTCGCTCAGCACAGCAAAGAGGCCCGATTGAGCAAGCCTTATTTAGTTTAGCCATAGGCCTGAAGGAGGTCAGGTACTCACCTAAAACTTCTTCTCGCTGAGGCACCGGCGTAGTCATTGAAGTTCCCAGCTGCAACTCAAGGCTGCTGTTTCAGATTGTCAGCCACAGAAGCAAGGTTTTCCCACAGGATCGGCCGTTTCCCCTGGAAGGGACAAAAGAAAGATCTTGTTGTTTCTTCAACAATTTCTGATCTCTAGTGGACCTCTCAGTAGGGAGCAAGAGCGGGATCATCAGCCTCACTGGAGTAGCCAAAAAATCGAGTTCTACTTTTTTTTCATTTTGCTTTGGAGGAATGTTGATAGGCTTCTTCAGGGTAACATAAATTTCCAGAGTTCAGAGAAGACTCATTCGAAGCCATCTCTGCGCTCTGCTTTGTTTATGCTGCTAACTCTCAGTTTGGTCCTACTTCTAACTAATCACGTATACAATACTTGAATTCTCGGTGTAGATGCTACATAGTTGGTTCTCATCCTTCAGAGACTACGAGTGTAATAGGAGCATCCGTCGAGTGAGGATTGTCAGAGGAAAGAGGTGAGACAAGCCTTCTATGCCACGTCGCATGTTATAATTAATAAGGGCGGGTGCCATTTAACAGCAGATAGACACCAGTTAGGATAACCCTCACACGAGAGCCAAAAAGAAGGCTTCCATTAGTTGCTAATAGTCGAGGATAGACTTGGTGTGTGCGAAAAATACATTGGAATTGGATCATTCAGTAACAGTGCTTGTGGTGTAGGAGATCTTGGTCTTTCTAACCTTTGTGAGCCAAGCGAGTGCTGGATTAGCCTTACTGCTTGACCTCCTCTCTCTTAGCGAAATATGGGGTTATCGAGATAGTAGTTCCCTCTTTCCCGGATGGGACTCTACTAGAGTCCATAACTCAAAATAGGTGACCTAACGGCCACCACCGACTAAACATACCAATAGTCACCAGATTCATATGAGCTACTGGGGAGTAAGCAATGATCTTCTTAAGAAAGATCTGTCGTAAAGTGGTCGAGGAAGTATATGTTATAGCAATCACGCTTAAAGTATAAATGAAAGGAGCGGAACAAAGTGTCGCTTCGGGGAACATGGGTATTGAAAATCTTAAAAACCCATAGGTTCCCAGTATGATTTTTAGTCCATGATCCTCCGCTTTCTTTTTAGTTGAGTAAAAACACTAGATGTCGTGAAAGGAACAGGCTTGGCTGGATCAAAGCACTTCTTTCTGACACTCGCAACTAATTACTCCTCTGTACATATAGGGAAGACCACTACTGAGACTGAAACTCAAAGGCCTCCAACGGTAAATATTCATGAGATTAGGGTGGATGTTGTACTGCTCTGCCCCCTCCCCAAAAAAAGAGAGAGTATTGAGAATTTAATCTACTAAAACAATCGTAGCTGGCGCAAGAAGACGAGTAGAAAGAATTAGCTAGGGAGGGAGACAGGGCTAAGGCAGATGCCAGTCTAATCTTCCTTAGAATGGCTTGTGCAATTGAAGAAGAAAAGGAAGAAGGAGTGCAGACAAGACAGAAGGATGAAATCGAGGGAAGGTAACTACTATAGGCATTACAGCGGATGGACTGACTACGATACTATAAGGCCTTTTGAGGAAGCTGAAGACAAAGAGGGTGTTTTTATGACGAATAAACCGAAAGGAGAAAAACAAGGACTGGACCATTCAGGCGACCGTCTGCAAGTTAAAAAAGGTGGATACTTGGTAAGCTTAGAATGTTCCATGATGGTCATTGAATGATAGAAAAGGACATTTCGCAAGCTTGAATCCCTATAAAAAGTCTGTCCCTTAAAGCTTTAGCCTTAAAATAAAATTAGGGTAACCTCCCCTCCAAACTATTCTAGGCCTGTTTCAGTCCCATGAGTGAGTCAGTCAATCCTGTTCGAAAGCTAGCGCCCACTCACTTTCAATATTGACTATGAGGAACTTACCTCTCTTGCTTAGGAACAGAAGAAAGAACTCTTACGTGTTAATACAAGAAAATACTTGACTTTTTTGAGACTGAAACAACTCGCGTAGCCTTCTTCCTTTTCCCAAGAGTATAGAAGCGAAAGGTAATGTAATTAAGCCTATTATCAGAAGCAAAGGGGCGTAGCGATCTCTGAAAGCTCCAAATAGGGATCCCTTTTGTGATTTGGGTGTGGCTGCTACACTCTTAGGAGGGCGAAAGACATAAGTGGTGAACCGAGATTCGTAAGAAAGTATTAGATCAGAATAAGGTAAAGCTTGAAGATAAGTTTTGTACTCTATTAATTTCTCAGTCCCTCTAGTCACGCATATTCAGTCGTACCGGCATGGCCCCAACCCGGCAACCCCCTCCCAACCCAACTATTGGCGTAATTGCCTTCACCTTGCCTCAGTCCTTCCGCTCTTCATTCCTCACATCCTTCAATAACGAGATAAACTGCGCACACAATGGCTAAAGTAGTTTCTTTTGGGAAAAAAAAACTATTAACTTCGCAAGGAAAAAGATAAGTAGCGCGGTTCGCTTCCTGGCGAGACTGTTCCAAAAGTCTACTACTGTGAGTGAGCTTTCGCTTTACTACAGAAAATGGCCCACCACACCTATCCTCTTATCCATATCTTTCAATGGGTCTAGGCCTTACCCTTAGAAGCTTTAAAAACTTGTTTACAACCGAAAGATTTGGAAGCAAGTTAGCTTATAGAACTTCGACTCATTCAGGAAAACTATGAGAGGAAGGAAAAAAAAATTAAAAATCAAACTTTAACAAGATCACACCAGATCATGAAGAAGTCCACTGAAACTCCAAAACTAAATCAGTAACACAGGACGAGACGAGACTGTTTTTTTGCATAAAATCACTTCACATAATAGAGGAGTTCACCGCAATAGAATTTGCATGGAGCTCATAGAATTCTGAACTGAAATTTTATCTTTTGTAGGTGTACCTGTACCATTAAGAAGTAAATTGCACTTTGCCAACAGAATACTAGAACACAACGCCGAACTGTTTTGACGAAGAAGACATAAAGTGCATACATGCAATAATGAAGGAACAAAGGAAAGGAATCTACAAGTTTTGTTTAACGCAGTCATCATTAGTACCTGTACAAAGGCATCCAACCACCAAGCTCCGACCCAACTTTGCCTAGAACTCTCTCTCTCAATGCCAATGGAAGCATTTCAAGCTCTTCCCACTTCATCCACTGGAGTAAAGCAGATTCCTCAGGCCCATAGAACTGCCTGAATTCCGTATGCATTGCAACAAGGTCGTCCATCATAAGCTGCCCATGTCTTGCTGTTGCTTCAGTTGCATATATCTAATCCCATGAAACAATCAAATCATGCAAGGTATAAAATGTTTTTGTGAATGGTAAGTAGAACAAAAGCTTGAAATAAATAAATTAGCTACCTTCGCGGAGAAGCCTTTGGTGCGAGTAAGAAATGGCAACCCCAGCATACCCATTGGACTTGAGATCAAAACAATATCAATGAAAGAAACATCCAATAGATGCAAATTATTAACAGTTTTGTAACAAGGTTCTGCCTGTATCAGATTGTTTGCATCAAGAAGTTTCTCAATTTTCTGCCTCGCATCAGTAGGTATGGGAGAAAAGACTGTAAGAGCTGAAAGGTCCAAGGGACAATCAAATAGGACCCGAAAACCAGACACGCTGAGTAAGTGGCATGCTGGGAAATGAAAACCCCCACCTTCACTTAAACATGTCTGCAATTAAGAAAGAAAAGCATCTCAAACAAGATAACATTATTAAACAGGCACAATGCAGACACACAAACAGAGACTTACAAACTTCATTGAGATGGATAGATTGATTGAATATCTAACTGCACAAGGTGAAAACAATTACAGCAGGGTCCTGGCCAACAAAAAAAATACAAAAATAGATATCATTTTGACGAGAAGTCAACTGTTGTGTACTTTGCAGATACCACACCTAAAGAAAAGGGCACAGGTCATTGCACCCATAAAAGACAGATAAATATACGAAAAGCGCATGGGTAAGAAAAAACATCATGGGAAAACAATGTAAAAGCATGAAGGGATATGTGCAATACAAATCCAGGCAAACATACATAAAAGTAGCATCTTCTCTCTTCTACACATAAAACTATAAGGATTTATAGATCAACCATGACTTAATGCAGCTATTAAGGGAGTGGTTCGTAGTGAAACAGGTGAGGGATTGGTACTACTAGTGAGCGCTCTAGTATCTGCATCAAATTACAGAAAATCCACATAAACCTCAAGAAAGATTAGGACTTGCTAGAAAGCCAGCACAAAATGCTGGAAAAATGTAAGTGCAAAGGCTTAACCTAAGGTGCTGGGTGCCAAATTAAAAATCTTACAGCTAATGCCTGCACGTTTTCTTGTAAGAGCTGCTGCTCTAGTTGGTTTATACGGATCTATCTGTAAGTAAAAATCAGTATGATATGCTAAGCATCTCTTTCGCCACAGACAAATCTAATCGTTGCTTTTCTTAATAACTACGCAAGTAGAATTAATCAAAAGCAAGAAGACTTAATCACCGCAAAGCTAGGGCCACTCCACCTAGGACACCATGTAAACTGGCCAATAGCATGCAAATGGACAAGGACAAGATCAGAGTGTAGTAAAGGCTGAGCACTGTTTGACTGCATACAGTATCAAGTTCCTGAATTACGATGCAGCACAGACTCAGAGTCTATATAACAATTGTAAGCACCTTGACAAGATATGAACTAGAGTCACAGAGTTTTCACCCTTCACTTATGTGCTTATAAAA
The DNA here is from genome assembly GCA_033065855.1 of Escallonia rubra. Taxonomy (NCBI): domain Eukaryota; kingdom Viridiplantae; phylum Streptophyta; class Magnoliopsida; order Escalloniales; family Escalloniaceae; genus Escallonia; species Escallonia rubra. The sequence goes on from JAVXUO010000939.1 coordinate 22,405, forward strand.
CTTATAAAGCGAATTCTGAAAGGGTGAGACATGGCACAGAAAATGGCAGATGGACAGATGAAAGATAAAAGCAAGGAAATGTCTGCTTGCAGCATCAAATATCAATGAAAACGGCTAACTCTTCGCCATTTTCAAGCCTACATAATGAATATGTGACTGATGATGAATGACTACATTTCTCATACTCTAACCCAAACCCCACGATAAAGATATTTCTAGCATAATACGCTTTAGCTCCATCACACCCCATTCCTCACCCCCAAAATCACATTACACACAACCAAAGTGTCTGCCAAAAAGAAAGGGGAATTGTCAAACAAATGTCCATAATTCTCTGTGAGTTCAACCTCGCTTCCATCACACAGAAGCCTTGAAATGAACAAGGCATGACCCACACAATCAAAACTCTCTAGACATGATTCTATACCTAGTAAATTGCGAATTAGGTGCATCAACAGCTACCCACTGGGCACCAACCCTTCCAGCAAAGTAAACTTCTTCAAAATTAGTGAAGCGAAGTTTAGGACCAAAAAAAAAAATTTGGTCTGCGTTGCTTACTTGACTTTCTATCAAGAGATAATAGCAAAAGAAATACTGATCGTATGGCCCTGTTTGTTTCATGGAAGGTGCTTCAAGGAAAATGCTTTCCGGAATATGCTCTCTAGAAAATAGGAGTTCCTGAAAATTTCATTAATTAAAAGTACCTAAACAAAAAACAAAAGATTGAAAGAAAACAGTTAAAAATCATAAAAACCATCAACAACAATTCAATGACATTGTCCCATTTACATACATGTTTCTAGCAAAAAAATAAATGCAAAACAAATGTGCTTCTGCGTATACACATGTATGCATACACGTGTATATGCATATAGGAATTTCTCCAGAACTCAAAGACGTTTTTCCAGCGAGTGGGAAACCAGTGGCACCACCATGGACACAAACGAGACAACAAATATAGTTTTGTAAAGGATCCAAGGCCTGGATTCCGAACACGTATCCAAAATCATCGGTTGCATACTTATAAGACCAGCGCAAGAAGGAGATGATAAGGCTAGCCTTTGGACCGGAAGCCCTCTTGGTCTCCCTTATCAACCAGAGGCCAAAGACTTACTTGCGACTTTTGTCGAACACCACATCTGCACTACCCTCAACACCGTCGAACCCCATAAGACCAAACCCGTTTCACCAATTTGCCCCAAGAATCATCTGACCAACAATGGGTTTCACCTAACCCCTGCATCCCCCTCCTCACCGCGGTCAGTTTCTGGGTTATCCGACCACCGTAGCAGCCCTAGTCGCCACATCCACTTTCCCCACGGCCGCTTCGTACACCGCCGTCGTCAACAGCGGCTCAGGTTCGGTTCCTGGTGATTTTCTTCGGCCCCAGCCCTTCATTTTCGGTGCGCTAAAGAGTTGTCAAAAGGGCCGGCGGCCCGCGGGCTGGCCCGACCCGGCCCGCTTCTGGCCCGACCCGGCCCGCTTCTGGCCCGGGTTGGTCCGGCCCTCTCGGTGAACAGTGACGGCCCTAAACAGTTGGGCTTTGGGCCTGGGCTTGGACCAGGCCAAGAAAATCTGGAAAAAAGCCCGGTTCTGGGCCGCCCCGAAAAAAACCCGGTTTGGCCCAGTTTGGGCCCGGTTCAACATCTATCTCTGGCTCGGCTTCACTGGGGAACAGAACTATGCCATGATAGTAATGGTAGTAAGCGGAAAAGCAAGCACAAGACTGGACCCAGAGCGTGGCACTTGGGATTCCGAGTTCGTCGGCCACATCCGAAACCCATGGAATGAATGGGTTGTTGATGAGGCAGGAAACGGGTTGACCCGCGTCCTCGTGTACCTTGAGCATGCGAGGAAGCACCTCCTTGCCTACACGTTCAAGCTGTGCCACGTACGCGTCAAGATCTCCATGTCTAGAGTCATCCTCTCCCCAACCATCTTCAAAGAATTCGAACCTGATCATACCATCACCAACCGGTGTTGGTTCATCAGTGATGTTGCTCTCTTTCCTCATCTGTTTGCCGACGGTTTCAGGGGTTGAGAAGGTAACAAGAAGGCCTTTGGAAGCAAGGAGCTTTCCAAGCCTGAGTAACGGGTTGACATGTCCTTGGCCTGGGAGGAGACTAGGAAGACATGGGAAAGAGCTTCACATCTTTGCTAGGGATGGCAATTAGATCCGCACCCGGCGGATCTCCGCCCCGCCCCGCCCCGTTAGGAGCGGGTTATTTTGACTTTGACCGGGTTAAGGGGCGGGTATGGTATTTTTTTTTAAATCTGCAGCGGGTTAGGGGCGGGTATGGTATTCTGTCCAACCCGCCCCGGTATCCGACCCGCCCCTAACCCGTACCCGCCCCGTTATACTTATCATATGCACTAACCAATCTTAGCCGTCCATCCATAAATATAAATAGTCACAAACCCTAAAATTTTCTAATCTTCTCTTCTCTCCTCTCTGCCGATCTGCCGCCCCACCTCCTTGACTCCTTCTCTTCTTCCTCTTCCTCGCACCGTCGGCGTCTGCCTTTGCCTCCGCGACCACCGTCTGCAACATAGTGTATGTTCACCATGGGATCGGGGTGAATGCAAGATAGTTGCCTCCTTTCGTCAAAACAAACAAGCTTAAGGAATGGTTTGATTTCCCTTCGGCTTGCAGAGCTTTGTAGATTGGCATCGGCTATGGCTTTTACAGCTTAAAGAATGCTAGGTACATGTGTATTTATGGGGCCGAAGGAGTCAGCTCTGTGCAAGGACATGGAATCTTGGCCGGAGCTTCTTGTTTGAGATTTTGCTGTATGATAGGAAACCATTGATTGCATTTTTTTTTTCTTTTGACAAATACCCTATTGCATTTTACAAGGATAGTTTTTTGTCTTTTCTGCTTGCATTGTTCCTGATGTTGCTTTAGAGCTTTTGCTCCTGGTAGGTTAGGTTGCAATGGAATTCTTTTACCGGTGAAAATGTATATGCTGTACAATAGAGAACAACTAGAAGAAGATAGGGGCAAGAAATGCCAAAGTATAAACAGTACTGGGATAAACACCAAGGGCGGGGCGGATCGAGGTGGGGACGGTTTTTCTAAACTAACTTAGGATCGGTTATGGTATAATATTTTTTTGACCCGGTGGCGGGGCGGGGCGGGGCTGGTCGAGATTCTAGTGCTACCGGGGCGGGTACGGATTTTATGAGATCCGCATCCGACCCGCCCCATTGCCATCCCTAATCTTTGCGAGCCCATTTTCTTTCTCAAGGTAGAAGATAGCTATGGGTGAGTAATGGAAGGGGATGGCTAGCACAGTGCAAATTTATAGCGCCACAAGAAATGTCATGCCATTGCTGGAACCAAATTTCTTTTTGGTAACCATATTCCTTTCCTTTCCTTTCCTTTTTTTTCCTCCTTTCATATCTTATCATAAGAGTTCTCAAAAGGATTCATACAAAATTTAAAGACGTATAGAAAATACTAGTAGTTTTCAAGCGAGAGAATGAAAATGATAAAGCCACAAAGCTTAAGTCAATACTTGGATCATGATCATAAATACTGTAAACGTGTGACTGTATGTGCTTAGCAACCAAAAAATATATCTTTATAGATTTTAACAACGAAAATATATGTTTTTAACAATAGGAAACATGCTACGCCACGTTTGTTTATTTCAAATATTTCACCATGCATTTTCTCACAAAATTACCGTAATTCAAGCCTTTACTTTGAATAACAAGAAAATGCAACAACAAAAAAATTTAGGGCCCGGGCCCGGCCCAAGCCCGGCCCTAGATATTGGGCTTAGGGCCAGGGCTTGGACTGGGCCCAGATTTCCCCTTCATCTGGCCCAGCCCGGCCCCGACCCAGTTTCACGGCAGGCCCGATGGGCCCGGGCTGGGCCGGCTCATTGACATCTCTATGCGCTTTTGCCCAGACGAAAAGTTCAATAACAGCGTTTTCTTTCCTTGACGATTCGACGCTAAATAACATGGACTTCATGAATCTCATAGTCAACGTGAGTGGACGTAGTGATTCTTTCGTGATAAAGAGGGGAGGAAGAGGCGGCAGAGGTAAAGGTGGCGGAGGCAGTGTGGCAGAGGCAATGGAGTCAGGAAAGAATGAGACACGTGAGGAATGACGGGTTTTTTGGAAAAATGACTTCTCCAGTTATAGATGTCAAAAGGGTCGGGCTGGCCCGGCCCATTGGTGAACAGTGTAAGCCCAATAGTTTAGGGGTTTGGACCTGGGCTTGGACCAGGCCGAAGTTTTAGAGAAAAAAGCCAGGGCCCGGCTCGGCCCAAAAAAGCCCGGGTTTTGGCCCGGCCCGAAAAAAGCCCGAAATCGGCCCTTTTTTGGCCCGGGCTTTGGCCCTGATTTGGCCCAATTTGTGGCCCGATTTTTTGCCCTTTTCTGGCCCAAAAGTGGGCTGGCCTAATTTTGGCCCAGGCAAAGTTACCTATTTTGGTCAACTTTGGTTCTATCTTGTTATCAAACTAGCAATTGAAATTGAAGCATGAGTTGTATCTGTTGAATGTTCATGGCGAGTACAAGCCAAATGTTATTTACGTACTATGTATTTCAGTTTTTGTTTCTGCTTTTTATATTTGATCATCTCAACAGATTTCTAAATTTTAATTGATGTCAAGCAAGTCATATGTAAACAATCGTATCTTCTGTTGTTGCCAAATTAATATAAAGCTTTTATATCTTTTGATCTACAAGTTAATATCAAGAAAGGGTTTTACTTAAATTACATTCGAAGCACTCTTTCTTTCTATATTTGTTATTTTTTATTTTTTTTATTTTTCGTTTGTGGTTGATATTCTTTACTTTTTTTAGTATAAGAACTCTCATTCTTCTCAAGCCCTAAACGATGTCGACAAAGCCTAAGGCCTGCAAAAATAACTATTTGCTTCCTTTTTTTGTCTTATGATGGCACGATGTAAGATTTGGGGGAATCGGCATTGTAATATTCTGACCGATATTTATGAAAGCTTTATTATTGAAAATAGTGGTCTTTGGAAAGATTTCTTTTTGGTGACTTTGTTATTGCGTACACAGGTTTATAATAAAATTTCCTTCACGAAATTAAAATTTCCAACGGTAATAAAGTGAACGAGATTTTGCGACAAATATTCATCACTGCATTGAGATTTTGGACTCAAAAATTAAGGAACGAATTTCTCATGATTTTTAGTAACAAAGGATAATGTCTAAATATTTTTCATATATAGATAGTACCCTTAACCTTAACATTTAAGGATATGTTAATATCTAAAAGTTTCCAGTTGCAAGAGGTTAAAATAAATACTCGTTTGTAATTAAAGAGCCATAACTCATGTTTCTTTAAATGGCCAAAGAATTTGAATGTAACAAGAAAAGATGCTATTTTATCTTCATATATCTCATTATTGTTGTTGTTTGATCTACTCTATTTTTCTTTGACATTTACAGGTTTTACACCATATTACTAAAGATATTGAATTTTGCACTTAAAATCTGTGTGATGCGGGCTAGAACAACTAGTTTTTGCACTTAATCCGTGGTTAATGGTCAACCAACATCAATTTGCCTTTTTGAAAGAGGGTTAATTTATGAGAAAGTGATTGTATACTCAGTGGTCCGTATACAGAAACTTTGCCCTTTGTTGAAGAATAAGTCTTTATAACAAGAAGTTAGGAAGAAAGGAAAAAAAATTGGATTGAGCTCGGGCTCGGCCCAAGCCCGGCCCTAGATATTGGGCCTAGGGCCAGGGCTTGGACTGGACTAAATATTGGAGGCCCGGTGGGCCTGGGCTGGGCCGGCCCAAGCCCGGCCCATTGACATATATACTTCTCCTTTATATTTCAAGTTTTGCCCTTAACAATCTATTTTTAATATTTAATTATTTCTTTACCACATTTTGAACCTTATTTACCTATCTACCCTACTTGTAGAAATTGTAGTTCTAAACAGACATTTCAAGTGAAGGAAACGTGGTTTGGAACCACGTTTTCAATATGTTTACTTTTATTTGTCTAATTTAAACAAAATTGAAAGAAATATTGGTTTCTAACAGAGATTTCATAGTAAGGGTTGCTTGAAAACGTGGTTTGGAACCACGTTTTCTTCGATTGAAATCTCTGTTTGGAACCACGATTTCCAAAAGTGGGGTAGATAGGTAAATAAGGTTCAAAATGGGGTAAAGAAGTAATAAAGTGTGAAAAATGGATTATTAAAGGCAAAAACTCTTTCTATTTTCGTCCATCGTTTTTATATTAAGAATCATTTGCACATAAAACTACTTTTAAGGACAATTGTGCATTTCGTCCCATTATTCTAATTTTGGTACAATTTGACTGTCTCTTAATTTATGCATAATTCACCAATTGATGGATAAGTCTAATTTCTTGGACGATTGACAATCTTTGAGGGGTAAAATTGTCATGGATGCCTCCCAACTAGACCTGCCCAACTGATAAATCCTGCAGGTACGATAAAATGCGGTCGAATACTGGTAAAATGAGTCAGGATAAAAATTACCCTAATTTTTTCGGGTACTCTTTTCTTAGACCGTACCTTAGCTGGGGGTTTGGGTAAACCCGCGGATAAACAGGCAACTTCCAGAATTTTGTTCCATTTTTTTCTAACCAATTCTCAATTATTCATCAATTATAGTTGTTAATTTTTTGTAACCATTTTCTAACTGGTTTTCACATATTTTTTAATTTATGCTTTTCCGGTTTCCTACTACCATATTCTAGTTATTACATGTACTTTTTACTCGAAAATAAATAAATAAAATAGTTTTAAGGCACTACCAAAACAACAACAGAATCACATAAAAATTAATAGATAACAAGTACCAAATGATTGAAATGCACAACAAAATCAAGCAAAAGACAAGAATAGAATCAACACTTTAAGTGTTCAACGGTAGCATCAAAGCATAGCCATAGATTCGACTAGACCTGGCAAAATGTTGACCGTACCCGTTACCCGGACCGTACCCGGTCCAAAATGCCGGGTACGGGTAGCTATTTTCACTACCCGTAGAAATTTGACCCGTACCCGAACCAACCCGTAATTTTCGGGTCGGCCCGGGTCGGGTGGCGGGTTACCCAGTTTACCCAATTTTTGAAATATATATAAACAACAATATGTGTTGTGCCCTAACCTTCACTCTCATTTTTCTTCATTAGTTCTCATATCTCAAACCCTTCTTCTCACTTCTCACTTCTCACATATTCTTCCCCGCCGCCACCACCCTGTTCTTCCCCGCCGCCCCTCACTCGAGATCTACCGCCACGAGGCCACCTGTCACTCCGTCTTCCCCTTTATTCTCACGGATTTAACGCGACTCCACTTGTCGTCAATCTGTCACTGTCGCCACCGCCTGTTCTTCCCTGCCGCCGCCGCCTTGTTCTTCCCCGTCGCCCCTCACTCGAGATCTACCGCCACGAGGCCACATGTCACTCCGTCTTCCCCTTCATTCTCACGGATCTAACGCGACTCCACTTGTCGTCAATCTGTCACTGCAGCCACCGATTGAGTAAGTGACCGGTCGTCGTCGATCGTCGCTTCATCCTCCATCGTCGATCTGTTGACCGTCGCTACCAGATTTGCATCGCCACCAGATCTGTTGACCGTTGCCACCTGTTCTTGATTTTATGGTTGTTGTGTTGACCGTAAATCTACTGATCTCGATTTTTTTTTTGTTGTATTTTGTTTAAAGAAGCCTGATCTAGATATTATAGTGATCTTTGGTGAATGATTATTGTAATTGGGAATTTTGTGTTGATCGTCGAGCATATCTACTAATGTTGAAACTTTTTTGGCTTTATTTTGTTTATTCAAGAAGCCTAATCTTGATTATATGTATATGGATGTTGTGTGTAATAGATCTTTGGAGAGATTATTGTAATTGGGAATGTCCAAGTCCTGTTTGTGTTAGTGTAATAAAACAATAAAATAAGGAAGAAATGAGAAACAAACATTTAAGGAATATTAATTTTTTTTTGTAAAAATTAATGTATTACCCACGGGTAATACCCTACCCGCCAGGGTATGGTACGGATTCCAGATAATTGTACCTGAAAAAACCCGGGTATAAATTACCCGACCCGTTTTTACCCGGATCCGATCGGGTATTACCCGTACTCGTGCGGGTCGAACCGTTTGCCAGGTCTAGATTCGACGGTGACGGTGGAAGTGGAAGTCGACGGCAAAAACGGCGGTAGTTGCCATTTCCACCGGAGATGGATCTATGAGTGAGTGAGAGACCAACGGCAGAAACGGTAGTAGTTGCCACGATAATCGGCTGATCCATGGTGGTGGTGGATTTATGAGTGAGACAGAGAGAGGCGGAGAAGTATCGGCAGATCTATCATAGGCTATGAGTGAGTGAATCCACGGTGGAGTAGAATGGATCATTTTGGGGTGGAGTGGATATGTGAGTGAAAAAGAGAGAGAGAGAGGTTGTGGTGTGAAACTATGAGAGAGAGAGTGGGAGGAAGAGAGGAAGGATGGGGCGAGAGATGGCAGAGTCATCAAACCAAAACCTAAAATAAAAAGGGCTAGGCTAAACGAGGAGAATGGCTCATACATGTATTTATAAGTGAGATTTATGGGTATACCCAGCTAACCCGTTCCTGAATCAGACAAAATTGAAAATTATGGGTCGGCCCGGATACGGGTCTAATTTTAGGCGGCCTTATATATATGTACATGTACCTGGGTCAGATTTTCCTAAGTCTACTCCTAACCCCACCCCACCGCCACCAATTCCCCGATAACCCCATAAACCCATATCCCCACAATACCAACCCAACAAGAGTATCACCCACCGTCTGCATCCAACCACCCCATCACCCCTTTCTCTTATGTATGTTCACGCACTTAAAGAGCACCACCATCATACCTACTTCGCAGTCGCAACCAACACCGTGCCCATACATGATTATGCCAACCACCATAGTACCCACTTCGCCACTGCCACCACTAACCATAGCCAAGCATGAAAGCTAACCACCCCACTGTTTACCGTAGCCAAGGAAGAAAACCCACCATCCACACCACGACCTAATCCGCACCACTACCACCGATCAAGTTCCTTAACCACATACCATAACTATGCCTAAAACCCCACCAAGCATTAGCCACCATTGATGCCAGCTGAATTAAGAGAGAGAGAGGGGGGGGGGGGTTTGATGATGGTAATGGCGTTTGATGATAGCGGCGGTGGTGACGCTTGCTCCACGTGCCAAATCATAGTTTGCCTACTGACCATGTGTTCTCACCTCCACAACACCATGAGTCCGCCACAACCCCATTGAGCCCACTGTAACACCATCATGCTGAATTGGACCCAAATTCCCTTTTTCTCTCCACCCTCACTTTCTTCAGGCCAGATTTTCATGCCAAAATCAGATACGCAGTGGAGTGTTGGGCTTTACCATAAATTCTGCTACAACAGTATCATGCCAAAATCAGGGGTTCACGGTCCCAAAGCAGAGGGTACTGGACTTCAATGTTGGTGAAAATTTGTGCATTTGTCCCTGAGTATGTAACAGTGGCAACTGAAGTGGGTATGTAATAGTTGGTGGTGGTTGCGGCAGAAGTTGGAATGATGGTGTTGAGTGGTGGATCAATTGATCGTGCAGCGGAAGATAAAGGTGAGCAAGATATATAATGGGTTTTCACATGTCCATCCCTTTTTCTCTAACGACGCTGACTTGGCTGCCATGGTCGGAAAATAGTGCAAAGTGACAATTTTACCCCTAAGAGGTTCGTAGGCGTCCAAGAAATTGGACTTCAGTCTTAAGTTAGATTGTGAAAACATGTTGTGTAAATTATTGGAAGGTTTCAAGATTTGAATAAGATAAAAATTAGAATGAGATGAAATTTATATGATTAGTTGAATGTCAAATGACATAAAGAGAGACATGTCAAGTAAGAAAGAGAATGTATTCTCTCAGCTTTGACTTTCATATATATTTTATATATAATTAGATGGGTACATTTGCGTCCACAGCTTGGCTTCATTAACTGGCCGTAAATTTTTGCTTAACTTTTGTTGAATTGATGGACTTTCGTGGGGTGAACTAGCCAAAAGGCAAAAACCAACAAGTATCTCTCATCTGTATCTTGTTAATTCAAAATGCCTGACATATATAAGAGTGAACATTCAAACCATTGAAACTTATCCAAGCGGCGAAGCCAAATTGTTTAATCCAACCATTCATGTGAACTCAACAAACAAAACAATCATCTGATTATAATTTTGAGGAAAAAATAATCCGTTCGATCAGTTTGGTGTTAGGAAGCATTAAATATTTACCTAAACCGGTAGACAAATTGATTGCTAATTTAAAAGCCATCAAGAGCCAATCGAAGGGTGAGAGATGCCCTATCTTTCTACACGATGGTCGGTAACCAAGCAAGAAACACGTTAGGTAACGACTCTCATCTCTCTTGCCTTAGAGCAGAGCCAATCGACAAGATGGCGTGCCACAGACAAAACTGTTACCGTCCAATCCAACCATTCATGAACCCATCAAACAAAAGAGCTGAATTAGTTCATTTTTTTGGAAAGTCACGTGATCCTTGGGTAGGTAAGGTTTGCTTCTAACTTTCTCGAACCAATTAAAATAAATTGAACTTAATCTGTATATAATAATTAAAAGCCATTTAAATTATAACACATCTCAACTTTAGTTATTGTCAACCATAATTCTCTATGCTCCAAAATATTAGTGGTCATAATAACAAATTTACAATATGCAGTTGAAAAGGCCGAAAAAAGTTCAAAAAAGACTACGAGCTGAGCTTAGATAACTTAAACCATGTAATTTATCCGTCAGCTGAAGCTAAAGTTTAACTCAAGTTTTTTTTTTTTGTTTCTCCAATCGACTGGTTCAACATTCAACCTGCAAATCGAATTGATTAACAATGTTCAGGATTCTAAAATACGCTCTATTTTATATGAAAATTATAGGAAGAGAGGACGCTCAATTTTGTATTAAAATGATAGAAAAATACGCTCTATTTTGTATGAAAATTACTCCTATTCCGTATCTCACATCCCGCCAAGTGACACTAAATCACTTTTTTGTCACTAAAAGTTCCTACAACAATATATCTTAATTTTTTTAGTAACAAAAGAAGGTAAATTGAGTCACATGGGTTAAAACCTTAACTTACGGTGCAATTAACCTATTCCTTTTCTTTTTTCCTTTTTCCTTTTTCCTTTTCTCTCTCCCATAAGAAAAGCTCCCAGCGGCCGCGACGGTTGCACTAGCCCTTCCATCGTCCTTTTTAGCCCGTCGATCTACTGTCGGAGCTCTCAATCAAACACCGCCACCGACGCCGTCAAACCCTAACCCTAACCACCACGGTAAGCTCCCCTCTACCGCTGATCTCCAATTTCTCAAAATTTGCTTTCCAATTGCTTACTCCTCGTAACACTGCAATCTCAGCTGTTTTTTTAGTCTTTGTTCCCTTTAATGCAGTGATATAACCAATAAATTGCATACTATTACTTATTTAGTGTCGTAAAGCGTTTAACCCATCGGTATTATCGTTCCTTTTTTTTTTTTTAAAAATTTTTGTTCGCTTTAATGCATTGATATATCCATTTATTTGTTAATAGTTTAACTTTAAAGTGTAGATTTTGTTACCAAAATTGAAGACATTGATAAAACTTCCGAGTTAGTCAATATTGTAATTGCAAAGGTGATGTCTTTTTTACATGATTTGTGTTTGCAGAAGAGTTTGGGAACTGAATTTGGGACTGTTGAGTAGGAAGTCGAGATGACTAGGTACCATGTTGGCGGTAAAGTAATGGACACTGTTGACTTGCTGAGGAAGCGGCACTGGCCGTGGCGGTTGGACCTGTGGCCGTTTGCGATTATTTATGCCGTTTGGCTTGTGACGGTCGTACCTAGCCTAGACATTGGTGATTCCATTATAGTGCTCGGTGGCTTTGCTGCTGTTCACGTCCTGGTGTTCCTATTCACGGCTTGGTCGGTGGATTTCAGATGTTTTGTCCAGTATGCTAAGGTCCATTTTACGCTTCTGCTCGCTAAAACGATATATTGCTTGTGCACTGATGCAATGTTTGAACTATGTATTGGAAGATCAGTAGTTTGTCAAGTTTGGAAGGCTTCCACAGAGTTACCCAAGAACGCACTAGTGCTAAGACTTAAATTCTTATTTTTTAAAGTGAACCAAGCTACTTGAGCTTGGCTCGCGTGCATTTGGAGATTGGTTCGTCTGATAAACGAAGTAAGAACGTGGCTCTATGAGTAGACTTACCAGAGCTCAGGCTGTTTTAGAAATGCCTTGAGAGATGAACAGCCAAGCTTGATCACACTAAAAAGCTTGAATAGCAACATACATGTGTTTCCTTCTAATTTTAGTAAATCAAAAGCAATACCAAATGCAGTCAGACAGTAACTGCGACTGCTGCAATATTATCCCACACAGCCCCAAAATCTGAACCTTATTCAAACCCCACAAGTCTTAGTTTATCAGCGACCAATCCATTACGTTTAAAAACAACAGTTACATACTGTTCAAATCTTCTAGAAAGTAGATCTACTGTGGAACTTTAAAGCAGGTGAAACCCATTTACACACGAGGTATACACATAAAGAGACTGTATTAGTAAATCGATTACCATACTGTATATTGTATTTGGAAACCAGTTTATTATCTGGGGAATTGAAGCTTTCTATCGAAGTATTGACTAATGGGCAAGCAATCGCATGCACAATGTTCAAGTGTCATCTATTAAATTTTAAGATTGCTTTCACTAAAGGCCTCTCATATAGGCATTGACTTGGTTTCCAAGTACTACAAACTTGAACTCAATAAATTGCAATTTAAGCACAAAAATAACATGTTCAATTAAAGATTTTAAATAGACATCCTAAGTAAATTCTTGGCACTGCGACTGAATATTTCTGATGCCAAGTCCGCCAACAATGCCCATCCCAGACACCCATCCGAAGGAATCTTGACGAAGCTTTTAAGATGATCAGCCAGTGGTTTTGATAACAGTAGTTCACAATTCCGTAGAGCAGTAGAATCTGTAAATAAATGCATATTAAGCAAGATAGAGTAATACATATGGTTGTGGGCATTCTTACTTCTCAAATGTAATGTAGTCTTAGGGTTGACGTGGTCAGGTTGCTATGTGACTATGTGTGCTTTCACTCGGTACAAATAGTCTAACCCTCGTTACATGAACATTGATCTGGTAAATCATGTTAATCTTGTTGATCCACACTTTGTAACTTTGCATTGACTTGCTAGATTTTTTTCTTGTTCTTATCACAAAGGGTTTTTACTTAACAACTTGCAGTGTGTAGCGACATTTTAAATGCTAAAACTAAATTCTACCTGTTACTTAATTGATCTCTAAGCTGCTGAACTTTATTAGAACTATATCAATACAATAAGAAAAGTTCTCTTGTATACTTCCATTCCATAACCAAGGTAATCCATATGGAAGTCAAATACTCCCTCCATCCCAGTTTTATTGCTCAATTTTCCTTTTTGGGCTGTCCCAAAGAGATTGCTCACTTTCTGAATTAGGAAAGGTCTTGCAGGTTTTTTTTCTTTTTTTTTCTTTTCATTTTTACCATTTCTCCACTTTCTGTATTCTTCTTCTCACTCGCCAATTATTCACAGACCTGTTATTGTCTTTCTCCTTCTCCACTGACCAAACCTTTCTTTCTCTCCTCCCCTCTGATCTCTTTCTCCTTCATCACTCTCTCTTTCTCTCTTTCTTTCCTAGCCACCACTGTGATCGACCACCACGACCCTCCTTTTTCTCATTTTTTGTGTTTGTGTGACCCTTCGACCACCACTATAATCTCCTTTCAGCCACCATCGGCACAAATCGCTGCCCTATTCAATCACCACGCCCCTTGTCTGATCTGTCTCACTACTGCGGAACCCTCCGCAACCACCATTGCCGCCCCTTTTTCGACCACCACTGCCTCTTCCATCAGTATTATCTGGAATGAAAAAGCTTTGGATGTTTAGTCAAATCGACTAGGCGTTGGCCTAGATATCTTGGAAAACGATTGGGCGAGTAACTGGCTTTGAGGCGAGCGACTAGGCAAATATGAGGCGTCAGGTCTTTTTCTTTGACGGATTTTCAGGTTCTTATTTTTCATTTTAATCGTTTCTTTATGTCTAAATTTGATTTGGGATTTGGTTCAGCAAAGTATTCTTTTGTAAGAGTGGCGGTGTAACAGATTTTGATTTCATTTAAGTTTTAATCCTAGGCAAACAATGTAGATCTGGGTTTGATCAAAGTCGTTGAAAGTGCTTAACAGGAATAATGATGGCTGTTTGGTGGTGATTTGAGGTGGCCAGGATGAACTTTCGTGAGGATTTGCAAACCCAGTTTACTTACTATAAACAGAAATCAGTGTTCATGAATGAAAACCATTTTTGCGTAGGAAAGAAGAATTGAAAATTAGAAGATGATGAAGAGAATAATACTGTGTGGCCGGAGAAGAAGATGAAGAGAATAGTAATGTGTGGCCGGAGAAGAAGGTGAAGAGAATAGTAATGTGTGGCCGGAGAAGAAGATGAAGAGAACTGACAACAGAAATTGATCTTAAAGGCAAAAGGTAAAAATGGAAAATCAAGACAATTGACAAAATTCCTTAAACTTTGTTGAAGTCAAACGTGGTCGATTATTTTGGGACTGAGGGAGTAAATTGGCACTTATTCTATTCGTGTAGTCCTAAAACAGCGTATGTCATCATAAAGAATGAAGAGTATGTCACCAGCAAAATAAAAGGTGAAACAGAAAAGACTAGTGCACTCACCATTTACGTTTTCAGTTGATTATCTGATGTTCAGGTTACGCTGTGTGTGTTTCTGTTTTTTTCTTTTGCGTTCTTTTGTTGTCAAGAATCTTACCTTGGAAGATTGGATTTGGGAGTTGCTCTACATAGTAGCTTGTGGTATAACAGCGCTAGCTGAACTAAATTAGCTTGTTGACACTGAGAATCGTGCATTTGTATCCACGGATTGCACCCCAGTTAGGCTCTTGTTTGATGTACTATTTTTCTTATCAGAGAAATAATAGAAATGCTTTTATTACAGATGGCATGATGATGCATTCCTGTTGAGAGCTTTTGTCGAGTGTTTTTGCTCCCTGATACACTGATACTGCTCAGCCCTTCATTTGGCAGGTTAATGACGTTCACCATGCAGATGCATGCAAAATTACTCCAACTAAATTTTCTGGTTCTAAAGAAGTTGTTCCACTTCATCGTCGGAAGGTAAGTCCAGATTTAATTTTAGATTCAAAATGTCTTAATCTTCAGCAACTTTCTTGTCTAACTGAATTATTGGTGCAAGGATTGTAGTAGTCATTGCCATGAGATACAGTATGACCTTTCAACTTCAACACCTTTTTTTCCCGTATAAATCGCTGAGGTGTTTCTGACGAGATTGTTGCTCCGACACGTAGAGAATATCTGTGCATTAGAGTACTTGGGGGTATATTTTGGAAAATTTTAGGAGAAAGAAAACAGAGAAATGAACAGGGCTGCAGTAGTGTGCTGGATCTTGCATGCCCTCTGTTGGTTTTTTTGGTTTTAAATTTCTCCCTCCGTCTCCCTGTAATTTTCAATCCTCTATCCTTTTAAAAATTTACCTTGCTATCTATTTCTTTTCCTTTAAACTCGATCTTTGCTGATTGGCTTGGAATTACATTGACAACTTTGAATAGAGATAGATCCAGGGAGGCGGGATTGCTCAAAAATCAACAATGACAAGGACGATTAGTATATTTAATGTTGATTTTATTACGGTACAACAAAGAACGTAATCTTGGTAAGCCGCTGCAAAGGGTTACAAGTAGGATACATGTTTTACCGCTAGTGGTACCAAATAGACCACAATGTCCCATGGATTCGTCTTCAATGGTAGAAACTATGCTACTGACAATCTTGATTTTCCATGTGTGGTCTCACTTTTTATGATCGCAGTATTCCTCTTACTTTGAAAGGAAAATTTTATTGGGTGGCAGTGAGGTTGGGAGTGTTGTATGGTTCAGAAGGTTGGGCAACTGAGAAACATCACTCACAAGCTGAGTGTTGCAGAAATGCAGATGCTTAGGTAGATCAGTAGATGAGAGCCCGGTCCACACAAGGAGGGATAGAATAAGAATGAGGTTGGGTAGCACCAACTAAAGAAAAGATAAGGGAGCATCACTTGAGATGGTTATCTGCTATCGTACATAGGTCTTTACATGCACCAGTAAGTAAGGGTTTGTGCCAAGTTGATTGGCTAAGTCAAGGTAGGGGTAGACTGAAAAAAGACTTGGTTGCTTTGAGTTTATCAGAATACATGTGCTTAGATAGAAGAAAATGGAATAAACAGATTCATGTAGG
Organism: Escallonia rubra; assembly: GCA_033065855.1. Taxonomy (NCBI): domain Eukaryota; kingdom Viridiplantae; phylum Streptophyta; class Magnoliopsida; order Escalloniales; family Escalloniaceae; genus Escallonia; species Escallonia rubra. Next base: position 38,791 of record JAVXUO010000939.1, read on the forward strand.
CAGCACTTTGGGACAACAGCAGATGGTGATGACGACAATGATGATGCATCTTGCTTTTCTCGAGAAAGAGGAAGGGAAGGGGGGGGGGGGGGGGTGTGTTTCAGTTTGGTTGATCGAGGCTCTCAGATTTGTTATCCAAACTACCTTGTGCTGACTTCATCTTAGGTGTCACCTATTGCATATATCTAGTAGCTACGAGAATGACACAAGCCCCCTCGAAGCGTAAAGTTACTCGCTATTGCTCTCTTCTCTTGACAAACGGTTTATTTATACGCTACTGCATGTTTTTCTTTCAGTTCTTTTAACTGCTTCTTTGGCTACTGCAGTTAGCAGGTTCTTCGTCTCCATCAGGTTCGGAAGAGATATATTTTGATTTCAGAAAGCAATGCTTCATATATTCACATGAGAAGGAATCCTTCTGTAAACTTCCTTACCCTTCCAAGGAGACGTTTGGCTACTATCTCAAAAGCACAGGTTATGGAACTGAAGCTAAAATAGTTGCTGCCGCTGAAAAATGGGGTCGCAATGTGTGAGTTAGCGTACCGTTTACCTTTGTATTTTTATGTCTCATTAATAGTAATTGGAGCCTCTGCCATTCTAAATGGCTCTCGCACTGCACACACAAAGAGAGGAGGAAAAGAAGAAGGAAATGATAAAGAGAAGAATAAACTTGTTATTTGAAGCGATGAGAGCGTTATTTCAGATCCGTTCTGTTAAACTTGGAAACCTCCACAAAGCCGGCTTATGTATGTACTTATGCAAGTACTGGATGTTATATTCTTTGAGCATCAGCTCTACTATGCAAAAAATATTGGGAGTGATACTGCACATGCTTTCCATCCACTGGTGTATTTCTGAGCACCGCTTCTCCTCTTAGTTGATTCTGGTCACCTTCCATCAAAGTAATTTTTTTCATAAATCTTTTTGGTGAGGTTTGGAATGATTATCTGGTTGGTCTGGCTTATGGTTACAGTTCTCTTATGGTGAATACGCTCGTTAACTTTCACGTGCAATTTTTCCTTCTCCTTATGTGGATTATTCTGGGCATGTAGGTTTGAATATCCTCAACCCACATTCCAGAAGTTGATGAAGGAGCACTGCATGGAGCCCTTCTTTGTATTTCAGGTATGTTCTAATCCAATGCTTTGCATCAAAGAGAATTTTTATAGCCTTGGCCTTGTTTTGACAGTTGAAATCTTTATTTTATACATTGCATTGCCTGATGTTGCTCAATACATGTAGGTGTTCTGCGTGGGACTCTGGTGCTTAGATGAATATTGGTATTATAGTCTGTTTACTCTGTTTATGCTGTTTATGTTCGAGTCAACAATGGCTAAAAGCCGGTTAAAGACCCTATCTGAGCTTAGACGTGTACGAGTGGACAGCCAGACTCTAATGGCGTACCGCTGTGGGAAGTATGTTACCTCAATGATGAGTACAACCCCATCCCTCTCCCCTCCCCCCATCCCCCTCACACGCACAAAAGAAAAGGAGGAGAAAGCAACCCCCACTTTTTAAGTTTCAGCTGTCTGCAGATTAGATGTGCTCATGTTAAAATTGGGAACTATAGGTGGATTAAACTCGCTGGAACAGATATATTGCCCGGGGATCTTGTGTCTATTGGACGGTCTTCTGGTCAGAATGGGGAGGATAAGTCTGTACCGGCAGACATGCTTATACTAGCTGGAAATGCTATTGTAAATGAAGCAATTCTCACAGGCGAGTCCACTCCTCAATGGAAGGTGCTTCTCTTTTCCTTTCCAACTCAATTTTTGTCTGCCAACACTTTTCACTGGGGTAATTTGTACGATATTTTTCGTCAGTCAGTGCTTGGCCGCTACCAAAGCACTCAAGTTCTCAGAATTAGGATGTGTTTATAGCAATTTGAGCTTGCAAGGTTTAGATTCATGATTTTGAATGTTTCCATCGATTTTCTGTGTAGCTTTCTTTTAGTTAGTCAGGTTAGCGGTATAAAGTGTCAAAGCTGGGATGTTTAATAGAATCCCTGAGCGAACAAAAAGAAAGGGCAAAATTTTATGCTAGAATACGAGATTTGAGAAAATGCACAAAATTATATATGCATGCCGGCTAAGTAGCATATAAACATGACAACAAAATTAACCCTTTCGAACGACCTGCTATTTCTTTCTTTGTAAATCAGCCAAAGCCATGTCTAAAGCTTTCGCCTTCATATCCGTATAACTTCTAGTAGGTTTGACAGTATATACAAGGTCTTAGTTGTGTCATTACTATCTCAGAAAAACTTTAACGTATGAAGATCGAAAAATGCATTAGGAGATTCCTTTGTTCCAAGGGTGTTGATTGCTACAGGAAAAGTGATTTTGTCCTTCTCTTCCTTCCACTACAATTGATGTTTGGAAAAAAACGAAGTGACCTCTTCCCCTTAATAGAAGTCCTTGATAAAAGTTTTGAAAGAGACTCAAAGAATGTGGCAAACTCTTTCAGAATGTGGTTGATCCCCAAGGAATAGAAGGTGAGCAAGTTGATCTATCTTAACGCGAGAACAATCATAAACATGCTGAAAACATTTACAATCATAAACCTAATCTTAAATTCTTTTTGCCAGTATTGTCGATATCTTGGTAATGAACTTTATAAAATACCTGTTCATTTTTTTTAAACAAACTTTGTATAATTTGAATAAGGACTTTGTTCTCCAATTAAAAGGATTGCAGGAAAGCGTGTTTTGGTAAAATTTGACCTCCTACAATAAGATGCTCCAAGCACACCATTCTAGCTGAGGTGACTCAAAGTTGATTTGATGAACTGTTAATGATTTGGACCTCGCTTGGCCAAGTATTTATAAAGAAACACAGCAGGAGCAGAATTGAACACTTTCCAGGAAGAACTTCAGCAGTCACCAGTACATCTATAAGAGAATGATCTGGAACTTTGATTTATACTCAAAGTGGAGAACTTCTGTAGTATCTTTTCCACATTTTCTTTGCATAAACAATGTAGAAAATGAGCGCAACTACCTGAAAGAAAGTGGTTAATCAACTAATCAAATTGCAGCAAGTTACTAATTGCATTTGATTTTTCATTTAGCTGCTTTCATGACATTTTTTTTATTGCAACTCTGGATTGTCGCATTGTTTTTTCAGGTTTCAATCATGGGTGGAGGAACTGAGGAAACATTGTCAGCTAGACGACATAAAAGCCATATACTTTTTGGTGGCACAAAGATATTGCAGCACACACCAGATAAGGTTGTTTGCAGTTGTTTATTATATCTAACGTTTATGTTTTTGATGTTGTAAACCTACCATTTATATCCTCATTTCTACTGGAGGCAGACATTTCTTATGAAAACCCCTGACGGCGGCTGTCTGGCTGTTGTTCTGCGCACGGGGTTTGAGACAACCCAAGGAAAACTGATGCGGACAATATTGTTTTCTACTGAGAGGGTACATGACTTTTGGTAGTTTCTCGCGTCAGTCTTTTACCTGTTTGCATCTTTATCTTTTGTATCATGATTATCAAATCTACGTGTTGCAGGTTACTGCTAACAGCTGGGAGAGTGGGCTCTTTATTTTGTTTTTAGTTGTTTTTGCAGTCATTGCTGCTGGTTATGTACTAAAAAAGGTATGGGAGTTCCTCTCTAGCCACTGATGAAGTTCAATATTCATTTTATTCATCCGTTGTGGCATTTTCTCCTCCTCCCCTTTATGATAGTGACAATGGCTCTGATGCAGGGGCTTGAGGACCCAACGAGGAGTAAATACAAGCTTATCCTAAGTTGTTCATTGATTATTACATCTGTGATTCCCCCTGAGCTGCCAATGGAGTTATCAATAGCTGTTAATACATCTTTGATTGCACTGGCGCGACTTGGGATATTCTGTACTGAACCTTTTCGAATTCCATTTGCTGGGAAGGTGAGCAGTCCAAGTCTGAGGAATATTCTTATTGATATTTAGTTGTTTAGGCTATTTTTCCTGCAGAATAGATCAAATCTCATACTGTCGATTGTCTTCTCTTTCATTTAGGATTGAATTCAACGATGATGTTTTAGTAGGTGGTCCTGAATTCTTTTGTTAATATTATTTAGGAAATAGTAAAGTTCTTTGTGGAATGTCCAGAATAATGTATCAGGAGTTGTATCATTAAGAAGCTGATAGCAGTAGGCCCTTCCACCAATGAATAATTCAAGGCTATTCCTGTTTGCCTTGAGCTCGTAGTAGAGCAGTTTTCAGGGTCTTTCCTTTTGGTTGTTTGGTTGAGTGCGGCACTATTTATGAGCTGTATTTTGCTTTTTATAAGTTCCCTACTTAGAGGATGTCCTTCGGACCTAGCGTGGTCTGCCTGGAGCTCCAGTCATGTCCTTTTTGATGGTTTCCTCCGTATGGAGTGCCTTCGTTTATCATCTTCTAATTATGCTTGCCCTCGAGTTTAATTGATTTTGTTTTTCTTATCCCAATCGTCTCTTCTGTAGTCCAGCTAAAATTTTTTATACAATAGAGAAGACTTGATCCCACAACGTGCGAACCTATCAGTATTAAGTGCATATACATGACATCTCTAGCTATTTCCTCACGTTTTACCTTGCACTTGTGTATTATCTGCAGGTTGATATATGCTGTTTTGACAAGACCGGGACACTAACATCTGATGACATGGTATGAAAAGTAGAACTCTGGTTCTTTGACTGGCTTTTTGGAGGCTTTGTTTTTATTGTTTGCCTTATCAATAACAGGAGTTCTCTGGAGTTGGCGGATTGACGGACAGTGTGGACTTAGAAACAGATATGACTAAAGTGACTGCCCGCACTCTCGAAATTCTTGCATCTTGCCATGCCTTGGTCTTTGTGGACAGCAAGTTGGTATGTCTTTTGTTGATATTATGAGAAACCACTTTTACGATCAAATCCACCTTATTATACGAAAATCTGTTCAGTTGAAGCAGAAAAACATGGCATCTTTTTTTATAAAACTCCTTTGGGTATACAAGGGAAGTCTATTTCGATGCTTCTCATAGTAGCAAAACCATTGCATCGTATTAGTTATATCACCTGTACAAGCGGGTATTGCCAGGGATATATCCTCTAGAGGCTAAGAAGTTGTAATAAATTTAGAAGATTCAGATTCTTAAGAACCATTTTTATGAGCCTGTAAGACCACCTTGTGAAGAATCTTAACTCAAAAGTCTGCCCCAATCAGTCCCTTTTGAGATCGAAGCCTCAAAAAGCTAAAAAAGCATATTTCAATCTGAGCGAGTGTAAAGAATCCTTCTTCATTCATTTCTTTTTAAAGCCTTAAAAGGCTAAAGAAGCATATTTTAACGTGTCGCAATAAATTACCTCTCATCTGGGTGTTAATTATGAATAGAATTGTTTCACATCTGGATTATAAAAATCTCATAGGAATCAGACTGAAGAATGAAATAATATTCTCTCTCTGCAAGTCATCAAAGTTCGCATAGCATTTATATGGAGTATGTTCATCTTGAAGAGCTGAATTCCCCACATCGTCCTAGTTTTATGCCAAAACAAAGGCAACGTCCGTAATAGACAGCCTATACCAAACAGCGTCAGCTTGGCCAGAGCCTGAGTCGCCAGCTAAGAATTAAACTTCATGTGACGAGTATCTTATAACATATGCTTACCAAAAAAAGTAAACATTTACAAGACATCCTAGTGCAGCGTTCTTTAATTCTAGTTCGTCACTTGTGCCATGAGAAAACAAGTCATTTTCTTTAGTTACGATGTGTTAATTTCTTTTGATTGGTGCTTGCCATGTGCTTACAATTTTTTTTGTTAATTGCAGGTTGGTGATCCTCTTGAGAAGGCTGCAATCAAGGGAATTGAGTGGACTTACAAATCCGATGAGAAGGCCATGCCTAAAAAGTAAGTTAACTGTATTATTGTTAGGTGTTATGTTGTGTAATTTTTCATTATAATTCCTCTTTTAGTTGATTAAATGAACTATTAATCTTGGATGAGAAATGGAAAATATGAGGAAGTGTAAACTTGAGGCAAAACCCCGAATGTGGGATGAGAAAAGCACCATTTTACTCGTGATCATCCAAACCACTCTTTCATATGTAAATTGTTTTCAAAAGCTTCTCAGCTATTTCAGTAAAGCAATAATATGGGAGTGCAGCACTTGTACACAGTTGCAGGCGATATGCACTTTGAGCTAGTTAGAAGCTCTGAAAAATATTTAAAAAGTACTGTATAACTTCTAAATAAGAGTTCAACAAATAGATCAGTTAGACGATGAGAAAAATATCATCTAGTGCCCCTAGCTCTGCCTAATTATTAATGTAGCCGTGTGGCAAACACGTTTAATGCATGAATGCAGAAATCTACGGTAGACTAACTACGATTTTTTTTTTATATATCAGTTCTGCGAACTATCTTTTCATTTACTCTTTGTATTAATTAAAAAGTGTTTTTATCTTGTACTAATTAAAAAAAATTCACGCTAATAAACTAATAACCCTAATGCTTGCACGGTTGAACGATACCTAATTATATTGCATGCTATCAAATTATATTTTCGTTAATAACTCCTTGAAACTTTTGGCATTTCCTTATTAGTAACTTTGAAGCTATGTTACGTGGACTCTTCAAAATGCGTGATGTCGGACACTCGACACTTGGATATGGGTATGGGTAGGGCTGTATACGAACCGAACCGAGTTCGAGCCGAACAGAAGTATGTTCAAACTCGTTTGTTTAGTTTCAGGTCATGTTCGTGTTTGTTTAATCTTCAAAATTTTGTTTGAACTCGTTCGCGGTTCATTTAACAAAACTGGTGTTCGGCTCGAGTTCGTTCGTTTATTTTTACGAACCGAACTCGAACTTGAAAACTCGTGTTCTCGTTCAAAATAATTATTCCAAACCAGAACTACACCTTACTTGATCCAATTGTCTAAGTGATTTTAGGGCTTTTAAGTTTAAACTAATTTATACTATAATTAAGTTATACAACTTTTGAGTTTTGAACATATTATAATTAAGTTATTATCCAGACGAGCTGTTCACGAACACATTTGTGAACGCTTTGAAATGTCCATGCTTGGCTCGTTTAATAAACGAGCTCTAATATTTTGTTCATGTTCAGTTCGTATATTATACAAACGAATATGAATGAGTTTTTTGGGGAACGAACCACGAGCAGTTCATGAACAACTCGGTTCATTTACAGCCCTAGGTATGGGATATGTGTCCGACACATCTCATGGGATATGCCACCAAGGACATTGTCTTAAAGTGTTTCTTTTGATTCGTCATTGCTTTGAGATGAGTTTAGATTTCAATTAAAACAATGTGCGTCACAAAAAAACACCATGTTACCTAGGGAGTAATAAAAAAAAAAAAGAGTAATAGACAGAATATTTTGCCATGTCCCTGTGTCTTGGGTTTTGAAAATTAGACGAATCCTACACTTGGACACGTATCCGACTCGTAACTCGTTCCGAGTCCATGTAACATAGCTTTGAAGAGGGCACATACACCTTAGCTGGTAACAGCTGTCCTCCACAATCACTAGGGATACTTAGGATGGAAATCATTTCGTATATACATGGCTTCCCATGCAGTGATACACAGCTAAGGGAGGTAAAAGCTACCTGTGCCCCTATCCATGAAGAGCTGAACCAAACAAGAACCCTAATGTGGCATCCACATGGTAAGGCAACATGTGAAAGCCACTCGTGCACCATCTGGTTAACACATTAGAAATTATCAGTGGACTCCAAATAAAGGGCTAGGATTTGCCAACAATACAATCCCAAAAGTTGCATCTTTTCTTCCCTAGAGAGTTACAGTTGTAACTTTGAAGTTACAGCACCGAGACTGCTATTGAGAGTTGAGACCGGGACTGCTATTGTCGAAGCTTTGCGACGAAGATCAAAACATCGATTTCTCCTGTTAAACGAGATCACATTGATTTGACCGTGTTGCCAACATTTTGGCGGTATCACCGAGATTTTGTCCCAGTAACACCTTGAAACGCGATAGAATCAAATCAGATCACTGATCCGGTTCGGCAGCTGCCCAAGCTGACTTGTTATGCTGAGATTTCAGCCATAATGGTCGAGACTTTGAACCATGCCTTCGCTTCCTCACACACCAAATGCCTTCTCAAAATTTTTGAGAGTAAGTACTTACATTGAAGCACATAAGTGGGGCAGAGAACTTTTGCAAACTCCAAAACACACCAAGCACAAGAAAATAGAAATGAATGCCCAAGATGGAACCCGTATTAAGCTAACATTGGAAGGCTCTAGCAGTTGCTGGATGTGTTGCCCATATAAAGCCAGAAAAAGACAAACTGACATTTTTTTCCTCAAAATAAAGTTACAAGATCTTGGAAACACGGAGTCTAACTTCGAGCAGAAAAAAAATGGTTTTTCTCAATAGTAAGTCGCTGCCAAGATCTGTGAAATGGAAAGTCTAACTTCTTCAAGCTAGAAAAATTCCTAAGGCCAAACTGAAGTTTGGTTGAGGGAACTCAACAGCTACACCGATGCTTGAGCAATAACCAGTGGGATAAACTTCTTCCTCCTTTCTTATTAGTTTGCTTTTACGGAATAAAACAGAAAGAAAGACCATAGGATTGCTTGAAATTGGATGCAATCACTTTCTGACCTTTTCCCCCTTTGCTCATCTTATTAGTTGTGGTGGTTTTTATGTGCTTGATTTTGTCCTGTTCTTCTTTTTCCTGCAATTGCAGGGGAGGGGGCAATGCTGTGCAGATTGTGCAGAGGCACCACTTTGCTTCTCATTTGAAAAGAATGGCAGTTGTTGTTCGTGTTCAGGAGCAGTTTTTTGCCTTTGTGAAGGTATTTTAGGCATATTTAGAAGCAATTTACGGGACCATATCATGATCCCAGTACATCCGAGATAGTACATGTTGAATATGCCACATTACTTAACTTGTGAAAAAGTAGAGAAGAAAAATTAGGCCAGTTATTTGCCTTCTTTCCTGACACTCATGGTACGCCCATCGTTTTTTTTAATGCTTGGCAGTATTTGAGAACATGAGCTAGAGCAAAATTATTTAGATTGTAACCAACACGAGGTGGGTTTGAAGATGCCTGAAATTGAAATGAGCCGGGCCCGAGCGTAGCACAGACTTTGGATGTGCTCGACACGAACACCAGACACTGCTTCCAAGATATCAAAATTTTGGACACCCAAGGACACTGCTAAAATACATATCTGAATCTATAAGTATATGTGAGAGCCTACCTACTTCCTTTTCACCCAATATCAACTAAGCCTAACCTAACTGGTCACAGTTCTTGTTCTTGTTTGACTTGACTCATTATGGCAAAAAAGGGAGCTGAATAAGCTCCATGACCAGTCAGCAGAAAACTGAGCTAGTTAGGAAAGCCTTCTCTTTTTTCTCAGCAATGGATTGTGATCTGGAAGCTTTATTGACTTTGTTAAACAAATAAAATATGAGCAAAATTTTGTACTCGAGTCTTATTGGCCGACCACTGTATGCTATATATCCGTGTTGAAAGTGTAAATGTTTGAAAAGACACCATTTCAATCATTAGCGACCAAGGAATGCACATTGCAATGAGTTAGAAAAGGAGAATAAGCAGCAAAATTGAAGAAGCATGAAAAGAAAGTAGCAGAGCAAAAAAAGTAGCAGCAGAAAGAAGAGAGGACAAGAAGCAGGAATAGAAAGAGGTACTAGAAAGAAGAAGAATAAAGTATAGGGCGGTATACTACTAGTTTCCAGAATGACCACAGAAATTAGAAAGTATATGGCGGTTTTACCCCATATGTGGGCGACACCTTGTCCAAAAGTGTCACACCTTATGTAGAAGTGTCCGACACGTGACAGATTTTTAAAGGAAAGTATTGGACACTGCAGAGAGGTGCCCGGCACGTATCTGAGAGGTTCGGGTGTTTGTTAGTGTCCGAGCAATACCTTGGTGATATGAAGTGTTCGTGCTTCATAGCTCAGCTCGCTTAAAACCCTAGCTGGTGTATGAATTTGAAGACATTGTAGTCGGATCATTGGATGGCCCCCTGAGGTATGCATCTTTATTGTTGCTGCTCGAGTCATTTTCAAACCTATGGCAGCATCTGTATTCTGTAGTTAAAATTGGTCTGATTACTAGTCATCCGATATGAATATTCTGGCTCGTGCTTTGCGCTTTACAACAGTGTTTATCTTTCTTTCTAGTTTTTATCCCTGAAAGTGCAGTATTCGTTGCTATATCTTTTAAGTAACAAGCCCCCCCCCATTACAACTCTTTTATTTAGGGTGCACCAGAAACCATTCAAGAAAGACTCGTTGATGTGCCATCATCATATGCTAAGACCTACAAGAGATACACACGTCAAGGATCTCGTGTTTTGGCCCTGGCTTTCAAGGCTCTTCCAGATATGACAGTAAGGATTCACTTCTTTGGCAATTTTGCTCCTTAATGAATTTTCCCCTTCTGTTAGCCTTAGAAGTAATCAATTTTTTTGGGCAATGAGAATCTCTCTTTTACAATATTGGACATAGGTTCCGTCGACAAGTTGTTGCATTAAAATATTTGAGTTCAATGAGAGGTGTGGCTGATGTATATTGTTGACACTAGCTTACTTGCACTATTTAGTGGGGCAGCATTGTATCTAGAGGGTGCATGATGGAACCATGGGCGCTATGGTCCTGAATATTTCCAAACTTTGCCATTGATACTAATAAGTTGGCCCTCCCGTGCAATTTCAAAATGAAACTCTCGTAGAATTATGTATCTAGAGCTTACCTTTCCATATGCTTTGGAAAAGGAAGTTAAAAGAGTAGAAGTATGTAAAACGTTAAGAAGTTACAAGGACTTGTATTGATTATGTAAACTACAATATTGCCCTTGTTGGTTCATCTCAAAAAATAGAAAGTTACATGAACCCTGCTTTCCTTGATTGCAATTTGAACCAATTGAGTTGAGTTTGATTTGTAATGCATTGATCCATTCCCCTCCAACTTAAATGAGTTGGAAGACATGACATAGCACCAATTTCTGTGCACACCTTTGCGAAGAATTTTGGCAAGTTAATCGATTAATATGGATAGGAAAGTTAAAAATGTAGTGTACAGTATTATGTTGATGCATCTTCCTACGTCAAAAACTACGATTGTTATTATTACATTTGATTTGATTTGATTAGAGGGAGGGAACTCTGCAAGCTGAATAGGTTTGTAATGAACAGAATGGTACCGCTTCTAAGTATAAATGATTGATCCGCGTTCTATGTTCTCTCAGACCAAACATATCACCTGTTTCTGTCTGCGAGTTCTTTTGCTATTGGTTTACTCATGTTGCCCCTTTTTACTGTAAGAATTGATATTTCTGCTCCAAGAATGGACAACCTACTCGTTCCTGTCTCATGTGGATAGTGTCAGTTTGGAGTACATAGTTCATCTATGGAGTAGGATTACCATTTTTATGTGGTAATTACCTCACATATGTATGTATGAACTCTTAAGTTGTTGCTTTTGATTTGTCCAATTTCAAAGGTAAGTGAAGCTAGAAGCTTGGACAGAGATGCGGTGGAGACTGGGCTTACCTTTGCTGGTTTTGCGGTAAAAAGCTACTTTTCTTCTTGTGTGCATTCTTACCCTTATCGTGAGCTGTATATTGTTTCTTGCAAGTCAGGGGCTTTTTGTCATAGTGATATACTTCATATTAACTTCAGGTATTCAATTGTCCTATAAGAGGAGATTCAGCCAAGGTGTTATCCGAGCTAAAAGGATCATCACATGACTTGGTGAGTTGCAGTTTATGGATCTGTGGTATTTATTGATAACAGAAATTTGGTTCAGGGTTCAGCAGCTGTAGAAGTAGTTTATTTCGTGTTAAAGAAATGCATATCAAGAAACTAAAAATAAGGTACTTGCTTTGCTCTGTACCTCCTTGTGGAGAAATTGCTCTTAAGCTTTTCAACAACGGCTCTTTTATTTCTTTGCTTATTGACTTCGGCAATTTCAGAAAGAGGTACTAAATTTTTAGTCTGCCTTTTTAATTCTTTTGATGTTGGAGGCTTTCTTCTGGAAATATCTCTTGCAACTTCTTAAATAATTCATAATCTATCGATCAAAATGTTTGCCATGTGCTTCATGCTGTTTGCCCATGAGGTGGAGTCTATTGATGTGCAGGTGTACGCTTTCTTTCTTTCATTGTGTAGATATGTTAGCATGATATTGATGAGAACAAGGTTTTCTTTCATTAGGTGATGATTACTGGTGATCAAGCTTTGACAGCTTGTCATGTTGCTGCGCAAGTTAATATCATTTCCAAACCAGCACTAATTCTAGGCCCAGCAAAGAACAGCGAAGCGTATGAGTGGGTTTCACCGGACGAGACTGAAAAAATTAGTTACAGGTAGCGTTCGTTGATTGCAATTGTGCAGACCTCTTAAATGTGTTAACATTTGCTCACTTTTACCATGCTTTATTGATTTGTTGATTGTCGCGTCTTGTTCAAACCTGGTTTCACATATTCTAGTAATTTGCGTCTGAAAGGCCGCTTTTCTTGGAATTCGATGAATTTACATGTCCTTCCTGTCATCCATGAGAAGTTTACATATATGTTATTTTTCAACTGATGAGAACCTATTGAATGGTGGCCCTATCACTCAGTTTTTAGGCTAATGGTACTCTTGTGCAGCTAATTCATGCACGAGGTACATTCACACGTATCGTCTGCCAATAGAGCTAGCTCTAGTCTTCATCTTTTCTTCATCTGCTTTGAGCTTTAATTGATTGTAATTGCAGAGAGACGGAGGTTGAGGCTTTATCAGAATCTCATGATCTCTGCATTGGAGGAGACTGCGTTGAAATGTTGCAGCAAACTGATGCGGTTCTTAAAGTCATTCCATATGTGAAGGTTGTATTTCACCTCTTATTTTTATGACCGACTATTGATGATGGCTTGAAACCTGAAAAAGAAATTCCGACTATCAGGTTTTCGCAAGGGTAGCTCCTGAACAAAAGGAACTCATCATGACCACTTTCAAGTTGGTGGGAAGGCTGACATTGATGTGCGGTGATGGAACGAACGATGTTGGAGCTCTAAAGCAGGTGACTCACTACTGCTTGTTGGAGTTGACTCTTGCTTGTTATTTTTCCGAAATACGTTTTTCTAAGCCACTTTCTCTAGTGATGTAGAAACCTTGGGCTGTTAGTCAAATTTAGAAACCTGACAGAAATTGATTTATCTAAAGAAAGTTCAATGTTGAAGTTGTAAGTCATACATATCGTCAATCGGCTGGGTAAATTTTATAAACCAGTCTAGAATAGCTGTAGGTTTTTGTCTTCGTTAATCCAGAAAGCATAATCCTAATTTCTTGTACTCTCTTTCTGAGGCCTCACTAGGGATCATGCCCGATACATTCCACACTAGGCTTTCAGCTGCCCAAAGCAAGGCTTCCTCCTGGAATTGGGATGGCTAAATTTAAGAGAACTTTTTCTTCTCCCACCTGCCTGTCCTTTAGCTGGGGTTGCCTACCCAGTGGATTAGTCAAATAACTGAATGTACGAGTACATATCATATTGACAAACAATGGAGTATATCTCAATATTGCAGTTGCAGTGAAGCATTGGAGGATATCTTAAAGAACTTACGATGTCTGTTGCAGTGCACTGAAGCTTGCGGCTGAATTATAGTTTTGACATGAAAGATATGGCCAAAATGTGTCAAATTTGTTGGTAGAAAAAGCAACATTACCTGGCTTCTAGTGAGTTTTGAAGGCTTTTTCCAGGTTTCTCCTAGTTTTCTGGCCCTTACCGCTGTCTTAGGGCAATCAGTATGCTACCCTTGGTTGCACCAACTGCCAGCAGTTTTGCTGGTGAAGTGAAGCCATGTTGTCTTAAGCGAGTCTAAGATTTACTTGGCATAAGCATCACTTTCTGTTGCATTTTGCATTTTGTTTTCTGAAATTAGAATGCTCGTTCTGGTTGATGCTTAGGGCATTCAGTATGCTGCCGTTGGTTGCACCAACTGCCAGCAGTTTTGCTGGTGAAGTGTGAAGCCATCTTGTCTTAAGCGAGTCTAAGATTTACTTGGCATAAGCATCACTGTCTGTTGCATTTTACATTTTGTTTTCTGAAATTCGAATGCTTCGTTCTGGTTGATGCAGCTTCTTTTGACTCAAGAAGAGGCATGTACATAACACAGATACCGTTTCTTTAACTTTTATTTCCTCTTGTTTTCAGGCGCATGTAGGAGTAGCATTACTGAATGCGATACCTCCAACTCAAAATGGAAAATCTCCATCTGAGCCATCATCTAAATCTGAAGCCGTGAAATCTGCCAAATCAAAGAAACCGAAGTCTGCTTTGGAAGCAGCCAAATCTGTTAGTATTAATGAAGAAGGCCCTTCAAAGAGTAAAGCTGTTGCAAAGTCAGAATCTGCTAGCCATACAGCTGGTAACCGCCATCTGACGGCAGCAGAGATGCAACGTCAGAAGCTAAAGAAGCTCATGGATGAGATGAACGAGGATGGTGATGGCCGGTCAGCTCCTATCGTTAAGCTTGGGGATGCCTCAATGGCTTCACCGTTCACGGCTAAGCATGCATCAGTGGCACCTACCACTGACATAATTCGACAAGGACGTAGTACCCTAGTCACTACACTCCAGATGTTCAAGATACTTGGACTTAATTGCCTTGCGACCGCGTACGTCCTGAGTGTTATGTACTTGGATGGTGTCAAATTGGGCGATGTTCAGGCTACCATCAGCGGGGTTTTCACGGCTGCCTTCTTTCTGTTTATCTCACATGCTCGGCCCCTTCCTACCCTTTCGGCTGAGCGGCCCCATCCCAATATCTTCTGTGCCTATGTCTTACTCTCTCTCCTCGGGCAGTTTGCCCTCCACATTTTTTTCTTGATTTCTTCCGTTAAAGAGGCTGGGAAGTACATGCCAGATGAGTGTATTGAGCCGGACTCTAGTTTCCATCCAAACCTGGTAAATACGGTATCATACATGGTGAACATGATGATCCAGGTGGCCACATTTGCGGTGAACTACATGGGCCATCCTTTCAACCAGAGCATCTCAGAAAACAAACCGTTTCTGTATGCCCTTTTGGCTGCCGTTGGTTTTTTCACCGTGATCACCTCCGATTTGTTCAGGGACCTAAATGACTGGTTGAAGTTGGTTCCGATGCCAAGTGCATTGAGGGACAAGCTGCTCCTCTGGGCATTTCTCATGTTCTTGTGTTGCTATGCGTGGGAAAGGTTGTTGAGGTGGGCATTCCCCGGTAAGATGCCAACTTTGAAGAAGCTCGACCGGTCTGCTGCTGCTGCTGCTAAGTCAGATAAAAAGAAGTTGCTATGATTTTTGACTGAATCCAAGTTAGAAGATGCCTGGGCCAAGAAAAAAACTGATGATAGGAGAGCTGCAGCTAATGGCTTTTTTTCGTTTTTTATTTATTTATGTATAACACATTTATCTATCATTCTGTTCAACTTTTGACATGGGAATTTTCCTTATGTATTCCCCTAATTTTTTCTCCCAAACAAGAAAAAGGGAACACAAATGTAACTTTTCTCGCACTGAGTGCCCAGCAAAGGAAAATATTTTCATTTCATGTCAGTCTCTCTCAAGAGTATCTCTCATCTCTCCGCCAATCTCCACTTCCCGAATCCCACAATAACCAGAAGGAAAACAACATGGTTATAACCAACGAAAGAAGGTGGTGTTTTTTTCACTTACGGGTGCTTGTCGACAAAAGGAATAAACGATGGAAAGCTTTGATTCCAAAGTAAATATTACTTTTGCAAGTCTGCAATTACATCATAATGACACCGATGAATGTATGTCATGCCTTCTTTGGTAATAAATCTAGTAAATATTATTTTCTCCAACTCGGATAGTCGAGTTGGAGCAACTTCCTCTAGCCATTTGAATATTACAAATAAACACATTCAAAACAAAATGAAATAAGGGAGCCAGGTCATTTAAAATTTGAGTTGGAAAGCACTAAACATTCACAAAGTTCACACTTTGAAGTACACGGGAGGGAGGTGTTACAAAGGGTGCAGTTCAAGTTACATGCTAGCTAAGATTGTGTGCGACAGAGCAATAATAGGAATAAGGGAAGGAACCGAGGCGGAGCTTTCGGACTAGAAGTGCTACAAGGATGGAGGCACAGAGCAAGTACAAGGACGGCGATCCAAATGTGATGTCAATGTACAAGGCTAAAAGTTTCGAAGTCAAGGTTTATTGTGAAACCACTAGCCGAGCAATATCTTGTTTCAAAAATTCTATAGGATAAGTTTAGCAATGATAAATGACATTCTTGTTAACACTTTTTAACGATAATTCTTAGCAGCACATTTTTAACGTGTCACTAAACAAATGCTACTAGAAGTATTTATCAGTATATGGGGGTTTAATGCATCATCCTAAAGGTACGGATAACTTGTCATCTTGTGACACATGATGACACTATATGGGAGTGCCACCTCACCGAGATTGGACCATTTGACGGTGTTCCATCTTATGCCATACTCATTTGCCGAGCCCCGAACAACTTTCCTTTGTCTGTCTAAGAAGTCTAATTCACACAACACCAATGTGGCCAGAGTAAGTCCTCAATTCTGTCACATATCCGATATTCTCTGTAAGCCCTACAAAGGCGTCAATAAAAAATAGTACATGGCAGTGCTGGGAAGCCCACGCCCGACTCCTGACAAACTAAGGCAGTGCACTAAAAAAACCCAATGGTAATGATTTTTAGAGGTGTTGGTCAGCAAGGTGATAAGGGTTTGAAAGATCAGGGCCTTGGCATGCCTTTAGTGTCATGCAAGTCACCTATGATCACGGAGGCAGTGTCTCTAAGAAAAGCCTATCCTGCGGATAAGAGTCCTCATGCAGGAAAACTATGAAATTTATGGGAAACTTAAACTAAAATCATACCAATGAAGAATCTTAATCAATATGCTAACTACATAATCTCAAAGACTAATAGAGCAATAAGTAAAGAGATTGAGTTAGATATACTTGAGATGAAGATATCAATAGTTCGGCTCAAACTATCCTAAAACCTACGTTCACTTCTTCAATGAAGTCCCTTGTAACAGCACTAGAATCCACTGACAACAATTTTCTTTCGGGTCAAGCTCAATACCACTATAATCACTTCACAATATCCTCACACCGAGCATAAGCCTTGAGTTCACAAGGTTCACTCAAAACTTGACAAAGCATTGATGGCAATCCGTTTACAAATATCAATTGTGTATAAAGATACATCTTGAAGGTAATTAGTACAAATGGAGCTGTAGTACGATAAAGAGATAAGAGAAATGATGAATAATGCTCACTCAAAACAATGGTTTACCCACAAAGATGCTCCCGTGATGATATGAAATCATGAGACCAAAGAAAGAAAACCACTAATGCTTGGGCTTTAACATTCTCTATGTGTGGAGGCTTGGAAAAGAATTTCCATGGTATACCATGAAACCCTAAAACAATTTTCCTGGGTAGATACGTGATATAGTCATTATATGAACTTAACATGAATTTTAGCAAAAGTAGCCGTCACTTCATGAGTGTGTATGCATATACAGACAAAGAATCCGCTTAATGCACACATTAGAGCATAAACAATGTGTTGTTATCATTAAAATAAGATGTAAGTTTAAGTCATCCAACTGCAAAGCTAACAATCTCCATCTTTTTTAGAATGACAGACATAACTTCTATATAAGATAGTATGTATCAAATTTTATTAAAATTAAGTCTAGCAACCCACTTAAATTATTCAATCATCTCTATTACTCAAGACATGCTAGTTTATCTCATGTAGTAATTAAGCTCATAGTTAGCGCTCCCTAGCTAAAATAAGACGTGTTCACTCTCTAATTTTCTTTCAACAACACATAAGTATATAACAAATGGAAACAAGTGTATGCATGTATATAAAGATAGTTATAAGCAAGATAATGACTTGTGACACAAATAACCCATGAAACCATATGAACAACATCAATAATTCTTACATTGTCCAAAGAAAGATACACAATGTAACTCAATAATATCATGTACCTTAGGTATTTTTTAGGAGTAGTATGATAGGATGTGATTCAGGTGCGTAGGCTTTGCCTATCTAGTTACAATATGCATGTACAATGTTAAAGTATACTTTCCGTCAATTAATTAGTACCAACTAACAAACGCAACCCAATTGATAGTTAAGCCACACTCCCTTTTTTGACATCACTAACAGGCGTGTGTGCTTGCCCAATTGGCAATGTCAAGCATTAAGATGATATATGCACTCATTCAACATAGAATCCCAACAAAGCCAATAATAGCTATGAGCAATCATTGCTTGTAATAAAAGTACAAGAAGGCTATCTATCTTCGCCTAAAGATCATAAGGTAGAAGTTTACAATCAAGGACATGACAATATAGGCCATAATTTACATGAATTCTCAACAAGCAAGCTATATATATCATGAGGAATAAAAATGACCATCTAAACATTTTTCATGATGTATAAGTTTAACACATAACAATAGATTGAATAAAGAGTTAAGTTTTACTTTCTTAGTGAACTATCAAGGAATTGAGCTTATGAAAAATCATTCTTGAAGTCTACTTTCTTTTACAATCTTTGAGACTCTCTTATTTGAAGTACCACATCCAATCTTGGAATGCTTACGCGCCTTTAGAATTTAGCTTGCTTCTTATTTCTCCTCCTTTTCAGAATTTATTTGGAGCCTTTTCCTTCTTACTATTTACCCTTGCTTTACACAACTTACAAATAGAATTTAGGTCTATTTTTGGGTACCCATGTTTTCTTGAGTCTATGAGTGTTAGTTCTAGTAACATTAGGGAATTCTTTAACACTATATATTTTCTTTATTCCTCTAACATAAATAACTCTACAAGGACAATTTAGTTGTATGCTCTTTCCTATTATACCAACTACAATGTGTAAAGAGTGTGCAATAGGTCTTTTATTGCCTTGTCAAAACATTCAAGCTAGTTTGTTGTTTAAATTGTTTTGGAGGCAAGGTGAAAGGATCAAGTCCTACACCACGCATGAGATCCAAATTGCTTTTGCTATTAACAAACCTATGAAGGCAATTCTTTAATCACAAACCTCATCTACTGAATCTTCATCTCGTTTTTCTGAACTCCGCATTTTATCTAAGGTTTCCCTCGTACTTAGAATGTTCACGACTAAATCAATCAAATCATTATCCACATTCTTTATGAAGATATAGCTACATAGACATTCATTCTTGGCACGTAAGTTATGATGTTCACTTTGAAAATCATCTAGCTCCTTTAAAATCACATGCACTTGTTTTCTCAAAGCATAATTTCTCTTGGCTATTTTTATGGATTCTTTAAATAAAAGTGCATAAGCATGATATATATAATTATTAAAGCAATTGCTATCACTGTCACTATATGAAGAATTTAACTAATCCTTTTGAACCTTGAAGCATGCAATTGTCTCTTATCATAAAGTCACCATCTTCATTTTTAATTAGGTCATTGTCACTTCATACATTGGCTTTAGTTGATGTTTATAGGGAGTGCTTCTTTCTTGACTCTTTTTTTCTTCTTATTCCCTTTTTAAGGTACTCTCCATACTTGAATCATTCTTACTCTTATGTGAGTTTCCATCCTTTTTTTTTCATTTTGAGAAACTCATTGAACTTATTTGCAAGGATGTATGACCTATTAAGAAGAGAAGCACAGAAGAAACCTCAGTTTCTTCGACAAATGATAGAGTGAGAAGACAAACTCACCCTCAGAATGATTGACACAGAGTGAATCAAATGGTACATTGACTCTGATGATATTGAATCTTTTATATGAGTTTCGTTTTCTCAAAAACTTGCCTGAGGTTTTGATCTGGGAGGGGGCAAGCCGAAGAATACCCTAAGAAGCCAGCAACCAACTCAAGAGGTTATCATCACTCCGGATAAAATTAGTGTGGTGCAAACACGGAAAAATGCACAGAGACAATAGAGCACCTGGAATCAACAAGCCATCTAGGGGGCCGGGCTTAAGGACCTGCTCTTTAAGTTATCCTCGATGCTTTTAAGTATATCATAATAGGTGAACTATTGCAGTGAAGCAAGCTACTTTGCTAGACCAAGGAAGGGAAGGGCCAAGGGCATCTCTTTATTGTTCAAGTCTTCCTCCTCTTCAATTAAAGATTGATCTACCATTGCCCAAGTTTTAAAAGCAATGCACTTCTCCTTCTTCTCTGGACCTTTTTACCTGAATGATTCAAAATTGCATCTCATAAGTAATCAAGGAGCAAATCAACTCATCCAACGGGAAGGTGTTGAGATCCTTTGATTCTTGAATTGCAATGATCTTTGCAGCCCATGCTCTAGGTAATGACCTAATTACTTCTCTCACAAGATCACTGTTAGAGAAGTATTTTCTTAGTTATTTCAGAGTATTAACAAGTTTAGCGACACGAAAATTGATCTCCGGAATATATTCATCATAAAACATCCAAAATATTCATATTATTTATGACATAAATTCATTCTCGAATCATTTTAAAGAGGAATTCATTCAATATTTAACTCTAGCATTCAAGTAGAGCACGAACTTGCCATGATCAATTAATTCAGATTTTTCCTTTAATACAATCTTATTCCCAATCAACTTGGTGGGACTATCCTCAGTGATCTCCCATACTTTACAATCTACACATTTAAAAAAAATCTCAAGTTAATTTATCATACTACTGCCTTCTTTTCTCTCGGTATAAAGATCTATTAAAAAATGGAGGTCTAGTGATAGAACTCCCCTAAAAATTAGTAAACCCCTTTTTAACTCTCTAGGTGTTAACTAAAAAATCAAGAGCCAAAGCTCTGATACAACTTGAAACTAATAAAACAACACTAGAGAGAAGAGGTGAAGGGTGGGTGGATAGAGTTTTTGACAATTAATGGAAAGTTTAAATTAAACACAAGCATGTATCTTAATAAAAGTAATGGAAAATCTCAACCGGTTGGAACTACACAATCTTATTGAATAGTGGGGCAGTAAGTAAAGACATTGAGTTAGAGATGCTTGACACAAAAAATTAAACAGTTCGGCTCGAATTACGCTCTAGCCTACATCCACATATTCATGAAAGTTCCTTGTAAGAGCACTATAATTCATTAGTAACGATCTTCTTCCAACCCAAAATTAAAACCCTTATAATCACTTGATGATATCCTTATACCCAAGCACAAGCCTTGAATCCACAAAGCTCAAAGAAGATTTGACAAACCTAAGCCTTAATCACAAATTTTTTACAAAGACCAATTCTGTATAAAAAATGCTCTTAAAGGTAATGAGTACAAATGAAACTCTAGTACAATAGAGACACAAGAGAATTAATGACTTGATAAATGTTCACTCTCAATAATGGTTTGCCCATAAAGATGCTATCTTAATGATATGAAATCATAAGACTGAAGTGATGCTTGAGCTTTAATGTTTCTCTAACATATGGATGCTTAGAAAATGATTTTCATGGTGTATGATAAAGCCTTATATCATTCATGCAGGGTGAATTTGAAACATAGTCATTATAAGAAGATTTAGCATGAATTTTAGCAAAATTAGCCGTTACTTTCAAATCTTGGAGCTTACAGCTGACTGCAATATAATGCAGCCAACTACATTCCACTTTTGGAGGCACACTACCTTAATGCAGCCGACTGCATTGCCAATCCAGTCGGCTACATTGGTTTCTTCAAGAAAACCACCTCCCTTATTTAGGGCATAAATTTCTCTTCAAAAATCAGAGTAATGCCTTATTTTTTATGTTGGAAAGCTAATAAAAAGGTTTATCAAGATATAAAAAGCTGGCTCCAAAAATATTTTTGTGAAAATATGAGTAAGATCTAATTTCACCTATTATTAAGAAATACACTTGTTTGAAAAATTATGGAAATCATATGCAATGCACAAAGTATCCCAATAAGGTCATCCTAGGCCATATGCATCAATCTAAGCATCAAACAAGGACTAGCACACAATTGAAAAGATCAATGACAATTGATAATAACTCAGCATATTCATTTTTCTTAGTCTTGAATATTGAGCTTGATGTAATTTTCTTAGCATCTCTAATATAGCTTTGAGCTCCTTTGATATCAATTCTCATATCCAATTTTTTTTAATGCGTATGTTAGCCCTAGGGTTGGATAACATAGGCTTACATCTTGTTTTGATGATAACTACACATTGATTATGTTCTAATGTGTTCTTTGAGTGTATTCTTGGTTTGATGCTTGGATTGATGACTATGACCTAAAAATATCTTAGGACACCTTGTGTATTGCATGTGAGTTCATAATCATTCACACAAGCGTGATTTTTGAACTTTGGATCTTACTCAGATTTTCTCAAAAATGTTTCTGGTGCTAATATTTTCATATCTTGATAAAACTTTTCATTATCTTTTCCAGCGCAAAAAATGGCATCTCAATCCGATTTTTCTAGAGAAAGTTATGCCCAAAATAGGAAAGGGGGTTCCGTGAGGCAGCCGATAGGCAGTAGGGTAATATAGTCGACTGTATTTGAATTCAATCGACTGCATTGGTCAAAATTCAGCTCCAACGGCTATTTTTGAGGACAAGACTCCAACGGCTATTTTAGAGGGAATCCAGTCGACTGTATTGGGAATACCGTCGACTGCAATGACAGTTTTGGCCATATTATGCCTATAATGGCTATATTTCATTTGCTCCCTATATAAATGATTTAGGGCTTCATTATACACCATGGAAATCACATTCTAAACCTCCATTCATTAGAGAAACATCAAGGCTCATAGATTAAACTTATCTCTCTTCATCTTCATGATTTTACATCATTAAAGAGAGCATCTTTGTGAGCAATTCTTTGATTGAGAGTGAGCATCCTTCAAGTCATCAATTCTCTCATCTCTCTATTACACTAGAGCTTCATTTGTACTCATTTCCTTTCAAGAGGATTTTTTTGTACACATTTGATCTTTGTAAAAGGATTGTGATCAAGGCTTGAGTTTGTCAAGTCTTGGGTTATCTTTGTGGATTCAAGGCTTGTGCTTGGTGTGAGGATATCATCAAGTGTTGTAAGGGTTTTGATCTTGACCCGGAAGAAGATTGTTGCTAGTGGATTCTAGTGCTCTTGCAAGGGACTTCCTTGAAGAGGTAGATGTAGGCTTGAGGGTAGTTCAAGCCGAACCATTTAAATCTCCTTGTCAAGTATCTCTAACTCAATCTCTTTACTTATTGCTTTTTAATTGTTTGAGATTGTTTAGTTAACATCTTCATTGAAGTATTACTTGGTTTGATTGAGATTCGTGAGAGTGCTTAGTTTAATTTTCCCATTAATTTTTCAAAAATCCTATTCACCCCCCTCTAGGGTTGTTTTATTGGTTTCAGTGTATTATGAGTGTATGCATATACCGAATAAGAATCCACTCAAAGAATACATTAGAAAATAATCAATGTATTGTTATCATCAAAATAAGATGTAACCTTAGGCTATCCAATTATAAAACTTATAGGATTAAATTAATTACAAGAGTCAACGAAGTAGGCTAAAATTTGGAGTTATTGATGAAAGCAAGTTTGGAATAGCATTAGTCAATGATTAAACCTATGAAATCAATAATGGAAATAAACCCAGATTACGATTGAACATAACTTATTTGGAAAAGCGGGAGATGAGTAACAAGAGAGAAAGATCTCATATGCAATTTGATTCCACACTTCGTGAAAGATTCCAGTGATAAATAGCCCCATCTGCAGTTTACTTCCACCTGTTTTTGACAAATGCTACTGATAAATGGCCAGGGAAGGTGGACAGTCACTTGGAATTCGTCTACTCTTCAAAATACCTTAAAGGAGGAAAAAAAATTGAGCAACAAAAGGTGAGAATGCACCCCCTTATTCTCCCTAGTGCCTTTGTCTCTGCCACCCACATAGCGAAGAGTCCTCGTGTTGGAGCTTTACAAGCATAGCCTCCTTCCTTCAGATGCCACGCAAAGAGAGGTTAAAGCATGTTCCCCGACCAGACAAATCGTGTATAGTGTGGCGTAAGAATGTGAGATGGACACATCCATGGGCGTAAAGGAGGGATGCAGTTCACGAGCACAACACATAGGTGCGGTAGCACATTATTGTGATGACACATTGGCGTGATACCGCATGTCTGATATCACATGGCGTCCAAGGCCGTTGTTAGGGCGAATGATGGTTGTAAACAGTTTACCAAGAGGAAGATGTTCACGAAGAAGGTAGAGAGCATACTACTTCTCTATGTTTGTCCGACGAAGAAGGTAGAGAGCATACAACTTCTCTATTTTTGTCCGGAAAGCTCACAAGTACCTGCGTCTCGTAAACAATTACTAGTAGGAAAAAAATCTCACTTGAGCAATCCCTTGCGGTTACAGAAACATAAACGACGCCGTAGCCTCAGTCCTACTATTCCACTTTCCCACTCTACCTTAAGGCTTAAACCCTATAATGCACTGACCCAGATCTCACACCGTACCGATCCGCGGCACCAATGGCGAGTCGACTCGTCATCGCCCTCTCTCTCTCATCTCTCCTCCTCTTTTCTCTCCTCACCACCCAATCTAGTTCCATCAACGACGACGATGACGAAGACCTCAGCTACCTTGAAGCCGACGACGACGACGACATTCCGTCCCCCGCTCACCGCCATCCCGATCCGGACCAATTCGACTTCGAAAGCGACGATGTGGACGACGAAAACGACGACGATTTCGGCGCCTTTGACGACTTCGATTCGCCCTCCGGCGAGAAATTCGATCACGAGGAGGAAGAGGAGCACTCGAATCCGCAGATCGACGAGAAGGACGTCGTTGTTTTGAAGGAGGGGAATTTCAGTGAGTTTATCGAGGGAAAGAAGTACGTGATGGTGGAGTTCTACGCGCCGTGGTGCGGTCACTGCAAGGCGATGGCGCCGGAGTACGCGGCGGCGGCCACGGAGCTGAGGGGGGACAAGGACGTGGCGCTGGCGAAGGTGGACGCAACGGAGGAGGGCGAGCTGGCGGAGAAGTACGAGGTGCAGGGCTTTCCCACTGTGTACTTCTTTGTTGACGGTGTTCACAAGCCTTATCCTGGCCAAAGGACCAAGTTAGTTTTACACTGTTACATTCCTCTCAAAATTTGCATTTTCTCGTTATGTCTGCATGTAGTCGTTTACATGGCTGATGTTTTTATGGTGGAAATAGAATTTCTAACACATATAGATGTAGAAATGAAAAGACAAGAATATAGCAATGACCGAACCTGATTACTGATTTGGAACAATGGAACTAAACCATATAACAATGTAGAAGCAACCATAAGTAAAAGAAAATGGTCTAGAGGCCGAATGTTGGAGAAAAGGTTGATTTAAGGTGGTTGGGGATTTTTTTCATTATATGCTGTGACAAAGCTTATAATTTGAGCTACTTACATCTTACATTATAAGTAACTTACTTATCCTAAGTACGCTAAGTAGCTTACTTTCTAATCTTTGTTTCCTTATGTCATAAAAACACCAACCAGCTTTATCTACCTTAGGTGTCGTGTTTGCCGAACAACCCATGCCAATAACTAGGGTTGTGGATCTATTATTTAGGAGGTATTAGCTTGCTATCAAAGACTGTAGCAGCACTGTAATACACCATAAGATGGGCGCTTGTCCAAAGGTCTCAATGTCTTGGAGGAAGCGTTTTGTAGCAGTGCCCTTTCCAACTCCATGACATCGTTATCACCTATTTCATTGGGTCGCAATGCTGAAACGTGGTCAAAGGGAATTTGACCTTTAGAGAAAAATTGATAAGTGGCCAGAGAAAAGTTAGATATAAGATGGTTGGCTTTCTATATTGCGTAGAGTAAGACAGCTTCCAAAAGTTACATAGCTGGGCTTCTTCTTCAGAGGCTCAGAAGGTTTTGTAGACTTTGTTCCCATAAGAAGAAAAACCCCATCCAACTCATATGAACCTTAAGGGTTAATGAATTGTCTTGCAGTTGAAAATTCCATACTAGGGACTATGGACCCATTTGGAGCTATTAGCTCATTTCAACATTCTAACGGCACTGTCATAATACATATGGATGGACTCTTTTCTGAACAAATAGTGGGAGTGCCCCTCCCGACTCCATGACTTCGTCATTACCTATTTAAACTCTTTCAGTGGGTCATCCCTGTGGGAACCTGTGTTAAAGGAACACTAACGTGGAGGAAAAAATGGTTGAAGTAACAATGCCCTCTCCTACATATCTAGGCCTTACATTGCCCTTGTTCTGAAGCATTATGCTATAATAAACATAATGGTTGGGATCAGGCAATGCCCTCTCCTACATATCTAGGCCTTACATTGCCCTTGTTCTGAAGCATTATGCTATAATAAACATAATGGTTGGGATCGGCTCGAAGGGACGCAGGTGGTTACTTAGCTCTCCCGCTTCTTCCTGCTAGAGTAACTAGACCGAAGGGATGTGCTTTTACTTCCGAATTCTACTTCTTAGCAGAACGAGCTATCATTCCTTTCCGACTAATCCCTATCCTAAGCTGGAATTCCACTTCTTAGCTTGACTATGCTCAAGAACTAGGCTAGTTCAAAGAGTGGGGCCTTGATTCCCTTGTTCAAAGTGATTGTGGGGGGTGGGGGGTGTCTTTACCCCTTGATAGAGGTGTTTTCCTGTGATTGTTGAGGAAGGCAGTTTGCTTTAAGTCCAGTTGTCAAATCAAACTAGACAGGGAACACCACGTCCAGCCTGTTAAGTCCGTTTGCTCGAGCTAGCACTTTCAAGTTAAAATATACGTCTTAACTTATAGCAGATTCTTGCAACAGAAAGCGAGAAATTAATACACATGAACAATGTGGATAGCAAAGGTTGGATAGCAAAGGTTGGGCTAATGTCGTTTGCTCTTTCTTGTTTGTAGCCTTCGTCAGGGCATTAATAACAAGAAGGTGATGGTTGGCCCGATAAGTCAACAAGAGTGGTTTCGTTGATAAATAGTGTTGTCGATCCTTGTACCTAAAGCTGGCTCTTACTTAAGGAAGTGCTTAATTTTTTTCTGGCAACAGTTTGATCTATACTTGCTTTATGGTTAGATTTAGGAACTATCTGATTTCCTGCAAAATGCGGGCCAGCTGTTTTTTATAGGTCTGTGTTTCCCTAACCTATCTTTCCTCCTGTCAGATGCTACTTTAGCACTTTACCACTCTGGTAATATCTGTAACCATGCTACGGGCTCTGGCTGCTAAAGGTTCTAAAATTGCTGAATGTTGGCAGTTTTACAGTTCAAGGAAATAAAAATATTGATCTGTAGAATTGTGAAGTTTGTAAATATCTTTGTTGTCACATAGTCCAACGTCACTTTTTTAGGGACAAGGGTTTTGTCTTTTACTTGAAAGTTGCAAGTCATGGGAACCAGTCTTTTGATTTAAAGAAGCATTAAAAAATAGCTTGTTTTCCCTGTTTCCTGGTCTTTTTAAATGTCCATAAGTCGTTTAATTGCAATGCAGAGATTCCATAGTAACTTGGATCAGGAAGAAGACAGGACCAGGGATACACAACATAACCACAACAGAGGATGCAGAGCGCATATTGACCTCTGAGAATAAAGTTGTTTTGGGCTTCCTGAACTCGTTGCTGGTATTTACTCATCCTTATTTAAGTAGCTTCATGGGATATTGGTATCATTTAACGAGCAGAACATTAACTGTTTATAAAATTTTTGTCACTTGGATTATAGATAAAACGTGCTTAGATTCCATAGGTCGCAAGTGGAAAATTTAAATCTTCTGTTGCTGGGGCTATGGTACTGTTTAAAACGAGAAGGGCTTGGGGTATTCTCCTTTTCATGATAACCAAAACCGCCAAGGGGGTGTGAACCGGAGTACACAGGAATATACAAATGTAAAGCAGAAACCCTTGATATCTAAAACATGGACAAAGCCAGCCGAGACAGACATCCTAGAAGACAGAGATGTCAAATGGACTTGCTTACCATCTAATACAGCACATACATGCCTTCATAATGACGCTTATTACTCTTGTAACAAGGAAACCACCTAACAAATAGAGGGACAATTTGCCAACAGGCACACTATAATCACTTCGGATATCCTCGAGGCTGGCAATGAAGGAAATGACAATCTTGACATCCTTCAGTTTGTTCCAAACATAGAGAATACGAAAAATCAGAGCTTTTGAGCAGAAAGAGAATAAAAGCAAAAGATGAACAATGGACTCCTGCTGACAAGCACCTGGGACAATCACCAAGAATGATCCTATTCCTCTTTTCAGGTTGTCAAGAGTGAGTATTTTTCCTAAGAAGCACACCAAACGGAATAAGCCACCTTAGGTGCTTTATTTTTCGAAATAGAGTTACGCAGAAAAACATAGAGGCGTCCCTAGAAGAGAGAAAAGGAAACATGATCTGACATCAAAGTGTTGATTCAAAGTTAATCTCCATTGCTAATCCTGGGCATCCACTTATAGCTTTAAAAAAGACCAAAAAAAATTGAATGACTTGCAGTAATTTCCAATCTTGAGGGTAGCCTCTTAAGAGAGGCATAGGGGAAACACCATGATTTGTGATGGATGAGATAGAGGCAACAGCTGCATCATCATCCTTGGCAATGGCATAGAATTCGGTGAAAACATCTTTTGGTAGTAACTTCCCTGCACGGTTTACCCAAAATTTACTCGCTGACCACAACCGACAGAAAAGCGAACCTGTAAAGAAAATTCATCCTATACATTTCTAATGTTCTTCTAAAATGATTGGCCCGTACTAAAAAGTTGAGGAAACCTCTTTTAGTGAGATCATTAATATTGGGTTGTTGTAACTACAAACAAAATGATTGCTTCCAGCAAAGTGATTACGTCCTCTTTTTTTAGACTAGTTATTTTATTGTTGGGAAGAGTAAGGATTTCATTCTTGACATCATGATAAGACTATCTTTGCAGGCTCCTGATATAAGATGAACACACGCGCACACACACAAATATATGTATACATATGTATATATAGACATATATATGTGTGTGTGTGTGCGCGCGCGCTCTTACAATATTTATATATGTATGTATATAGGGAAATGATTCTTTGCCCGAGCTGGCAACTTGAGCTAAGTTGCTAGTGCAATCTCAGCGTCCGTAGGGAATTTGTTGACGATCCATATCTCTTTTATTGCGTTTTTTTAAAACTATGTGCCCTATAATGGACTGGACGTGAACTTTTACCTTTTTGCCCCTCTAGTTACAACGGGGAAAAAAGTATAACTTCCCCATCCGCCCCATAATGGGACGGACCGTGATAATCCATAAACCTACAAGTTTTATCTTTTGTTGCTCTCTTATTCTTTCTCTTCTTTCCCCCATCCCCCCGCCACCCCAACGCCACGGTTGTGCACAACCACCAGCCAATCTCCCACACACCCCCATCTACCAAAACACATGCACACGCGACACACAGTCACACACACACGGCACATGGCATATCCCCATCCTCTGTCACCCATCCACCCACCCACACAGAGTTGCCCNCCCCCCCCCCCCCCCCCCCCCCCCCACACGGCACACAGACAGAGTCACATGGGCACACACTGTGCAATGTGTTTGTGTATCAGTGTGTGTGTCGTGTGTGGTGGTGTGCCGTCATCGTGATTGTATGCTCTGTGTTTGTGTATTAGTGTGTGTGGTGGTGTGCCATTGTTGTGACTATGTGTGCGTGGGTGTATGGGTGATGTACAACGACGGTGGAAGCGGGTGGTGCTCGTATGGGCAGCAGGGAGATGTATTTATTAATTTTTTTTTGTGTTGGGGGGGTTGGTTGGAGGAAGAAGAGGAGACATTAACTGTTTTTTTCTCTACCAACCGTCTGTCCCACAATGGCGCGGACGGTAATGGTTTTATTTTAATTTGCCACAACGAAGGGGTAAAATTGTCAAAAGTCTTGTCTGGCCCATTATAATGTAGGCGGACTTAAAAAAACGCAAAAAAAAAAAAGAGATCTGGCTGTCCACAAAAAGAGATCTATATATACGTGTGTATGTACATATATTGATGGAAGCTGATTCCTTTGTCGCTGCTGACAAATTGTCAGCGCGATCTAGCAGTTCATTGGCGATCAGTCGACGATCAAGACCGCATTTTTTTCACATTTTTAACCATCGGCCAAAATGGGCTGGACGGTCAACTTTATGTGTTTGCCCTTTGCTACACTCTCTCTCTCACAGTCTCTTCTCAGATCCATCGGCCCATTCTCACTCTGTCTCTCTATTATCTCTTCCCCCTTGATACTCATCCCTATTGCCACAAGGCCACCTGCCATCCCATTGCCCTCGCTGAAGTCCTCAATCACCACTGTCGTCGTGGTTGGGTGGCCGACGATAGATTTGACCGTGGCCAGCGATCTAGTGCTCGATGTTTCTGATGGTGAGGGGTGGCTACGCTCTTTGCGACAGTGGGTATGATGGTGGCAGTTGTGGCTTTGTGGGTGTATGGTGGTGGTGGTGGTGGTGTGGATACTATATTTTAGCGATGGCAGTGGGTGATACGATGGTCGTGCCGTGGTCACATAGGCGACGAACAATAATGGGTAGTCAGATTTGACGAATGGCAAGATAGGCAGGGATGGGGGCGTGATGGCGGTAGTGGTGGCAAGTGAATTGTGAATGTGCGGCGATGATTAAGGTGGTAGTGGCGGTGGAGAGTGGTGTCTGATGGTGACGGTGCAAAGGGCGGGTAGCCTGATCATTATGACTGGGGTGGTTGGTCTGTGATGGCGGTGGTGGTCTGTGATGAAAATCTGGTGGCCATAATGCCTGTTGCCGTTGTCAAAATTGGCCATAAGTGGCCGGAATCTCCATCATTGGTGGTTGGAACGTCCATTGGGGTTGGATTAAGTTGAAGGCATTAGGTTGCTTCCAATTCAAAGTGGGTTTTAACGGTGGTGGTCGACAGAGGCTGCAGTAGCGGCAGCGTTGGTGGCTTGGGCTTAATTTGAGTTCTTCATGATTTTCCAGATTATTCCATCCATGATATTGGGTTTGAACACATATTTGAATTTTTATTGCTTTCCTTAGTCCATGAATAATACAAAAACACAAAACACGAGTTCACAAGTGAGAACTGAAAACTGAAAATGAATTGAACTGAGAAAAACACATATCCCAGAATACTTCGGTTCCATTATATGGTGGACGTTGATATTCTCTTTTTATTTCGCAGTAAATAAAAGGCCAATTTCATCAAAAGTCTCGTCCACCCTATTATAGGGCGTACAGACCTAAAAATGATGAAAACATGATCTGGACCGTCTACAAATTGTGTATGGATGGTCTGATCAGAGCTGGTTACTTAGCTTAAGTTGCCAGCGCGATGTGGTGTCCATCTATCGCGAATGGACGGGCTAGATTGGGCTTTCATTTAAAGCTTCCCGTCGTCCACTACATAATGTAGTAGACGGTACTTTTGATCAAATTGCCCCTCAACGCCGTGTGACCGATGAACCAACGGAACGCAATAAAGCCGGAGGGAAGCATGGAGAAATAGGGGGGAGGGTAGTTTACATTCTAGAATGAGGGCAAATTGGCAAGCTTAATGTTGTTTTTTTGCTAAAAAGAATTGTATTCTGGCCTGTCCACGTTGACAATGTGGACGGCCAGATTACGCTTGTCTCTATTACATGCACTCGGTACGAGTGCCCGAGTCGGATAAGGGTCCAAGTGTCGGTTCGTCTATCTCTTAAATTCCAAGACACGTGGACACGACAAAATATTCCTATTTGTTCTTGTATTTTACTTATTTCTTAGTCTACATGGTGTTTTAAGTTATACATATCATTTTAATTTAAACTGAGATCATCTCATAGCAATAATAAACTAAAAGAAACACTATAAGATACTGTTCTTAGTGAAATATTCTAAGAGAAGTGTCGGACACATATCCCATACCCAAGTCCAAGTGTCAAGGGTCCTACACGGGTACTTTGGGCATTTTGAAGAGTCCATGGAACATAGCGCTGGTAACTTAAGGTAAGTTGCCGGTCCGTGGAATTTTATCAGCTCCCTATGTGTGTGCGCCCGCGCTTATTTCCTTTGCAGATTCCTAGATACTTGGTGTTACATATTTGATATAGAAATTGGCAGCACTTTCCTAGTTCAAAACATTTGATTTTGGTGAAAGATTGTGCCCATATGGAGCTGGAGAAGTTGTTTTCAGTAGTATTTCTTCAAATCCTTGTCACTTCTAATGCTACCAATCAAGCCAGGTGTTTCCCTAGAAGAATAACTGATTCTTTCCAAATTGGTATTGGTAAACGAAACAAACAGGGTCCTGAGAGTGAGGAGCTTGCTGCGGCATCAAAACTTGAAGATGACATTAACTTCTACCAAACTGTGAATCCTAATGTGGCTAAGCTCTTCCATGTTGAACCTAATGTTAAACGTCCTGCATTGGTCTTGCTAAAGAACGAGGCAGAGAAAGTGAGCCATTATGGTTAGTTTCATCACTGCTGATAAATATGTGTTTGTCTAGAAGCAGTATTACCATGACAAAACCTGATTTTTTTTTTTTCAGATGGTCAATTCGTCAAGTCTGCAATAGCTGAGTTTGTGTTATCTAACAAACTTCCTCTGGTCACAACTTTTACCAGAGAAAGTGCTCCTATGATTTTCGAAAGCCCAATTAAGAAGCAGGTAATACTTTAAATTGTTTAAATTCAATGTAATGTTAAATTGTTACTAATTTTTATTGTTATGGAGTGGATGATCTTTTGATTGTGGTTTTGACTTATTCCGTATTTTTTATTCTAGCTTTTACTCTTCGCCTCGTCGAATGACTCTGAGAAGGTTGTCCCAATATTCCAAGAAGCTGCAAAACTTTTTAAGGGGAAGGTAAATCAGTTTAGCTATGCCAAAAGCTTTGAGAATTACTCTTCATTTTTTTCTTTTACTTGTATACCTGATGTATGTATAAGTGAGGCTTCGTACTCGGAAACTTCCCAGGACACCTAATCCTGTAGCCTCGTGCATCCGTCGCTCCTGTGCCCCGGCAGTATCAAAGATGCATATATGCATCTGATTCCTTTTCTAGTTCCATCATCATATCTTCCCTTTTTCTTCTTCGTTTGTCGAAAGTAAGTTGAAATTTTCTAGATCTTCAGGTGTACAATGCCTGAGATGATTGCACCTTCAAAATTAAGAAGGAAAGTCCTATTATTTAGCTTAGTAAGTATTTTAAAAATATTTAGTGAACCTTCAGTAAAGAGGTTTGCACTGAATTCATGCTTCAGGGCGGATCTCAAATTGTGATGTATCTTATCTCATTTGAATGTGTCCGCTTATATTCCACGATAACATGTTTACTCTTTTCATCACTTGGAATGTGTATCATCCAGGTTGGCTTACTTAGGTGAAGTGGTGTCTTAGAAGTATATGAGTGTGTCTTATGCTATGAAGGATTGATATAATACAGGCCACAGTTACAAAATACAGTCCCATGCCTACATGGAAAATGTTTAGCATGTAAGACGCAGAGGGGGAACACATGAGTGAAAGCTCTAAAAAGTTTACAAGTAAAACTAAATATCAGCCAGACTTTTTATTTACTTCAAGACATGCCTCGATATCTAGCTGCTAGTGCGGTGATGATTGGCGTAGGCTTAGATTTTGTCGATTTACTGTCCACAAGCTTCATTTGTACAAATCAATAACATCATAAAGGATTACAGCAATTAATTTTGATATGGACATGAATTAGTAGCAGTGTGGTGGTACTGGTTGGCGATGCCACTTGCAAAAGGGAGAGTGGCTGTTGATATATGATGGTCAAGGAACTGAGGAAGAAGAAACCGAGAGGGAAAAAACATAGATAAATAGAAAAGAAGAGTGACCAAGAGAGACACAAAAGTTGAGTAAACCATCCCTGAGTGTATTCAAATTATGAAAAATAAAACTACTTTTTCACTTGCCATTGGTATTGTTGATTGTATGGCCTCACTATATTGCATGGAAAAATATAGCTTCTCTTTGATGCTTATATAAGAACTGTTATAGCTTGTATTTGTGGGCCTTTGTTGTTGTTAAAACATATATAGGATACTAAAGCTCATATCTTGTCTGCTGTTGGCATACCCCTGCTAATTCCTAACTTCTAGAAAACTACTAGTTAAGTTGCTTTCTAATATTGTGGTGTTTCTGACTAATTGCAGCTTATTTTTGTATACGTGGAAATGGACAACGAAGAATTTGGCCGGCCTGTGGCAGAATATTTTGGTATCACCGGAAGTGCTCCACAGGTAGGACTTGTAGTCACCTTTTTCTCCCCCTTGGGATCAAAAACCATTTCAGTATTTTTTTTTCAACTGTTTCAGGATCAAATGCATTTTAAGCGTTAGGGTTTGTTTAGTGACTAGTTGAATCTTGTATATTGTTTACAGACCCTTTGGCCCTTATCTTGAATGGACGTTACAAAACTCAAGGAATGGGCCCTTTTTAATAATTCAGGATGTAAAAGGTTTTCGAGTTTTATCAAAAAATGCCCAC
Source organism: Escallonia rubra (assembly GCA_033065855.1). Lineage (NCBI taxonomy): Eukaryota > Viridiplantae > Streptophyta > Magnoliopsida > Escalloniales > Escalloniaceae > Escallonia > Escallonia rubra. Next base: position 73,325 of record JAVXUO010000939.1, read on the forward strand.
ACTACCTTATGACTCATAACGTCCATCCATCGGTAATTGAAATATATGGGAAAAGCCAATGTTTGAAAGGTAGCTAATCCTAATTACGACATTTGGGGTAGATCAAATTTTCAGTAGTATACATCTCTGCAGGTTATTGGATACACAGGGACTGATGATGGTAAAAAGTACACGCTTAATGATGAAGTGACACTTGATAAGATAAAGGTCGTGTTCCTGCTTAACTTGTCTCCCGTGATTTTGTCTTCATCTGCTTTCAGAAAGGCGTAATTGTTGCTGATTCTCCGTGGTTATATTGTGTTTATACATCAGGCTTTCGGTGAGGATTTCATCGAAGACAAGCTTAAACCTTTCTATAAGTCAGATCCACTTCCCGAGACCGTGAGTTATTGACATCTTTCTTAAGCTATTTGATCTGTTGCTGTACTCTGCTAATGAAACTTTCATACACCGATTGACACAGAATGATGATGGGGACGTGAAGATGGTTGTTGGAAACAATTTTGATGAAATTGTTTTGGATGAATCAAAAGATGTTCTTCTTGAGGTGCCGATTGAACCACTAATATTTTGTTTCCCCTAGGTTTTCTAGTTCAGTGGGGCTCATTCTCTATATAACTACAGATCTATGCGCCATGGTGTGGACACTGTCAAGCTCTGGAACCAACATTCAACAAGCTTGCCAAACATTTACGTGGCATTGAGTCGCTTGTTATAGCCAAAATGGACGGAACCACAAATGAACACCCCAGGGCAAAGGTAAGTTCATCTACTGGCTGGTGTTTCTAAATATCTTGATCTCTGCTGGATTCGTTATCTTGGACGTGCCAACTCCATGGGGTTTGTTATGGTATAATCGTCTGTGGATTAAGGTGTCTAACGTCCCACAAACTTAGGTCCAAATCTTTTTTTTTTTTCTCTGATTGCCCTAGCAAGAATAAATGAATTACCAGCCTTGCCATTCTTGTTCTTGGTGGGAAAGCTGAACAGGAAGTCATTTAAGCAGCAAGCTGTCTTGTGGTTTTTGCAGGCTGATGGGTTCCCTACACTAGTCTTCTTCCCAGCAGGCAATAAAAGCTTAGATCCAGTAAGTCGTACTTGAAATAATCCAGTTTGGTGTGTCTTTCTCTTATCTGCAAATTCCTTGCTTTTGCAAAGTAGAATAGATTTAGTAGCGTGCACTGCATTATTGCAGATTATTGTAGACGCAGATCGGACAGTGGTGGCATTTTATAAATTCCTGAAGAAACACGCAGCCATCCCTTTCAAGCTCCAGAAACCAGGTATATCTCCATCATCTGAGGGCTCCGGTGCCAAAGAAGGCAGTAAAAGTGGTGATATGAAGGACGAATTATGAAACTTGTACCAGTAATAGGTCGATTGAGTCGGTTAAAACAGGCATAGGTACATGAATTTAGTGTATGACCGAGAAAAGAGTGTTAAAAGGTCTACCGACCTTCAAGTTTTGTAACTTAACTATATCTAAATTGTGCAAAAAGAATTTAACAAAGATGTTTACCCGTTCACTGTCAGCTAAGGGGAGAGCTTTTAGATTTAGCGTGCGTCGAACCGTCTTAGAATAGTCGAAATTGCAATTCATATGACCCGTCGGTACGAGGATTCAAACTTGGGATCTTGACGTCAATCCTCAAGATCCTTTGTTACATCACCACGTCTTACCAGATTTGAAATGAAAACGGCGCTCCAGAAATTGTGATTTCTTTCAATATGATGTTTCTTGCACTCGCACCGTGAACTGGTATATGAAAGATATGTGGGGGTTAATTTGTTGGTAAACCAGAGAAAGATGAAAACATCTCAACGTTGTTGTTTGCATGTCGGTCTCCTTCTAATTATTTCTTTAAGTCAAACTTTTCACAACAGCCTAGACATTGCTTTCATGTTATCTGGCCAATTCACAGCTGATCTAACCCAAATATTTTACTGGTTCCCGCCAACACACTTTTCTATTGTGCCTTTGACACGTGGCAGCGCACGAGACTTTGCACCAGTGATATTTTTCTTTAAGCACTAAGGCCCAATTTGACAATGCCTTTAAGAGTTTTATAAGTGCTTTTAGATTTCAAAAATATGTGAGCTAGTGTTTGACAAAATTTTAGAATTTCAGCTTAATTGTGATGGTGGTCCCTTTTTAAAAAAAAGGCGGCTAATTAAGGTGGCTTTATAGGTGGTAAAGAAAGAAGTAAAATGTGTTTAAAAACTCCGTTTTTAAAAACTGAAGAGGAAAATTTTAATAGGCCCTAGTGTTTGACAATAATAATTGATTTTGTGTTCTATGGTCTAAAAATCTGTGTTTTAGCGTAATTAATTTTACCCTTACCAATTATGTAAAAGTAAGATCGGTAAAAGAATCCCAAGTAAATTGAAGAGAACTTTTAATGCTCAGATTTTAAGATTTGTGACAAAGAACCAACTAGAGTTTACTTTTTTTTTTTTTTTTTTGTTAATAAGAGAATAGTTTTGATAATTAAAAATGTTACAGCATGTAATTGGTATAGATATTAAAGTTGAAGCTGAGAGGAAGTTAATATTTAATTTTTTACTTTAATATAATTCCACACACATTTTTACGTAAAATATCCCTCTTTTAATTTTCTATCATTTTTATATATGAGTATCTTTTATTTCTCTTATTGGTGACCTTTATTAATACAAATCTCCTAGACTCTCCTAACCTTTTGTTTTATTTCCTTTTGTTTTATTTCCTTTTGTTTATGTTATTTTGTAAGCACTCAAAACTGTTTGTGGGTGTACCATGACAAGCATAGTCATGACCTATTATGTATAGCCGACATGGCTATTTATGTAACCTTTATATTTCAATGCAATTCTCTTTCTACCAAAAAAAAAAATCTTAAAATGCGCTATTATTATTATTATTATTTGTGTCATTATTCAGAAGATACTATTTCTACCATTTTATTCTAATTCACTTATGCATTTGTTAGTACTACTTTGTTATTATTATTAGGCACGTAAGTAAGAGCTTAATGAATATCTTGCATGTTGTTGTTGCTGCTCCTATTCACAACACACAAAAATAAAACTAGAGGAGAATATTATTTATCATGCTTTATAGTACTCCAATCATAAAACTTATCATCACTTCATCTATTATATTATATTATAAAAGCGTCAAACTTTAAACTATAGTGTGTGTGTGACAACATTGTAGTTTTTAATTTTTTAAGAAATAAAAATCAAAACTAGTAATGATTTTTTTTTTGAAAAAAAAAAAAAAGTAGATTTTTGATAGATCAGTTTTGGTATTTTCCTGTTTCTATTCCTTTTAAGAGGGTTTTAATTTCCTTCATTTTCTTTCTTCCCCAAAACACAGTTTTCATTACCACTAATCAATACCATCACGCCACAGTATTATCGTCGCCTATAGCCAGTAACCATCACCCATCACGACCAACTGCCAAAATCACGACAGAATTACCGCTACCCAAAAGCCAGATACGATGAGATCGACGGCTGTGTATAGACGATGTCGACGGCATTGGTGAGACATCGTCGACGAATGGGTGGTTGGGAGTGGTGAAATCGACGGCGACGAGGTTGATTGATGGTGATAGTGATGTTGTCGACTTTGATCGATCGTCGGCAGTTATGGTAGTGTGTTTGATGGTTAAGATGGTGGTGGTGGTGGTGCTTGGTGGTTAAGATGGTGGTTGTTGTGTTATCCGCTTGGTTGATGCGACGCAACGATGGAGCAGATTCTTGCGGTGGCAATTGCGGTGGGGTGGTGCCGGTGATGCAGATCTGCCGGTGGCAACGACTGGAATGTGGCAACAATGTAAGAGATATGTTTGTGTGACATCGATAGGGAGGTGACGGCGGGGCAAATCTATGGTGGCGCGACAGTGGGGTGACAAAGGTGGGGTGGTTAGGGCGACAGCGGGGAGGTGACGGTGGTTGTCTACTAGCGGTAGTGATAGTGAAGGCTTAGAGGGTAAGTAGTGGAAGTAGTGAAAGTGATGAAATGAAATGAGTTTTTTAAAATGTGAATATCAAATTGCTTCTAATTAATGAAGTTTGATGGTTAGATTCTTAAAACAAAAACCAAAATTTCAAGATGGAGTAAGAAAGAAAACTGTTTGTCAAACAGATTCTTTTTCTTCAGTTTACAAAATTTGAGAAAAATGAAAAACAAAAATTATGTTAAATCGTAACGAAAGCTTACATGTCGATGAATAGCGATGAATCTCTAATGGAGTATCAAAATGTGTGTTAAACCTGAGTAAATCAGGATTTCTACTGCACATTAGTGGAGAATCCTGCTGCCTCTAAGGAGTAAAGATACACATTAGAGACAGTTGACCCCCCTCCCCCCCAAGTTAACTTGAATTCAAATTCAAAATCTAACACTTTATACTTTTACCTTCTCTCTGAAGCTATCTCTCTGTCTTCCCTTAATACTATAATACTAATGCTAATGCTAATGCTAATGCTAATGAAATCGGCCGGCTCCGTTTCCATCTCCCTCACGCCACCACCCCCCCTCCCTCCCTCCCTTAAATATCGGCACGTTCTCTCCTCCTTTCCCCTCTTCTACTCTCTCTCTCTCCAGTCCCCCCCACCCGCGGTTAGATCTCTCTTCTCCCTTAATAAATAAACCCTAAAGACCGTCCCAACTCCCTCTAACACACACCCCCTACCAATGGCCTACCTCCACACCCTCTCCCTCCTCCCTCTCCTCTCCCTCCTCCTCCTCCTCCCACAATGTACCCTCTCCGCCGTTCCCCCCAGTCGCCGCCACCGGGTCCCTCCCCCCAACCCGCCGCCGCCGACTCGGCCTCGCCTCCGCCACTCCCCACCGACTCCCCCTCCCCCTCACCCTCCCCCGCTACTCCGCTCCACCATTCTCCACCCGCTCCTCCGCCCTCAGATCTGTCTCCCGCTCCCTCTCCGGCAACGTCGCCGGGAAAATCCCCCACTCCGGCTCCGGCTCCGGTCGTCGCTAGTGACATCAACCACAATGTGCATCCCGATCTCGAAGAATCGGCGAAGGGATCCTCCGGCGGGCTGAAGGGCGGGCAGAAGGCCGGGATCGCGCTCGGGGTGCTGATCGGCGCGTGCGTGGTGGGGCTTGTAGGCGTGCTCTACAAGAAGCGGCAGCAGAACATACGGCGGTCTGAGTTCGGGTACGCCGCCAGGAGAGAGATTCTCTAGATACGGTCTGCATTTTAGACGCAATACGTAAGCTAGTGGGTATATTACGGTAATATAGGAGTCTCGTAATGAGTTTGGGGGCATATGTTGATTTGATTTGTTTCATTCTTTAGTACTCTCTGATAATAATTTCGATCTACTCTCAGTTTTCTTCAGGATACGGCTTGTTTGATATTCTTGGAAGTTACTAGTATTAATTGTTCTCTTGGAATTTGCCTCATCAATAACTATAAGTGATTGGTTAGAGCTTAGAAAAGCTTAATGAGTCATTATGATGATGGCTGGCCTTAATTGGCTCATCTATTTTATACACTTGGTCATGAATTGAGTAAAATAAGAATGGTCTTTTGCTAATTCCCAACACCCTTTTCATTCTGATTTGTGATGGTAAATTATGTTCATTCTCCCAAGTATGTAATACTATTAATTTTCCTAATGTTTAATCGTAGTTTTTTTTAGCACTGATCTGATACCATGTCTGACTAAATTCCTTATTTTCATGGTAAAAGAGGGTAACAAAGTCTCCTTACTAAGGGTAATCTGTAAGCATTTGCCATAACAAGTTACTTAATAATTTTGGCTAATCAGTAAGCATTTGCCATAACAAGTTATTAAATAAATTTGGCTTTGGTTGCAGTGATGGTGTTGCGTAACGTTTCTCTAATTTAATTTTCTTTCGTCAGTGTTAACTTATTTTGAAACGTTGAAATCCTGGTCTAAACATAAGAGAGCTTAAGGTCCCGTACGCTTGAAAACAAATATGGTAAGCGTACGGGACCTAAACTTCTCAAATTGCCTATTGCTTTGCAAGGGTGCGACGAACCAATATCTTTGCTGCTCAAAAATGTTGATTTGGTTTCATTACGTACACACTTTATTTTCTGAAAAGGTTAATAATCCTAGCAATAATATAAGACTTCAACCATGCTCAGGCTCAGAAAGGCAAGTAACGTACACACTCACTTTTATTACTTCAACAGGAGCGTTAGTTGAATGCAAGTTTTAAAGTAGTGAGTTCAATATGGTGTTGTGATGGGGTGGTGGTGTCATTACCGCAGTGGGAGTGACAGTGGTGCGACTCCTTTTTGGTGAGTTGGTTGATTTGTGACATTTCAGCACACAATTTGGTTGTTTCCCCAAATATTTTCTGTGATTGGCAAATATAATGAAATCCGTGGGTGGAGGTTAAACAATCTCAAGGTATTCTTTCTTATGTGGAAAAGGCTATCCTCCCCCCCAAGGACCTTTGTTGAACCAATAAAAAAGGAGGAAAAAAACTTGACAACAAACTACTTCAATGCAGCAAAATGGCCTGAAAAAGTGTCATGTGTACATTTCTTTTGTCACTTTTTAATGAGACAATCACGTTACAAACCCCAAAAATTTTAACTTGTGGTTGCATCCCACAATCATCAACTTTGTCACTAGCCTGACGCCGCATTCGATCAACATTACCTTTTGTCGCAATTTGTTCCGCTCCATCGGAGAGTACATTCCCCCTTATTTCCACTTGCTCCTTTAATTTTGTCTCCCCGAAAGAGAGTATGTGGGTTGAAGATTTAGGTTGCGCGATGGTAGCGACTGGCACTGTCCAGTGGTGGTTTGGAATGCTATGGCGTGAAGGTGGCGGATCTGGACGGATCAGGGGTTCTAGGTTGCAATCACTATACGTCCAAATGTGCTGTTGCGTAGAGTATTTCGGGGTGGCGGTGAGCGCTAGTGGTGGAGGTCATGGTGGTGGTTTTGGTAGTTAAAATGATAGGCTGCGGTGGTGGTTGACGGCGGTGAAGGAGGAGGGGTCAAGATAGAAACAAATATAAGTTATGGGTGTTTGAAGTGTAATATTCTGCACATGCTGAGAGAGAGAGAGAGAGAGAGAGAGAGTGAAGAATGTGTGGTATCGGTGTTATGTACCTACTAGTGCTTGATCATTCATTCCAGGTTGGATTGAGACCAACAGTCAGATGATGATGATGGGGGCATCAACAGCATCAATGCAACCCAACGATAAAAAAGTAACATCTCACCAACATTTTGTCATCTCTGCAGAAGATGCATGCTAGGCTAGCTAGCTATGTTGATTTTGGCATTGCCGATACTGTGCCTTTTTTTTTATTATTATTTCTTTTGTTTGTTTCTTATCTTTGTCCGGCTCTTGTGTTGGTGCTCTCTCTTTTTGCCCTTCCCTTAGCATTTGCCATTTGTTAGTTTATTATTAGTATGTTTGGACGACATATTTTAACTTAGAATCTTAAATTTGACTGAGGATTTAAAAGTAATCTCATAATTGGTAGCTACAAAATATATTTTGTAAAATTCTACAAAGGATTCGATTTTGGGAGAAAATTCTATGTTGAAATAATCATCTTATACTAGTTTTTTTCAAATTCATAGGAGAACTAGCGTTTACAATTTAAGTTTTTTCTTACTACTACTTTTCTAACCATTCAACAACCCCCCCCCCCTCTCATCCTAGCCATCGACTGTACATCTTTTGTTTCGGCAATTGCAAATTCTGAAATTTCAAAATGCAAGGATCTTAATATGAAGGGATTTCAAACCTTATACTCCCGAATTTTTTTAAATTCTTTCATACAAACACACTCTTAAGTAGATTGGATGGTGAAGTAGGTAGTTCTTACGTGGTTTAAGACTCAAAATAGTTATTTGATTGGTAAAAACAGTCAATAAGAACGTTCCTGTTGTATCTCCAGAGGGATAAGGATCTTCGGTTTTAACAACTTAGTAATAAAAGATTGCTACTAAAAATATAATTTAGGGTAACAATCTTTTGTCGCTAATCTACTTAACAATACTTTTTTTATTACAGGAGAGATGCTCTGTAGCAAAAGATTCCAGTCCTTCTATAGGAAGGTCAGTGAATTTTTTGCCAGGCGATAACATGTAACAGACTCTTGTTTCTTGTATCTTGCAATTTCTCTCAAGTGCTAATCAGGGTTGCCTGCCACATCCAAACAATTTGGTTTAGGTGGTCAAGTTACATGCCAGCTTGTTAGTTTTCAATGCAAAAGCAACTAGTTAAACTAAGCACTTTTCGCAGAAGCCAATCATTGTGGCTTCTTGCTACTTAAAAGGTTAACGTTCATACTGTTGTTGACCTCTTGCTTTTAATGAATATCAAACCTTCATTAACCTGAAACCTACATAAAGTTCTGGTGGAGCGATGTGTCAGATATGGGTTTGGACAGTAGAACAGAATGCCTTAAGGAAAAGCCACTTATGTGAAAACTGGAGCTTTTCTCAGTAAATAAATAATACTGTTTACACTAACCAAAGGAAGCGATTCTTAAGGCTCTCTCTCGGTGAAGATACATTATTGCTGTATTTATGTAACCAAACTTTATAGCCAATTCCACTGCATTTACCCAGGAAAACTACTTTCTTTCTCATTGACAAAGTTTACAATGTCACATGTATACTACTGGAACAACAGGGTGCGCGCGCTCGCGGATTACAATGTGTAACAGCTCTATGGAAGACAAACTCCCTAAACTGTACTTCTAGTTGCTGTGCTTTAATCTCAGTTGTGGAGGTACCCATATACAAACGATAGTAGAAAGATCTTCATTTTGACTGCTAGCTCTCCTTATTCCCGTTCGCAAACCCACAGTCGGCATGATCCTACTCTTCTGCAGGAGGGTCTACCCAGCGGCCATGATCTTTTATTAGCTGGATCAAGGCATCAGTTGCCTGCTCCATTGCAATCGCTCGCTTTACCACCGTCTGAAACGCAATCCAGCCACCAGAGGTTAACAAAATATTACAGCTTGTGAAGCCGTATTGTAGCCTTACTAGAAGAGAAGGTTATACGCAATGAGCCACATGTTTTGGATGAGAAAGAGTTCAATGCACCATAGGCCTTTTAGAGATGAAAAGAATTTAAGGCTTGAGACATTGGTCAGATCTAGAACAAACTTGGCACAGCTCACTTAAACATAAGACTAAACGTAACTATAACCTGGGTGATCCGAAGAGTTAGAAATACATATAACTAAGATTCAATTACTGAAATATTCCCACCATAGAAAAACTCTCACAGGCCAATGATTAATGGTGCTTCTGTCGTTTTCATGTCTCTCATGGACTAATAGTCCGAAGTGACATAATTTTGATTTTCTGGTTAGACTTTCCTGATGCTTTACAAAAGGAAAGGTAAGTTGCGTCAGTAAGCTCTAGTCCTAGTAGTCACTGAATGCTAGAAACAATGGGGTGCATATGCCTGCAACTTGAAATTTACACTGCCGTCAACCCCAAACTCCTGTGTAGTTGGTTGGGAAATTAGAACAGAAAAACCAGTTTTTACTCACCACTACAACCCCCCCCCCCTCTCTGTGTCTATGTCTAGTTCCCCTTTTATTGTATTCACTTATCTTTCTTCCTTCTCAATTTTCCCACACAAACCCCAGAATCCCCACCAACCTAACCCATGTTTGAAACAACATCTACCTCATTACAACTCTTAAACACGCAGGAAATTTTGGTTATTACACTCAAAACTCATATCATGTCAAAGAAAGGGAAACATTGATACCTTCCCAACGTAAAGGTCGATCTTTCCTGGTGCACCGCCAACATACCCAAAATCTGCATCAGCCATCTCCCCTGGTCCATTTACAATGCAGCCCATGATTGCAATCTGTTACGGGAAAAAGAAAAAATTGATGATACCATAGTAGAAGGGTGCTATTCGATGTTATCTAACCACCAAGGCCAAGAGGATTTGGTAATTACTGAAACTCCAGGCAAGTGTGATGTCTTCTCTCTTATTTCTGCACTTATCTCTTGAAGATCAAACAAAGTCCTGCCGCAAGATGGACACGAGACATATTCCTGATAATAAAAGTTATTCACACACTAATATAACTCAAGAGTCCTTTTGAAGTTAAGCCAAACAATTCTTACTCCAAACCATAAACCCCATATACCGTCTTTGTATTACGCATTCTGCAACCCTGTAGCAAATTGAAGGAAGTATTTCTAAGGAAATCAAAGTCCTGGTCTGGGGCTTCTAACAAGATCCCGTCACCAAATCCATCTACTAAAAGGGCTCCAGCATTGGCACCGGCAGCAATGACTAGATCGTCCCTGCAATAAGAAGAAGAACGTTAAAACCAAAAAGCTCTCTTGCTCAAATCCTTGTTGGTTTTCTTGTTTGTGCATACCTGTGAATTCCTTTCTGATATTGTATGTGGTGAATTACAGGGAAGTTTAGATCATTTTCCGAAAGATAGTCAAATAGCCTGCAGCAATCAAGACATCAAAACTATCAGGACCGGTCTAAATGCACCTCAGGACGTTAATTGCTGTAAAAGAGTGGAAGGTGAATTTTATCGGACAGTAATATAAAAAAACAGAAGAAAATTAGCAATCACTACTTTCTATTAACAGATCTTAGTGCAGTCAAACTGCTGCAAACGAAATACGTCACCAGCTTATACTCCCAGTTGCCTGCACTAGATCAGCGTATCATTACACCTCTTGCACACCTCAGATTAAATTTTCACATAGGCATATATTGTCAAGTCTACGAGATTCCATATCTAATTCAGACTCTAAATCAGATTATTCATTGGTTGGAAACGTGAGCTTGTGAATCGGGCAGCAACCATAATTTAATTAAACTGCAATATGGCATGCTTAATGTGCATAGTATATAAACTCATTCTTCATTCTAATACAACATGAGCTCTACTTCAGAGAGGTGAAGGAGAAGCAACTCTTACATGGTGTGAACCGATCTTGTCCCATTCTTTGTACATTACGTGTGCAGACACATGCAGACAGGTGGATGAATCGTCTGGGTATGTATATGCATATCAAGAAATGCATGCAGCCCCAAGAGGGGGTAACTAATTGCCCTACTGCTTTAGGTTGGTCAGATTTGTACCTTCTAGCTGCCTGAACTCTCCCAATTTTCTCCTCGGCGTATGGTAGCTCATGAAGAACCATTGTAGCATCGATGTTCTTTAGGATTTCCAGCTCTTCGTAGGATTCATCACCACGTGCTGAAACAGCCAAGCGTGTGCCTGAATGAAAAGCATTAACACAGTATGAGCAATACATTTAACCATGCAAATGACAGATGATTTATATATAGTTCTCAAAGAAGTGTAACAAAAACCACACCTTCAGGTAAAAGCTTGTGAGCACCAGTTGATAATTCTTTGAGCGTTACCAGCACCACAGCATTGGGCAGTGGTCTCGTCAACTGCTCTGATAAAGGAGTTATAACTCCCATACTTATATCTATCAGCCTTTTGAGAGCTAGTCGCTGATCATGGCAGAAGGAAGAAAGTCAGTTCATTTCACACTTCTATTGACTCCACACAAAATTAGAAGGGCATGAAGTGCAAGAAGGCAGAGTTTAAGAGGTTGAACACGATCAGAGAAACTATATCAGGAATATTTGCAATCCTTGATTAAACTAGAGGAGCACTAAAGAGGTGGGAATCCTTACAGAATCTTTATCATCTACTGGTGGAAGCTCTCTCAGTAAGATTGAGTCTACAGTGGCCAGATCCTAAATCAAAACCAAACTGCTATCAAAATCTGATGAATATTCTACATACGATTAAATGATTCTTATAATTATGCTCAATAAAACAAGTAGAAATAAACCTTAAATGGCATGCCAACGGCAAGTTTTGCTGCCAGTGATCTGTAGAGCAGTTCAGGTGTCTGGTCAAAGAAAGAGGATAATTTCAAGATTGGAATCAAGAGAGCAAACCCATAAAAGATAAGCAAAGCACAGGGAAGAAAATCGTGTCACAGCACTTATTAAAACACAAGAAAATAGAATAAGGCAACTCGAGTGCCAGCTATGACCTTCAATTGATCTACGGAAACTGACATGAGAACAGAGCCATCACGGTGGAGCACTCCTCTATAATCCACCTCTTCACCCTGTTGTTAGATAGAGTAGAAGTTATCAGTACTAAAAGCTACATGGAGCAATGAAAAGGCACAGCGTAAAGTTCCTCAAAACTTAAGCCTGACCTCCTTTTGCACTGGCAATTGACCAGTTCTGCGTTGGAAATCAAAATAACGTCTGTGTTTTTCTTCAAATGGTGCCTGATTCCAGAAGACACGAGCAGTAGCTTAAAAACGTGATGACAAAGTCAAAAGCTTACTTAGCATAAAAATGTATCCAAGATATGATAAAAGCCCTACCACTCCTTGCTGAAGATTGGCTGCTCTCATACCAAGGTTAGCCAGCTTTCTACAAGGGTCTATTTCCTCTTCTGGAGGTTCTGTAAGGGACACCCTGATTGTGTCACCCAGTCCATCCTGTAAAAAGAACAATGTGCTTAAGTTAAAGCATCTTCAAAGTTGGTTCTATCTGATGATAATTCCTCTCATGGTTGCAGTAATATGGCAGAACCATGGGGCAGATGAACGAGTTTTACATGAACTAGCTTAGAAATCTGCTAGATAGGAGGTGAAAGTAGTTAGTGTTGTCACTGATACGGATGTGGCTTTTTCCTGAACACAATGAGTATGAAAGGACGAACGTGACGCGAAACTATTACATAGAAATTCCAACCAAGTGGATGTGTGATTAATAGAACCCCGTGAAATATAACCTATGACTTCTTAATGGCCTTCCATTTCAGTCAATGCACACAGAGGAACCGATAAAGTCATATAGGTGTCGGCTAGTTCAGCTGGTAAAGTCTCTTGGCGCCGTAAAAAGAGACCTGGGAGCGATTCCCACCTAAACCAGGGATTTGGGAGGGCTTAGGGGAGGGCAGGGAGGCGAGGGTTACCCATTATTGCCCAGGCTCAAGTGGCCCGCGATGCACCAAAAGAAGAAAGGAATAAAGAAAGGCACCTGAAGAAGTGTTCCAATGCCAATTGCAGATTTCATCCGTCCATCCTCACCCTCACCAGCTTCAGTAACTCCCAAGTGTAATGGATAATCCCATCCTTGAACATACATTTCAGCTACAAGCAGACGATATGCTTGGACCATGATAACTGGGTTGCTTGCTTTCATTGAGAACACAAAATTATGGAAGTCTAATTTCCGACAAATTCTTGCAAACTCAAATGCAGATTCAACCTGTTTTAAAATCAAGACGAGTATGACACCATCTAAGTCACAAGTTAGTCAACACAAGCACAGAAGCATGTAGTAGATGAAAGAGAGCTGCTCACCATTCCCCTAGGAGAATCGCCATAGTAACTCATTATACGATCTGAAAGGCTCCCATGGTTTGTTCCAATGCGCATTGCCCGTCCGTATTTCTTACATTTCTCAACCAATGGAACGAAGACCTGGGGTGCACCGCAAAAAATGTATATGAGACAACTAGAAACTTGCATTGCTGAGACGTTACTAACGATATCATTTGTTCCCAACCATTGTTGCTGTCCATCTCTTTATAACTCTCTCCGCTTCACCTAAGTCATTTATTCTTTTTGCTTTATTCTTACTTCAGTATTGCATGGTGATAAGAAGCAAATTAAGAACTGAATAGTGATGAGAACAAAGCTTGCAAGTGCCACTATAAGAGCAGTTGTTGAATGGTCTGACCTGTTCAATGTGCTCAAGTTCTTTTTGATAGTCATCTTCTGTGTACTCGAGCTGCTCAAACTGTGCCCGTCTATCAGCTGCAACGAATCACTGAATTAGATCTAGAATAATTGTTAGAAATAATATACAAAGACAAGCGAGGAGAGTAAACATGATACCAAAGTTTCCTGGATTGACACGAATTTTGTCAAAGCATTCAGCAACTCTCATTGCAACAGGAGGAGCAAAATGAATGTCTGCCACCAGAGGTATGTTATAACTGCAAATATATGGAGCATGCAAGAGATTAAACATGCTAATACGCGATAGATATTCACATTCTTATCAGTGGCAGTGATGAAAGAATAAGACCTACTTCTTTTGAACGAGGGTGTTTTTTATTTCAAAACATGCATCTGCTTCTTTTTTTCCTTGCACAGTTATTCGAACAATATCTGCTCCGGTGTCAGCTATCTTCATTACCTACAAGCATGATAATTAAACTCATCAGGGATCATTAAGTTTCAGAAAAAACATAGTTTCGGACATGCCCATGTTATCAAACATCACCTGTCCACTATCATATCCAACCCTATATCATATGTATCCAGATTTTCAGCGCTAATTGATGCTTCCTAAAAGGCTATAAAGATCTCAAGTTTACATCAAAGTTTATCATGGAAATTTACCTTATCATTAGAATCCAAGCATGCTAAGGGATCAGCTATCAACTCGTAAGTCAAAACATATAAACATAAACACCACAAGACGGGTACAAATCATAAAAAAATTAAGCTAGATGCTAACATGTTAACATCTAGTTTCTTGTGACTAGCTTATATGGGTGGAGATATAGATACAGTCGTCAAAAGCTAGATGCTGGAATAGAAGAACAAGGAGAGTAAAAGAACCTGCTCTACTGTTCCTGCGATATCCTTAGTGTCTGTTGTGGTCATCGTTTGAATCCTTATAGGATGCTCACTACCAATAGCCACATTACCAACCATAACTGTCCGAGTTTTCCTCCTGACAGTTTTGTGTGTCGATTCACAATATTTTTGCCGGGGAACTACATTTAGACAACAACTAATTAGCATATATCAGTACAGGTTCTTCACCTTGTTTTTCCCCTTGATTGATTAGAAACTCAAGGTAACTGAAACACGTTAATTAGCTGAAAATTTAAATCAAGAAAATTGAACGTTTACAGGTCTGCATCTAGCAAAGTTTGGTGAATAAAATACCTAATAGAAGGCTCCCTTCCGATGCAGGCCTAAGTTCGGCAATATCCGAACCGGGGTTAGAATTTCTGATCACGGATACCTTGGTTCTATGAAACTTGACCCTCTGCAAGTTACAAACTCTGACAAATTCCATACTCTTTGAGAAACCTAGACCATTATCCTTGCTTTTGAGACCCGTAAATGAAGGTGGAGCAGCTCCAGTCGCCATTTCGACCAACACAAAGTCTCAAACTTTAAACTCCTGAAACACAAAAAGGGGAATTTAACCAGGATTAAGCAAAATTATTCAGTATCAAGTATAAAATAGTTTCCGATGCAGAACCAATCTATTTGGTCATTAGATGCAAGGAAACTATCGTGCTTGGTGATCTACATATCTATGACAATTTCGATGTGCATGCTTGCTTCATTTGCTGCTTTTCTCTTTATTTAATCTGGGGCCAGAATATGAATTCATAACCTATAATTCTCCTTCCAACTTGATTCAGCTTAAGTCATACAATACTTGGGCTCAGGTAATGTCAAAAAGCACCAAACTGAAACTACTTCCCTTTTCTTTCACGATTGCATGATTGTGGGTTACTCGTAAAAGAATAATTTTTCTTCCAATTTGGTCCAGCAACTTAGAATAACCCCAAAACACATATTGATGCTTTCAAGAAGTCAAAGCACTAATTACCTTACCAAGTTAACCAAGTCAACTTCTGAGCTAAAGCAACTAAACGATCAATGTCTAGACTCTTGAGACTATGGAATCTTGCAAGCTTCAACTACCAAACAGTGTATAACCCACAGTCATACAAGGATGAATAACATTACTGATCAAAGAATCTGATTAACAAAAAAGTTCAGCCCAAAACCAAATTGCAACCTTTACTATTAATCATCTTGCATGGTGTGATAACACTTGAAACCCAGATGAAATTATACTTCCAATAATTAAAAACATACCTTAAATTCAAGAAAGAAGGAGCTTGTCTGTAGGGTGGAGCAAATGATCCGTTCAGCAGGGCTAAGAAGGATCTGGAGAGGGAGAAATTGTGGTGGGTGGAGTTTGAAAGGGTAGTGTCTTGAAATGGGCTTTCAAGGAAAAAGATGGGAAGATTGAAATATATAAAGCTAAATATTAGAAGCAGAAATCAGTGAAAGTAACAACCATTTGAAACCGGACAAACAACGTTTCTGGAGCATCTCTTGTTTTGCTCTATCACACTGACCATACAATATCCAGAGAGGTGAGTATTTATCATTTAGTCCTTATACTTTGGCAACATTCGTCGTAATACCGCAGTTGCATCATTTTGTTTATCTGCCTCGTGGAACATGTGCCATATGCACAATGAGATGGTCTATACAGTCCAAATTAATGCTAGACCTAAAAATTGGAGGGGGGGGGGGGGGGGAGAGAGAGAGCTTTAAGAAGCAACGCGTGAGAGCTAATTAACCTACTGCATTAGCATGGTCCCGTAAATGTTGCCAATTGACCAAGACCCGTAAATGATCTCGTAAATGTAGACCACATTCTTGTACAGCTGGTGTCTTTTTTGTCTCAATTTTACAGCTACAGATCTTTATAGCTGCCAGTTGACGTGGAAAACTAAAGGCAAAATTGAACAAGCTAATGCAACTTATATTAGTTGAAGAAATTGCTTCAGGGGGGATATTAGGGTTATGCTTTGTTAGAAAGTAACTCTTGGCTACTCTTATAATCAGAAAGATTAATTGTTTTATTACACATGTATTATCTAGATTAAATTAAAAAACATCCCGTAAATTATTGAAGTTCATCTTCTAATTTACTCGACAGGCCAAAACACGCTTAATGGAGTGAAATAATGTGAGAATGTTATGATTATAACAGTTGCCTACGAAACTTGTTACATTACTGCTTCACCAGAGAGAAAAACCATACTGGTGATGTTGCAGATGAGCTCTAAACTTTCAACATATATGAGCATGGTATAGCATCTCATAGTTTGCACTAAGTAAAGGCAAGATTGTGAGCAGTCAAGACAAATATATGCATAACTAAGAAACCCCACCACCAGATTGGTAAAAGATTGTACATGGTCCACATTTGTTTAACATTTTTCGTGATCTCACGAGATGTACAAAAGTAAACTAGAAACTAAGGTTAAATACAGACATTGTTTGCCAACTACTCTTAATTGTTAATTCATATACAATAGAAGACCCCGTCATGTCATTATGGTGAAAACCAACAAAATTTTCCAAATACAACAAGAGCGAACCAAAAATATGGACAAGATACGGGTGGAAACTCCTAACTAAAAACCTTTTAAGAGAGCACAGAGATGTTCGTAATATGAAGAATTTAAATTAACAATCGTATTTTTCGACTTGACCTGGCGAGATTGAAGACAAATTTCAAGATCTTTTGGCAACTATTTAAGATCATATTTGCTTCACTTAGATCTTATCTTTACCATTAGGGGTGTCAATGGTTCAAAAAGATGAAAAAAATCAATTAGGAGGTGAAGGGAAGAATAGAAGTTATCCAAAGTCCATGGGCTAAAGTGCAAAAATAATTTGGGAATCTTGGTGACTGTTTTACCAGATTCCGGTCGGGCTAGGCTGCTCTACGCAAAGTCGTGGTCCACGCGCGGCTTTAACTCCCGACGGCTGTGCACACAAACTCGTGCCGCACGCGAGGTACAACTTTTTTTTCAACGTTGTAAACTCTTCAAGAAAAAATTATTACGCTACGTGTTGACGATGTTGTGTTCTGCTTTACTGTTATTATATATACGAGTCACCGTAACACATGTAATGCGTGTAAAAAATGAAGTTAATGATATAAATTTTATTAAAAAAAATTAAGTATCTCGTGTAAGTGTTTATTATCACATTCGATAAAATAAAATTTGAATTATTGGAATCAAACATGTCATTTATAAGTAGTTAGTTACTATCTAGACTTTTGTTTTGTGTCACATTTTTTGAAAAAAATTATATCTATCTTCTAGTCACCGTGACATATGCAATGCGTGTAAAAATAAAGTTAGTAATATGAATTTTTTTAAAGATAATCTAGCAAAGGAATAAGTTTTTATCGTCTAATGCGGTGAAATGAAAATTATATCGTGAAAACCAAACATATCTTTTTAAGCACTTATTTTCTATTTGCATTTTACGTTATGTCACTTTTCAAGATTTTCATATTATGCCAAGTGTCTAACTCGTAAATAAGTACTTATCTAACATCAAAAAAGATATTACACCAAAAATTATATTCTCTAAAAAAAAAAATTGGAGAAGAAACAACCATTACCCATGTACTGGGACAAGATTAAGTTTTAACTTTTTTGTAATTTTGCTGAATCTGCTTCTATTATACGTTCGAAATCATATGACCAACCAATATCGCAGCTTAATGTCAATTCCTTGTCATTATAGAAAATATAACCTTTTGTTTAGTTTTTAGTTTTAGTGTTGTACCTAACGTCTGTACTACTTCTTTTGATATAATATAGTTCTCAATATTCCAATATATATATAACCTTATGTTTGTAAAAGATATTATCAAATTACTACACTTGACAACAACGATGGTTAACTTGACAACAAAGTCAAATATATACAACAAAAGAGACGAAAACAAGTCTGCTTTTTGTTTATTTTCCTCGAGGAACATGTGCCCTCGTGGTCGTGGAACACACTCCACATGGTTATGTACAGCTGACTTAGCTCAAAGCATCGAACGGTTCTGCTCCTCTACTCCCTGCAGATTAATGCTCAGGAGCATTAAAGAGCTTTAGCTCATCAACCTACTGAAAAATGCAGTGGCGTATCTTTCAGTTTACTCCACAGAGACACATACCAAAACACACGGGTACAGATGAATCCCTCAAGGTCAAGGAATGATCTCGCTCGCGCTTGCTGAGCGATATGATGCAACGATGCTATGCGTATAACAGTTTCTTACCAAGCATTCCTACTACTGCTCCGATGCTGCACATGAACTCTAGATTATCACCCTAAATGAGCATGGTGCGTCACATCTTGGCTCGCAGCAAGCAAGAACTGAAATTTAAATGCCGAAAAAGTTAAGCGCTGAATTCGTAAAACTGAAAACTTTAAGCGACTGAATTCTTAACGGAATATAAGTTAACTTGTTTAGTAAATCAAACGCAGATGCCTGAAAATTGTTTATTTATAAATTTGTCCATTTTATCAAAATTATACATTTGTTTATGTACTTTATAATTCTAAAATCGTATAGGTGGTGCTGGTGACGGTGACCATGGAATAATAGTGAAGGTGGTGGTGGCAACGGCGGCGAAAAGGTGTCAACGGTGATAGTAATGGTGGGTGAAGACGTGATGTTGGTAATTATGACGATAACGATAGTCATAGACGTTGACATGGCGATCATGACAGTGATTGTAGTATGATGAATCTTTAAAGAATTTCGACGGAAGTGGACGTGGAGACAATAACGACGATATGGTGGAAGTGGCGTTGTCCTTGTAGTGGTGGTGGTGATAATAACTAGGTCGTGGTAATTGTGGTGGTGGTAATAAAAGAAAATAATGGTTGTGATTTTATTATGGTAGAAACAGTGTTACCAGAAAATTAATTAAGACAGCATCGTGGTGATAATTGTTTTCTTATGTAAAAATATTTTAAATAACTTTTAATCATCTCACTTAGAATTAAGTGATCAGCATTAAGTAAATCAACTTAAAACTTTAGTCTATTTTTTGGTAAGAATTAATTTTTTAAGTGATACAAGATTTAACGTTATTAAACGTACTTAATTGAAAATCATTAAAAATTGGGTTAATTACAAAATTGTCCCCTGAGGTTTACACATTTTTGCACTTTGCTTCCCGTGTTTACAACTTTTGCAATAATGTCTCCTGAGGTTGACAAAACCATTGCAAACAGCTCCAAAATTGGATGTCCATTCAATTTTGGACATTAAGTCCACATGTGCACTGCACATGCCATTTTGGCTTGGGCAATTATGTAATTTTCCCTGCGTCATCTTCCCTTTTCTCGCCGTCAAGCTCCCCGACCTTGCCCAAGAGTCACAGCCAACCATGGACCACCTACAGCTGTCGTTGCCACCAAGGGGTCGTCCATAATCCCACACAACTGCAAAAACCAAACAATGGGGCAATGCCACCACAACCACGGCCACTGTACTTGGCCGCACGGCCATCGCAAAGCTGTCGGAACAGCGCGAACCAGCATAAAAAAAAAAACTCAACACAAATTCATCCAGCAGAGTTGCACAACCAACGCCAACGGAGCCGCGAACACCACAAACCGCCGACCACCGTCACAAAGCTGCCGGAGCAGCAATAACATCTTAGCAAAAAAAAACCACGAAGAAGCCAGGGATGTCAGCATCACCCATCTTGGGGGCCATTTCTTCCATCCCAGCTTTAATAGATTCAACACAAAGGCACGGAATCATCCTTCTCGCACCATCGGTCAGAATCCTAGCGCCGCCGCTGTGGCGTGTCTTCCAGCAAAGCGCCATCTGGCTCCTGATCTGCACCGTCGCCGTGGCGTGTCTTCCAGCTCTTGATCTGCGCTGTCGCCGTGGCGTGTCTTCCAGCAAAGCGCCATCTAGCTCCTGATCTGTGCCACCGTGCTCATGAGGAGAGCACCGGCCGGTGGTTGTGGGTTTCCGGTGGATCGGAGGACAGGCTAACAGCTTGTGGTGGTGGGGAGGATGCGTGAGAGAGAGAGAGAGAGAGAGAGGGAGAGCGAGTGATGAACAGAGTGAGAAGGGAAGATGGGTAGGGAATTGACCGATTTGCCCATGCCAAAACGGCATGTGCTGTGCACATGACAACTTAACGCCCAAAATTGGACGGACGTCCAATTTTGGAGTTGTTTGCAACGGTTTTGTCAACCTCGAGAGACATTATTGCAAAAGTTGTAAACACGGGGGGCAAAGTGCAAAAACGTGTAAACCTCAGGAGACAGTTTTATAATTAACCCTTAAAAATTTTAAGCTAAAGTGCTTAATTGCGTTATCAAACACACCTAGGCAGGATATACTAGACAGGATATACAGAGTCAAAAGTCACGGTACACATGATAGACTTGAATACTCATTCTCATCACAACGCATCAATATTCACGTGCAATCAATTTCATAGTGTTTTTAATGCAAGTCTGAAAATTTCCAAAAAAAATATTTCAGTGTTTCAAAACCAAGACGGATTTTGATGCTTAAGAGGGCTGCTGAACGAGTTTCAACCGGTGTCTGAAACAAGCACAAACTTCGCTTAAGGCAGAACTCCTTCGCCTAGTGACCGTAACAGAGGGTCAAATGCATCAGCGCTGGCTCAGTGGCTCTGCAGTTCTATATGAAATGATTATGAAAGCAATTGGCGGGTTCATGAATGAACTTTACACAGGAACTCAAACACCAAACAGCACGACGAAAGAAGCCAATGACAAGAAAATGAATCTAGCCTGGTAAAAATTGAACTAAAGCTCAGCTGAGTATATCCCTAAACTACACGGAGTAAAGGTTGACTGCGCTGACCCAAGTCGCGTTCGGGATTGACTTCCAATTGCATTTTCAAAAGAATTCTCTCAGCAGTTAACAACCAACATATTAACCCTGTTTTAAAAAGATAAGCACACATTGGGAGGATAAACAACCAGTATTCATCATGAGATATATCTGTCCTGCTGTTGCTGAAGAAGTCTTGCCGAAGACTTCGCATCGAGGTAAAGAGAATTCACTTCCTCAAGATCCGCCTGTTAAGGTGCAAAAAGAGCAAAAAAATATAAACATGCAAGAGAAAACTTGATTATAGATACACTCGCTCATAATAAGCCATTTCCAAGCGTGGAGTTAGATGGATGCTTAAGTACCTTGCAAATACTGTCCCTGCCATTCATCTTTGCCACGACACTGGCAGGTGATAACAGCTGAACTGCATGCCTGACGGAACAGTAAAAAACTGGATTAAGTATTCAAGGTATGAAGGGAGGTAAACGCTATCCACTACAAACCAAAAAAGTCAAGAAAACCTTAAAGATGCTTGTTGCCCAAGCTCCCCAAGGAAAGCCAAACTTTCTTCATCTATAAGCAGCTCCTCCACCTGTGCACGAATAGCTAAAATCTGGACAAGCATCAAGGAACACAATTACTACAGGCCCAAGTACCATTAAAAATCTTCTTAACAGGTTGAAACAAAATCGAGTAAGAACCTGAATCATCTCCGCCGGACCGTAAGTTTCTGTCCGAATAATCACTAGTCTGTCTAACAAGTCAACTGGAATACCATGAGGACTAGTCATATCAGTTCCTCTGCATAGCAACAGATTCGTGTCAGATATCAAGGAAACACCAGTAAACATACCCAGATTTAGGTTTCAAAGACACATCTGAAAGATGGAGGCAAAATTTGATTCTTTAACCTGCAAACCCAACATACTAAGAGGTCCTGCTTCCAATACAGCTTAGACTAACAATTTATTACATGTGAAACAAGTCACAACGTTGAGGCTCTGAAGCATGACAATTCCAAAAATGCTTAATTGCAGAGCTTATTCTTTTCTTGTTCGTCTTTGGATGGGAAGACATTGGGGCCATGTGTTGAAGATAAATAACTCACTCCTTACTCCATCTATACATTTCAAGCTTGAGCACAACATCATATAAAATATGTCAAGAATTAAGGTCCATCACTAGCTGATCCATCTGTGCCTAAGCAGGATGATGACCTAAGTTATCTACAGCACTTTCAAGCAACAATAGACAACAGTTACCATATCTGTAGAATTTGAACCCATAATCATGTAGCTGGCGAACTGTTGAACTTGTTAGAAAAAAGTAGTAATTTTAGCTAGTAATGGTTATGATAAAAAAAATGGTTTTGGAAAGTATGGTAACTAAATTAAGGACTGTAACATGGTGTGAGAAAGGTGCAACTACACAAGACTATTACTGGATAACTGGACAAACCCCAGCCCCTACACTCCCCCATCACACCCACCCCCCTTTACCCAACAAGAAAAGGAAAAGAAAGAAAAAATAACACGACACTACACTCACCAGCGGACTCCTCTTGGAATATCAGAAACTCCATCCTTCTAATGCTTTACTAAAGGTTTCAATTTAAAGTTTGACTCCGAATGGTGACTTTTTGTATACCATACATCTAAACTAGCGAATTTTGAGCACATTAGATGGCACATACGCCATTATTGTACCAGAAACGTGATTGAACTGCACATCTTTTGTGGTAGTAAGAAGGTTTTCATGCAAATAGATTAAGCGGAATGTTAATTGCTGGTTTTCAAAGTCGGTTAAGAGGTCCAACGGCTCAAGCTTTAGGATAAGGATTTGCAATGTTCTGGATTAGATCTATTCTGTATTTGATAATGGTTCTCTTTTAAGATTCTGGCTAGATATTTGGTGTGGAGAACAGCTTAGCAAGACTTTTCCAATCCCTTATGGTCTGTCTTGCAACAAAGATATCAGTGGCTGACATCATCTCCTTTCTCAGAATGGCATTACTCGTGGACCAAACAGGTACCAGATGCATAACAAGTGCTACCTTAAGGACCTTTTGAAAATTGGATCCAGACAGAAGGGATGAAAATCAAAGTTTACCATTACTTTGAGTGTTAGAAGAAATGTCCACAATTGGGAATTGGACAAGGTCTCATTTTTTTAGAGGTGCTTTATTCTTTGGACCTTAGCCAAGGCGTGGATCAAAGGATGATGTGGAAAGGAGCTGCTAATGGCAGGTTCTCGGTCAAATATTGCTCTCAGATGTTTCATGGTACAGGCAACTCTTTCCCTTAGTGGGTGGTACGGAGGTATTTGGCCCCCTTTCAGGGGCTGTTTCTTTTTGTGGGAGGCAGAAATGTTATCTTACCTCGTGATCTTTTAAGAAAAGGGGTAAGGCCTATATTAGTTGGTGTTTCATCAGCAAAGAAGATGGAGAATCAGTGGGTCATATTCTTTTGCACTGTCCATTTGCGAGAGACGTGTGGGATATGATATTCAATTTGCTGGGAGTATACTGGGAAATGAGATGCTGGTCTTTTTATGAGCAGCAGAGGCAAAAGGGAAGCTGTGGGATTTGATTCCTCCTTGCTTGTTTTGGTGCTTTTGGAGATGGAGTGGGGAACAAGTAAGCTTTAGATAGAGGGGAGTCACCCTTAGCTAAGTTCAAGGCGTAGCCTCTTGTTTTTTCTCTATTTCACTGGGCAGAGAAAGCCGTGAATAGCTACAGTGAAGCCTATCTAGAGATTTTGGATAGCTTTGAGTGTTGTATAGGGCTTTGAGCTAGTATACTTTTCGTGTACATGGGTTTCACCCGCTTTTCCTGGTGCATTTCAATACCTTCAAATATTCACAAGATTTTGTTTGAACTTCCAGTGTGACAGTGTCAGTGGTAATAAAGTATTTAAACTGAAAAGCACCTCAAACTAGCATCTACATGGGTAAATGGTAGCACTTGGCTCTAATAATAACTGCCTATATGACTGCATGCATCAAACAAGATAGAGCTTGACCCAAAAGTAGCATGCCCACATTTTTAAACAGACTGCATATTACACTTTTTTATTTAGGAAGAGATACACTTTTTATATGATCGAAATTGACTTTGAGTAGCGTAGCATTTTTTGTTCATGCATTTCCACGTTTACCCAGTTTCAGGGCCTCCCAAAGAAACCAATAAAGTCATGACCTATTCCAAAAAGTTGTCCAAAAAAGATTAGTTTAATTTCGTTTGTAAAATAAATTCTCTACACGTTAGTTTGAAAATGGTCTCTCCTCAAGCTCTTAGTTGGCACAATTGAGCTGCATACCTTACATTACATATTCCTCTGTTAGTGGCAAAGATTACAATTGGAGAAAGTGAGCTCTCCAAAGCACGATTCAAGTATGAAAAGCACTCCATATCCAGCATATGAACCTGCATAAGCTGTTACGTAAATCCCTGAACCATAAAACCAACCTAAATAAAAAAGGGGCAAAACGTTTGAAAAGAAGAACCTCATCAATAAATAAGACTCCAGGGACAAGCTCGGCGACACCTTCATCGATATAACGGTTAACAACCTGTGATTAAACCTAGTAAGTTGAAGTACAGTTGCAAACCGTACATTCTAGCACTACGCGCACACGTGCGTGTACGTGTGTGGACATGGATAGATACATGCAGATACACACACGTAAATAACTGAAGTGTAAAATAAAGATCCTAATACAAGATCAGCAGAAGAATTGTATAACTTTCTCAACATTGACCACCTGAAGAACCTAAACATGCCCAGAGCAAATAATAACAAGCTATATCTCCCATATCTATTGATTACTACCTTATTTATTTCCTGTCGTAACTTGTCAGTAATTTCTGTTTTCCTGGGCTTCATCATCTGACCCATAAGGGATAATATATCTTGTCCACCTTGAGGTCGTGCATTTGCAGCGTCCAGATCATGTAGTGTAACATCCTGATAAGGAGACAACAAGGGCATTATAAACACAGAAAAATAAAGGGATCCAAAAAACTCAAGAAACATGAAACGAGCTCACAATAAAAATGAAAGGTCACACTAATAGAATAAAATTTGATGCCTATATCATCCGTATTTAATCGGGTATATATGCATTAGGCTTCCTCTACCCAAATCTCTATGTACCCGCCCTATTGCCTTTAGGCAGCACCAAGTAGAAGGTCAATCCGCACGTATTTCAAGATATTTTTCAGGAAGACGGAATAAAATGCCTACATGCACAATCTTGCACTATGCCCCTTATGACAAGTATCAGACACAAACCATGAAAAGCCTCGACACCAAAAAGCGCAATAGCAAATTGCCTGGTGTAATTGAATTTTGATCTACTTGAAAAGCAAAAGAATCCAAGCAAATCTAATTGGTAAAGCTACAGCCCAGAGAACTATGTACTGCAGCTGCGACCTCTCATGGTGGATTTGTTTATAGTATACATACCCTGTTAGCTAAAGCTTTCAGAATTTAATCATTTGCACATGCAGCTTGAAACCATGTTAAATCTGGGATACAGTTCAAACTTCAAATATAGACGACAAAGCAAAGCGAGAAATCAGGTAAATACTACTCCAAAGGAATCACGACTACCATACTGATGATTCTCAGTTCGAAATACTGAGTATTTTTTGGTGCAATCACATATATTATACATGAAGATTGCAAAGCTCACTAAAACAAACCTGGACTATTTCCTTCTTCTTGTGAACCTCTCCTTTAGGAAGCGGAACATACTCTTCTGCCTCTAGATCAAATTCTGTAGCAAATGCATCACTCCTACCTACCCTTTTCACTGCACCACTATTTGCTTCAATATATATAACATCACCAACAGCTACCTGCAGTTGTGTCAACAATATCATGAGATGCTAAGAAATGGCCAAATCCATTGATTTATGTGTAGTCTACAGCATCAAAAAAAAATTAAAAGAGATCAGAACAGAACATATTTTTTTTTGGTTTAAAATAAAATTAAAATAAAAAGATACAAAACTTGGGTGAAGAAAAAGATCCAGATACTGTCACTGTGTGCAGAATAAGATACTAAGGATCTTACCTTTTCCTTAATTAAGGCATCATATATAGTTGGGTCCAGCTTCAGTTGCTTGGTTCCTTTCACAGTTTTTAACCCAATTATTACATGGCTAATGCTTTTACCATATCCACCTGTCACGCTCTCCGTCTCCTCTGGGGAAAGTTCCGTCACCTAAACAAGAACAGCTTCTTAACATATAAAAAACTGGGATGAAAGATACTACAAGACTAATATGCCTCACCTTTGAGTGCCTCGTCAAGCTGCTTATTAAAGGCTTCATGCATTTCTTTTACAAAAAACTTAAATAAAAGCTTTGATAAAGTGTAACTTGCCTCTCCTTCATAAACCTCCTTATTTTCCTTGATACGTAAACCAATAGCACGTCGAAAATGTTCCATTAAGACCTCGGTTTTCTTCACTTCTGATGAGTATACTTCTGATCCAACCATTGGACAGAATGGGACCTACAAATTATGAGGTAAAAACTGAATAACGTACGCTTAATAAATTTTTAAGAAACAACTTAGTATCAAACAATAAGGCCATATCCAAATCAGGGATCATCTGAATATAGCAAAAAGGATACGACATAACCAGAAACAAGAGTAGAGGTGCTAAGAGATGTATGAATAACCTTGCTGCCAAGCTCCTGGCAAATACCAAGTGCGAGGGCTGTCTTCCCAGTACCAGGCGGTCCGGCAAGCAGAAGGGCGAGTCCAGCCATCTTTTTTTGGCGGATCATGTCGACTATAAGGCCTCCGGCTTCTCTAGCTGCAGCCTGACCCACAAAGCCAGCTGCCAAAGGTAGTGCTTTTCCATTGGCCTAGAATCCAGTCAGTATCAGAAACCCCATAAAACTTTACCACAATGGCAAACAAACATATATCAATACATGTACATATAAACATATACTAATGCTAGTTACTCCCTCCATTTCCATTAGATTCCCTTCCTTGACTTTATGGAAAATCCTTGGATAGATTTTAGTACATTCACAACTTCAATTGAACTTAAAATACAATAATAGGTTAGATAACCATCAATGTGCGAGTAGCCAGGGCAAAAACAACCAGTTAAGTCTACCTTTATATTTACTACATCTGTCCTAAGAAATCGCAAAAAGCCAGGCAAAACAGTCTCTTTCACAATTTTAGTTACAGTAATGGTGAATACCCAGCAAAGCCATATTTAGGTAATGCGTACCCATACCTTTAGTAGTTAGTCGGGACAAAAGGGTTTCAAAAACTTAAAACCCTAAAACCCAGAGAAGGCAATGCCAACTTAGAATTATGGGCCAAAAAAAGACTTAGAAACCCTAAACCCATAACAGTAAACTGAACAAAAAATCGACCCAGAAACCCAGAACCAAGAAAACGAAGAGAGAGTATTTCAAGGGCATATAGCTGATGAACACAGAGGTTCTAAAGTACCTCCAGGCCAAGGCCTTTGATGTGGGTATGGGTAGCGATTCTCTGCTTCTTGGTGGTTGATTGAACTTCTTCTATCTTCATTCCTTACTTTCGATTACTCTTGAGTCTTGTTGCTCTTTCTTCCTTACTTTTTGCTTGCGCTTTCTTCAGGTTAGTAGCAGAGACGAGTTTTCAATGTGGACAGCAGCGGAGCCAGAAGAAACTCTTTGAGGTGGGCACCCAATAATTAAATATGATTCAACAATAAATAAACTGCAAGAGCAGCACAGGGTTTGTTTTACACATTTAGTAAAAGTTATGAGTTTCCTCCTACCTTAATCGAATGAAATTAAGGTAGGCGAAAAGAGGAAACATACCTTTGCAGTTGTAGCTCCGCCGGAGAAAGGAGACGAAGGTGGTGGGCGGTGATAGAGAAAGGGAGATGGAGGCAATGGAGTTGAGCAGGTGTCTGTCGAGTTGAGCAGGTGAGAAAACAAAAGCAACCCTACCTTTTTCGATGACATATATACTCGGCCCAAAAATTAGGGGTTCTTTTGTTGCCGGTGAGGCTCGAAGCCTCGACCTCGTTAACAGAACCGACCCAAAACGCGTGAAAACCAGTTTTTCTAAACGGAAGCAAAACTAGAAAAGTGGGTTTTTAAAAACGGGCCTATAATCCAAAACTCTTGTCTACTTTTTTAAAACTAAAAACAGCCCAAAAATGTTGGGCTTTTCAAAAACTTTGCAAACTGAACCAAAAACAAAAAGGGTATCAAACATAGCCGTACATGTCTTGAGATATATACTCTATATTTGTTGGACGAGGGAAGCATCGGTAACCCTTGTGCTTATCACCGTAACCCAAGAAGACGCATGAAAATGATCCATGAGCCAATTTGTCATGAGCATACGGTCGCAAATACATTTTCATCACAGGAGATGGCAGACGGTTAATCAAGAAAAGGATCGTAGAGAAAGCTTCTACCCAGAAACGCTGAGGGACGGAGCCTTGAAAAAGAAAGCAAGACCAAGTTCAACTATATGGCGATGCTTGCGTTCGGTGACGCCATTTTGTTGAGGTGTCATTGGACATGAAATCTGATTAATAATCCCACAACTTGCAAGATAATTAAGAAAGTCCCGCTTTGAGAATTCTCCTCCCCCGTGTGCTTGAAAGCTTTTTGTTTTTCGACACTATATCTCAACTAATTTTTGAAAAAGAAGAAACTTATCAAAGAATTCAGATTTTCTTTTCAACGGATAAAATCAACTGAATCGTGAATAGTCATCGATAAACACAACATAATACTTGAAACCTTGAACAGACAAGGTAGGGGCCGGTCCCCAAAGATCACAATGTACTTTTTCGAGAGGTAGATTTGATTTATGATTGGAAACACTAAAGGGAAGACCACAACTTTTACTCATCTGACAACTCATGCACACACCATGAGACTTCTTGTTAATAGAAATAAGCGTATTACTTGAGAGGAATTGTAGAACTCTCGCTTATGGATGCCCTAGTCTTTTGTGCCAAGTAACTTAGTCCACTTTTTTAAAACAAGTTGAAAAGTTGGCTTGTAATTGTTGATCTTCCAGGGCATAAAGACCTCTTTTTCTACTCTCTTTTGCAAGAACTTTGTTGGTTCGTAGTTCCTTTATCACAAATCTGTTACCATCAAAATCAAACGAACATGGATAATCATTTGTGAGTTGTGAAACATATAAGAGACTTTTTTGAATATTAGGAACAACTAGCAAATCTTTTAATGGTATTACAGAATGTCCACTTTTAATCTTTCCATCACCAATATGAGAGATGGGTAGTTTATTTTCATTTCCTACCATTACTAAGTCTGAACCTTGATAACGAACCAAATTAGAGAGTTTACCTGGGTCTTCAGCTATGTGAGCAGTTGCGCTAGTATTCGAAAACCATTCAGAATCTTGAGAGTCTGTGACATGCATTGCGGTTAGGGCCTTAGGAATATTAGTGGCTTGGAATGAGTGATTGAACTTATGTCAACACTTGAGAGCCTTGTGCCCTTTCTTGTTGCAGATTTGACAAATTGGCGAATGGCCTTCGGGATTTGCAACATTGCACTTAGGCTGAGACTGAGGTGGAAAAGAGGATTGAAATTGACTTTGTACAGTTTGAAGGAAACCCTTTCCCTTTGACGGGAAATAGGAATTTCCACATTTCTTGTTGGAATTTTTGTTACCATTTGATGTTCTCTGGCTATAGTAGACCATGGAGTGGTTGAATGATTGTCCTTTATTCCTAAGTTCATGGCTTTGGAGTAAAGGAATCAAATCAGCATATAATGGTACATGTGGTGTAATATTGTGGTGGCAAAAGACTCATACTTTGGACCAAGTTCACTCAACAACCAAAAAACTTTATTTTGATCAGTAGCAGGTTTCCCAATAGCATTCAATTGATCACAAGTCTTCTTGAAATCACGGAACTGGTCAGACAAAGAAGCATTACCTTTCTTTACCAGAAGTTGAGCCAACTCTCTAGCTTGAGAATTCTGAGAAAAAGTATCCCTAAGAGCTTTCCACACACCGGCGGAAGTCCTAAGGCCAACGACAACACCTAGAGCCTCTTCAGAAAGCGTCTCGATGATCCATGCTTTTATTAAGCGATCCGTGCGAACCCATGACGTAAAGTCTGGATTTGGAAATCTCTTATTTCCATAAGATGAATTCACTGCAGAATCAGGTGCGACAATGTCCCCATTATCTATACACATATATAAAAGTGTCTTAGTTCATCCACATCAATTTTAACAGATTGCCCACACTTTTCACCAAAATTACATGTCATGCCACTCATGTCAAGTAATCATCTTTCTTGTACATGTGCGCTTTCAGGAGCTGCCTCCTCTGCAGCCTCACCCAATATTTCACACTACTTTGGCTTCGTGGAGAGCTTACATCTCACGTCACACGTGCACATCGTAGGCTTGACCTTCTTTTGCACTCTCATCTTTGTAGGTCCCTAAATACACCTAGAGAGGGGTGAATAGGTGTTTTACAACTTTGAGTATAAATTAAAAACGAGATTACAAAGTAATGACAGATATGGCAATAATAAATTTAACACAGAAATTTATACTGGTTCGGCTCCACCAGCCTACGTCCAATCCCCGAGCACTCCACACGAGGGAAACCTACTCGAGCCTTTCACTAACCAGCTAGCTTCGGGTGCTAGCTCAAACCACAGTATAATTTCTGAAACCCTTCCAAGGTTTCCAACAGTTTACAAATGAAAAGAAATTTACAATTTGAATACAACAAACAAGCTCGTTCTTGAGCAAATGTTACAATAAATAAACTAAGACTAAGCCTTCTTTTGTGGGAAGATCTATATTCTTTCAAGAACCAAACCAAGAAGCTTACAATAAACTATCTCAAAGATGAACTCACTCAACAGAGAATAGATGAGAATTAGAGAGCAAGATGAGAAAGTATTTTGAGATGAGTTAGAGAGAGAATTAAAAAAGATTCGCGAGAAGTGTATTAAATGCTCTCAAGGATCCCTTTTTATACTAGAGAAGAAAATGAACCGTTGTGAAGGGAAAGCCTGAAAATTGATTCGACTGAAACATAAGTTTGAGTCGACTGAAAGAACTACTCTAAGAGATCGGTCGACTAAAAACTTAGTGAGAAGAGACACTGAAGAATTGAGTCGACTGAAAACTCAATTTCATTCGACTGAAAGCTTTTGGCTTCGACTAAAAACTTTTGCTTCAGACTAGAACGAAGGAACTGCATAATTTAGTCGACTGCAATCTGTTTGCCTTCGACTGAAACATTCAGTTTTGGTTCTTTACTTGAATTTCTATGAGATCTTTTAAGAAAGACTTAGAAGTGCTTAAAAGAATAAAATAGACAACAGATCTTTGTATCTTCAATGTAGTCCGAGTCTTTGATCAATCCCAAATCTTGGTCCAAGCTATGTCCAAGGCATGATCTTGTCTTTGTTTGATTAAGATAAAACCTGAAATATTTATCTTAATAATATTGTCAGATTCATGTTAAAGATAATAAATTTGGAATCATCAAAATCGATAAGTCAACAATCTCCCCCTTTTTTATGATGACAACATTAGTTCTAACATTATATAAACATACTCCCTATTGATCAGTTAACATTCAAACAAAGTAATAACTAAAAGAACATCTTTTAATATTCAGAAAAAAATTGTTAAAGATGCGTACAAAGAATGATCAATAATTAATCGTTCTCCCCTTTTGTCAAATCAAAAAGAGGGGCAGCCAATGCAACAATCAAATGAGTAAAAAAAATCTAGGGTCAACGCCGGCGAGCACCCTGTGCAAAAAGAGGATGATGGATCAGTAGGGGGCGGAGCGGTTATGGGTACTTCAACGACTTCGACAACACGAGGAGAGCGCGGCCTCAGAGGGTTGTATGGGAGATGCGGGTTAAAGAACCATTCTTCCCCTTCAGTGCCGGTGTGTCGAGAGGGAAAGATATCCGGACGAGTCACCCTAAAACCATGAGCCTGATCGAAGATCTGATGGGCCAGGTAGAGGTTTTGTTCAGTCAGAATGCTCGTAGTGAGATAGGCCTGGTGACGATGAGCCTGAAAGGCAACTTCTTGCTGATGGTGAAGATCATGCTGCATCCGAGTCAAACTCTCCAGGAGTGGAGTATGGTTGAGAGGAAGAGAGGAAAGGTTAGAGGTGAGGTCGTTAAGAAGGTTGTGAAAGTCAATTTGGTTCGAGAGAAGCTGGGCTTAGGAGTGTTGAACCGACTGCTGAAGGGCAGCAATCTCATGAAGGAGGCCAGTGTGGTTGGCTGCAATAGAAGCAGCAAGGGTGGTTTACGATTCAAGTATTAACTGAATCGAAGTTGAGAGACGAGAAAGAGTCTCAGAGAGGTCAGAGTTGTCGGTGGAGAGGAACTCATCAAAATTAAGATTGGAGAAGTCGTTAAGTGGGCTGAAGAAGGGATCAGAAGGGTGAGGAGAGGTGGGTAGAGGTGGTACCGAGAAGGAAGGGTCGAAGGGAGGGAATGGTATAGAGGAAGATGGGTCAGTAGGCACAGTGGGTATGAACTGAAAGGGAGGAGGTGGAGGGGGCAGAACGGACGGGGAAGGAGCAGGAGCAGGAACGGGTGCAAAAGTAGGCGCGAGAGCAGAAACGGGAGCGGGAACCTGAACTAACCTGGTATGGGAGGGGTCAGTAACACTGATGCGCTCAAGAGTGACAGTATCGGTGGTGAGGTCAGTGCGAATGGTGAATCTCGTACGACGAAGAGAAGTTTTGTCAAGAATATGGTGACTCAGAATAGATATACATTCCGAGATAGATGTATGAAGAGGGACATGAAAATATTCAAAAATGCAGGTTAAGATGGGACCGAAAGGAAGATTAGCAGAGGATTTGTTCTTCTGGGCATCCATTACGAGCATGATAATGCCCGTAATGTTTAAGGGAGAGCCTCGAATGAAGTGGGTGAGAAGAATGTCTAGATATGAAAAAGTAGCAAAAGAGCCGGCACGGGCCGAGAGATTATAACAGAGGATAAAATGGAGGACACGATGAAGAGGAGGAAGGTCACCTAAACTAGGTTTGCGGGGTCGAGAAATGGATGGGTCTCCTAAAAGGGTTTGTGTTTGTTAGAGTGGGGTAAAGGAGCTAGTGGTGCACCACGTGTTTCCGGGGAAAACAATGGTGGAGGATTGGTTGGTAAAACTGAGTATTTGGGCTAAGATGGTGGCATCGAGACGGATGTGGACCCCATTAACATATGTGGTCAAAAAGGTGGAGGATAGAGCATTAAAATGCATGTTCGAATAGAACATTCGGACAAGACCAGGGTAGTAAACAGAAGGGAGAGAGAGAATGGAGGGACATCTCATTCGATCAAAAAGGCCAGTAAGACCAAGTTGAGTCATTAGGTTGACATCATTTGGACGACCTGGTAAGACCTCCCAATTGATAAAATTGGTATAATAGTGATTTGGTCATCGGCTGACTCAAAAAAAATAGGGAATGTGAAGGATTTCGGTAGGAGAAATATAGGGGAAGGTAGGTGGCGGGCAGGTTGGAGGAGAAGAAGAGGAAGAAGAAGAGGCATCATGGGGAGGAGGATAAGGAGCAACATTACCTGAAGAGGACGGAGCAGTAGACGTCCGTTGAGCAGGTACAGAGGACGATGATCTTGCAGCAGCAGTTGTCGTCTGACGAGTGCGGCGACTTGAGGAAGGTGGTGGAAGAGCAGCAGCAGCAGGTGGAGGAGCCACGTCGGATTCATCGTCGGTGTCAATTATAAGGCGTCGACGATTACGAGGGCGTGGGTTTGAGTCCATGTGGGTCCTTGAGTGACAGGTGGGCAAGAGAGAGAAAAAAAGTAAGAGTCTATGAAAACGAACAACAAACAATGAAAAAGGTAACAGTAAAAAATGAAAGGGAAACATGAGGGGGTATATATAGACAACGTACTTTTGGTCGACTGAAACATCATTTTCAGTCGACTGAAAAGATTTAAGTCGACTGAAATGTGACTTTTCAGTCGACTGAATCCAATAGTTGCAAAAGAAGAAATAAGTTTTTATTCGACTGAAAAGTTTTGAGTCGACTGAAACATGACTTTTTCAGTCGACTAAAACAAGCAGAAATAAGAATGAACGTTTGGAGATAAAGTTTTCGGTCGACTGAAAAGATTTGAAACGAATGAAAAAGAGTTATTTGAGTCGAAGGAAAAAGATTTAGCTAAGATCACACATTCCTAAGCGACGACGAAGAGAGCAAAAAGAGGATTCAGCTAAGGGTTTGGTGAAAATATATGCGAGCTGATCTCCAGAATCAACCTTCTTGAGTTCAATTAAACCTTTCTGAACATTGTCTCGAAGAAAGTGATGACGAATATCGATGTGCTTAGTGCGCGAGTGTTGAACAGGATTTTTACTAATATCAATAGCACTGCTACTATCGCACATAATAGGAATATGGTCTATTGAGACACCAAAATCTAGTAAAGTTTGACGCATCCACAGTACTTGTGCACAACAGCTTCCAGCCGCAACATATTCCGCTTCAGCTGTGGAGAGAGCCACATACGTCTGTTTCTTACTGTGCCACGACACTAAAGCATTGCCAAGGAACTGGCAAGTGCCACTAGTACTCTTGCGATCGACAAGACATCCTGCATAATCAGAATCAGAAAAACCTACTAGATCTAGCGAGGAATTACGAGGATACCAAAGGCCTAAATTTAAAGTTCCAGAGAGATATTTGAAAATACGTTTAACGGCAGTAAGATGAGATTCTTTGGGACAAGCTTGAAAACGAGCACAAATACATACACTAAACATTATGTCAGGTCTAGAAGCAATAAGATAAACCAAACTACCAATCATACCACGATAAAGTTTGTTATCTACATCTTTACCAATTTCATCTTTGACTAGATTAACGCTAGGAGAAATGGGGGTACCTCTAAGTTTAGCATTATCCAAGCCAAACCTTTTCAAAAGCTCCCGTGTGTACTTGGACTGACTTATAAAAATTCCTTCTTTTGATTGCTTGATTTGAAGTCCAAGGAAAAAGGTAAGTTCTCCCATCATGCTCATCTCAAATTCCATGCGCATACTCTCAGCAAACTCTTTACATAGATCATTGTTAGTGGCACCAAAAATAATGTCATCAACATAAATTTGAACTATTAAAATGTGTGAATTATGAATTTTCGTAAAAAGAGTAGTATCGACTTTACCACGAGAGAATCCATGATCAATGAGAAAGCTGCTAAGACGATCGTACCAAGCTCGATGAGCTTGTTTAAGACCGTACAAAGCCTTTTTTAGCTTAGAGACATGATTGGGGTATTTTTCATTTTCAAAATTAGGAGGTTGTTTAACAAAAACTTCCTCCTGTATTACCCCATTCAAGAAGGCACTTTTCACGTCCATTTGAAAATTTTTAAAGGTCATATGATATGAAAATGCCAAAAGCATTCGGATAGCTTCAAGTCGAGCGACTGGGGCGAAGGTTTCATCAAAATCAACCCCTTCTACTTGATTGTATCCTTGAGCAACTAGTCTAGCCTTGTTACGAACAATATGACCATCCTCATCAAGTTTGTTCCGAAAAACCCATTTGGTGCCAATGACCTTTTGTTGAACAAAAGGCGGAACTAGTGACCAAACATTGCTTCTCTCAAATTGATTCAATTCATCTTACATGGCAAAGATCCATTCAGGATCTTTTAGAGCCTCTGAAATATTTTTAGGCTCTATTTGAGAAAGAAAAGCAAAATCTGTACAGAAAAGATTTACCGTAGATCGTGTTGTAACTCCGCGTTCCACATTACCTATGACTTGTTCTAATGGATGACTGGATGAATATCTCCAGCTTTTTGGAAGTGGCCGAGTCTCGTCACAGTTGTTCTGAGAAGATGTTGAACACTCCCCCTCAGTTGAGGAGACATTAAGCTTGTTGTTCAGGTCCAAAGACAGTTCCTCACTATCATCACCTGCATTCTTACTTGGTTTTTCAATGTTAGATTCTTCAAATACTACATGCATCGATTCTTCAACTGTCAGAGTTCTACGGTTATAGATTCTATATGCTCTACTTTTTAATGAATAACCAAGAAATATTCTCTCGTCAGATTTTGCATAGAACTTTTCTAAGTTCTCACGATTGTTCAAAATAAAACATTTGCAACCGAAAACCTTGAAATAATCAATTTTTGGTCTTCGATTTGAGAACAGTTCGTAAGGAGTTTTGTCAAGAATCGGTCTAATGAGTACCATGTTCAACACGTAACAGGAAGTGCTGACGACTTCGGCCCAAAAATATTTTGGCAGAGAGTTTTCATGAAGCATGGTTCTGGCCATTTCTTGAAGAGTTCGATTCTTTCTCTCTACAACCCCATTTTGTTGGGGTGTCCGAGGAGCAGAAAACTCATGTGAAATGCCATTTTGAACACAAAAAGGAATAATTTTTTTTTTCAAATTCACCTCCATGATCACTTCGAATTTTTACAAGCTTCAACTCATTCTCATTTTGAAGCTGCTTAACAAGACTAAACAAAATTTCAAACAATTTTTTTTCCCATATATGCTGGCATTTCTCGTGGGACCAAAAAGATCTAGATGAAGGAGTTGAAGAGGGCGAGAGGTGGTAACAACATTTTTTGCTTGAAAATATGTTTTTGACTGGTTACCATATTGACAGGCATCACAAACCTTATCCTCGACAAACTTTAACTTTGGTAAGCCTCTGACAAGCTCTTTCGAGAGAAGTTTCTTGATTAGATCCATGTGAACATGACCTAATCTACGATGCCACAACTAAATAACATTATGTTGAGCAGAAAGACAAACTTCACGAGAAGAGTCAAATGCATCGAAAGATAGAGTATATATATTACCATCTTTCTTACCAATCAAAGTACCTCCATCTGAGGCATGACTGATTAGGCATTGATCGCCTTCAAACTGAACTTTGTGTCCATTATCGATTAGTTGACTGATACTTATCAAATTGAACTTCAAACCGTCAACCAAGGATACGTTATCGATAGATATGAAACCGGTGCCAATTTTACCTTTACCAATGATCTTTTCATTTGAGTTGTCTTCGAAGGTAACAAGTCTTCCATTCTTCGGAGTGATATGTGAGAATAGTGAGCAATCACCTGTCATATGCCTTGAACATCCGCTGTCGAGAATCCATTTGTTGGAATCTACCCTTGCTTTCAAGCATACCTATAACAGATTCTAGTTTCGTTCCTTTAGGTACCCACACTTTCTTGGGTCCTGGAAGATTAGATAAACAAGATTTTGGCACCCAAACTTGTTTCATTTTATTTTTTGTAATAGAAGAGAATGACTTATTTTTTACAACATTAAGAAGACAATTTTTAACTAAGTGTCCTTTCTTGTTACATACTGAACAGAGTGTGAATGATGAGCATGAAGCTAAATTTTTGTTAAAGAAATTTTTGTAATCCTTTTGCTTCTTTGAAGGATTGTAACCGATTCTACTTTTCTAAAAAACACATCTTTGTCTTCCCAAAAGAATATCCAAGTTCTCTCTTCCTTGGATAAATTTTGAAAGAGTAAAATTCAGATCTTCAATCTCTTTTTCTGAATTCATTTTTTGTGTAGAAATTTCTTCCAGCTGAGATCTTAAAGATTCGTTTTCAACTGGAACTTTTACTCCTCTGAGCGATTGGATTTCAGAAGACAAATAAGAATTTTTCTTCTCAGAAGCATTCAGATTATTTTTTAAAGAAGCATTTTCAGAAATATAAAGTTCAACATTTTCTTCCAACTCTTCTTTTTCACCTTCTAACTCATCAACAGTATTTATCAAAGAAAGAGCCTTATTTTTTTAGATTAGCCTTTTTAACTTTTAACTTTTCATGATTTTTACTGAGTTCGAGAAAGGTTGACTTAAGTTCATTATAATTAAGATTTTCAGAAATTACCTTATCGGAGTGATCATCCTTGGCCATGAAGCAAAGTTGAGCTACGTCATCATCTTCGTTAGTTTCTTTGTCAGTTTCATCAGAGTCATCCCAAGTCAGCAGGGCTTTCCTGGACTTGAACTTCTTTTCTTTGAAGTCACGACTGTTGCTGCTTGCAGTTTTGTTCTTGAGTTGCGGACATTATTTTTTTATGTGCCCAGTTCTGTCGCATTCATAGCAAGCATCAGAATTTTCCTTTACATTCCAATCACTATTATTTCTTTGATGTGATTGGTTTGTAGGATTTCTCCTAATCTTCCCATCTCGCTTGCTTGCGAGAAACTTCTTGAACCTTCGAGTGATCAGAGCCATTTCAGGATCAAAATCATCGTCGCTCTCTACAGGTTCATGAGAGGTCTCAGCTTTAAGAGCTAAGCTCTTCTTCTTGGAGGTGGTTTCTTCTTCGTCACGAATCTTCATCGTAATTTCATGAATCATTCGAGAACCCACCAATTCTTCAAGCTTAAGCACATTTAAGTCCTTTGCCTCTTGAATGGCTGTGAGTTTTGCTTCCCATCTCTTTGGAAGAGATCTGAGAACTTTTCGGACAACTTCCTTTTCTGGGTAGATTTTACCCAAAAGCTTCAGTCCATTTATAATGAGTGTAAATCTGGAGTAAATCTCATTTATGGACTCGTGCTCCTTCATCTTGAAGGCCTCATACTACTAGACCAACATGTTGATCTTGGTCTCTTTCACTTGATTTGTACCTTCATGAGTGACCTCCAACAACCTCCACATTTCTTTAGTTGTCTCACATGCTGAGACTCGATTATACTCATTCATGTCAAGGCCACAGCTTATAATGTTCTTAGCTTTATCATCCATGGAGAAAAGTTGTGCCTCGTGAGCGTCTATTTTGAGAATTCCTTTTGGAATCTTGGTTCTATCCGGTTCATCCTTCATCGAAATTATAGGACCATTTTCTATAACATACCACACGTGTGTGTTCTGCCTCAGAAAGTTCCTCATACGATTTTTCCAGTAGCTGTAGTTGTCATTCTTCAACAAAGGTGGCCTGGTGGTTGCTGATCCTTCTTCCATAATGCAATCTTTAGCTCTAGACGATTAAGTCAAAAGAAAATACCAGAGCACACGGCTCTGATACCACTTGTAGGTCCCTAAATACACCTATAGGGGGGTGAATAGGTGTTTTACAACTTTGAGTATAAATTAAAAACGAGATTACAAAGTAATGACAGATATAAAAATAATAAATTCAACACAAAAATTTATACTGGTTCGGCCCCACCAGCCTACGTCCAGTCCCCGAGCACTCCACACAAGGGAGACCTACTCGAGCCTTTCACTAACCAGCTAGTTTCGGGTGCTAGCCCAAACCGCAATACAATTTTCGAAACCCTTCCAAGGTTTCCAACAGTTTACAAATGAAAAGAAATTTACAATTTGAATACAACAAACAAGCTCCTTCTTGAGCAGATGTTACAATGAATAAACTAAGACTAAGCCTTCTTTTATGGGAAGATCTATATTCTTTCAAGAACCAAACCAAGAAGCTTACAATAAACTATCTCAAAGATGAACTCACTCAACAGAGAATAGATGAGAATTAGAGAGCAAGATGAGAAAGTATTTTGAGATAAGTTAGAGAGAGAATTGAAAAAGATTCGCGAGAAGTGTATTAAATGCTCTCAAAGATCCCTTTTTATACTAGAGAAGAAAGTGAACCGTTGTGAAGGGAAAGCCTGAAAATTAATTCCACTGAAACATAAGTTTGAGTCGACTGAAAGAACTACTCTAAGAGATCGGTCGACTAAAAACTTAGTGAGAAGAGACACTGAAGAATTGAGTCGATTGAAAACTCCATTTCATTCGACTGAAAGCTTTTTGCTTCGACTAAAAACTTTGGCTTCGACTAAAAACTTTTGCTTCGACTAAAAACTTAGTTTAAGACTAGAACGAAGAAACTGCACAATTTAGTCAACTGCAATCTGTTTCCTTCGACTGAAACATTCAGTTTTGGTTCTTTACTTGAATTTCTGTGAGATCTTTTAAGAAAGACTTAGAAGTGCTGAAAAGGATAAAATAGACTGCAGGTCCTTGTATCTTCAATGTAGTCCAAGGCATGATCTTGTCTTTGTTTGATTAAGATAAATCCTGAAATGTTTATCTTCATAATATTGTCAGATTAATGTTAGAGATAATAAATTTGGAATCATCAAAATCGATAAGTCAACAATCTTCTTAGAGTTTGTTCTTTCTGACCAATATATTATCCTCGCTTCCAAGCACATGCCTCATCATCCTCATCACAGGTAAGAAATATTTCTTCTGTCAAACTGTAAATTCTAGATGTCGATTCATTGGATATATATTTCGACTTCGATTAAGGGTTTACAAAACGATTGTAATGCTTAATGATTTGAACTTTCGTTCCAATTACTATTAGTTTTTATTTCGAATCCCCTATTATAGTTAACTTAGACTTGCATCTAAATCTTTTACATACTGGGTTTAATATCTCCAGGTGTAGAGAAATCAAATGACATAATGAGTTCCTCAATTATATTAACCCAGTAATCATCCCCTTCATGGTTCTTTGCTTTCGTCAAAAACATTACCTCCCTTTAATTATAGTACATCAATTATTGATCCCAGAACCAGGGTTATATTTTCCGATGTCATTTCCTCTACCTGTAAATTCTAAATGTTGATTGGTAAACTTTTGAATCGTCGTTTTCTTCATTTTGC
Organism: Escallonia rubra; assembly: GCA_033065855.1. Classification (NCBI taxonomy): domain Eukaryota; kingdom Viridiplantae; phylum Streptophyta; class Magnoliopsida; order Escalloniales; family Escalloniaceae; genus Escallonia; species Escallonia rubra. The sequence goes on from JAVXUO010000939.1 coordinate 114,498, forward strand.
TTTGGGGATATCTATTTGTGATTGTGATTAACATATTAGAAAGAGATGGTCGTGGTTAATGATTTCAAGGTTCATTTCAATTATTGTTGATATGTATTTAGAATGACTTATTGTAAGTAATTGTAGAATTGCCCCTAAATCTTCTACACCTTGGCCTCTTCATTTTCCTGCTACAAAATTTGCTTATGCTTTTATTGTGTAATGAGATTGCTGTTCCGATGGCAACTTAGGAGTCTAATGGGGCTTTACGGGAGAAGGACATGATAAATTGTAGTTCCACCCCATTTGGAGCTGGATGAAGGCTGTGTACCTGGGCTTCACCTGGCCATACTAGAAGTTTCTTTTTTTATCCACCAGTTTGTTACTCAATTCAGGTAATATTACTACTTAATTACAAGTTCTTTACTTTAAGCATATGAGCAAAGGCAAAGTAATAACATAAGACAACAGAAAATTCTTTACTCTGTTAAGCAGTACGAGTGAGGAAAAACCCTTCAATGGCTTAAGATTGCATCCTTTTAAACTGAATCGTTGGATATGAAATGAGATTTTCCATCTGCTATATGCCCAGTTATGTTCTCGGAATACAACTTCTCATGTCCTGTGTCTTAGTCCTTTATTTCCTCTTAAGTGGTCACATAATAAATGCGTCAACCATTATGACTGTGAGTGGAGTCGTGTGACATTAGGCTATCGTGGCTTACGGACATGATGATTGCTCCTTTATTTGGCTAAAGACACTTGTATTTAGTTACTTGCGGTTTATGTAACTCTAAACTTTGTTGTACCTCGTTCACATATGACTACACTAAAAGCACTGGTAGCAATAATAGTGTGAAAATTGATTGCGATGCTGGTTGTCCACTTATAGAAACGACCCGATAAGTTTTCATTTTCGCGTCTCCTAAAATGGCGAGCATGGTAATATCCTGGGTAATATGATCATTCAGAGACTCCCAAGTGCATGAATTCTCTAATATAAGTTGAAATAGAAAATGGGAGGCTTGTAATTCAACTCTATAACACCACTTAATGCCATGGAGAGATTTTTTTTAAATCTTTTTTCGTAAGACATACATGATGAGATGCATTTGTAGTTAAGGACTACTTATAGTTTATACACGGAATTTCTAATTCAAATTGAAATGTGCAATGACCTAGAAAATAAGATTGTCCTACCAGGTAGATACTACAAACTCCATCCCCAACCAAAAGGATAAATGAGGACGCGACATGGAAATAGCCAGATACTTCAGTTGGTAGAGCCAAGGAAATGGAAAATTTAAAATTTGGTCTTATTGCATGTGTATTATTTGCTTATCTATTTTTCTGATGATTTCTGCCAGTAATACGGAGATGTCCAATAGTTGTACACTGCTTGAAAGTACCGAGGATTTGTCATAACTTCTTGTTATGATATAGGGGTAGGTACAAACGTGGATACGCACTCTTGGACAGACCATGAAGGTGCAGGAAACTCGATATCCATTCCTTAATTCATTAACTACATTGGCCACTCAACAAACTCAGTTTTGGTTGAAGGCAATGACTGTATTTAATGCGAGGATTTTTTCCTCAAATCCGTCTTCTATTCTTATTGTAGTAATGATTATGTTATGCTCTTTTGGCTACCCAGTTTGTTTCATGAAACTACAACAAAAAAGACTTTTAGCGACGGGCAATTCCGTCGCTAAAAGTCCCATTTCCGTCGAAAAAGACTTTTAGCGACGGAATATCCGTCGCTAAAAGTCCGTTGTAAAAAACCCCGTTGCTAAAAGTTTAGCGACGGAATTTTGTCATCCGTCGGAAAAAGTCTAACTTTTAGCGACGGAATTTTCCGTCACTAAAGGTAATTTTGGCATTTTATGTTTCTCGAAATTAATTTCTGAAAATATTTCCGTCGCTAAAAGTATTACCGACAGATTTTTAGCGACGGATATTCCGTCCCTGAAAATTCTTAGCAGCATAGGAGACCATTTAGCGACAGAAAATCCGTCGCTAAAAGTCTTATCCTAAAATTTGAAATCTTTTGCAACATATTTCTATTGCGAAAAACCATCTATGATTTGTTTAAAATACTTATGGCAACGTAATTTTGTCGCTGAAAATCCATCAGCAAAAATTAAAAAAAGCTGTTTTTCAATTGTTTTTATGTTTTAAAAATCCAAACTTGCATTTCTATATTTGAATTCATACGAACAATTAAATCCACTAATCCATCGACAATCAACCCTAATCAACCAATATATTGAAAATTTTATTCTTTAAACTGACATTCATTCTTTACCAAATTTGACGTCATACAAATAAGATTGAAGTCCTGTACCAAAAAATAAGATTTAAGTCATACAACATCAATTAACGCTTAATACTAAAATTACATCGTACATATTCCAAAATAAAATTACATGTTTCATCGAAACGAAAAAATGTAAAGCAGAACATTGCTCCAAAAGCCTGCACAATACTCCCAAGATAGGCACTCAAATCCAATTGTGCCTGAAAGAACATGTACATTACCCACAATATAAATGAAAAATGCTTTAGGTATATAATGAGAACTACACAGGACTTACATTTTCTTCTGAAAGAACAAAGATATAAATATTATGAAAGAACAAAGATATTTTAGCACTATCATTTTTGTTTCCTACTGCCATCCTACATTGCATTACTATCACACTTTAAGAGTTACTTTAGATTCAAAAACCCCAGCCCCAGTGCATGTTAGCCCTGTCAAGATCACTTTACATACATAAATGATACTTTCTTTCTCTCTCTTTCTTTCCTGCTCTTCATAAGAGCACCAAGAGGAACACATAACACAAAGTTCTAAAAACCCCACCACCTGCTCATCTACCCAAAATTTGAATCCAATAAAAAACACCATTATTAACCTAATTGCTACAATCATACAGGAGTGTGTTATTTGCATGTACTCTTTATATACAGTATTTGTATTCAACCTTATACACATATACACACAACCCAGACTCATAATTTTGTGACTCATGTAACTACACATAACACATCAAACCCATTACACACAGATACATGCTACTATGCAGGTTCTTTCATCTCCTTCCCTTCTCTGCAACATACAGGTTACCCACATGCTTTAACACCAATAAACACACAGAATACACTATCATCACATACACAAACACACACATAAGCACTCACTTCACACGATTACACACCTACTGCCTCATGGCAGTGGTGTTCTTCCTGCTTTCTGTCCATCACTCTCACACACTGCACTCACCTCACATTTGTTGAGCAGCATTTCCCCTCTTTCCATTTCCCGCATACACACCCATACAATACACCCACAAACACACACTCCTATATACTACACCCAACATGATGACCATACTTAGTACAAGTAAACCTGTTTCCATTTCAGCTGGGTTCAAAGAACTTTAACTTAAGTCTGTTGTTGACCATACTCCAAATACCACCAAGCTAAAAGCAATGCCCAACCAAGGATCCAGTTTAGATACCAATTGAAGCTGAACTTGGCTGGCCTTTATAAGAGAACCCATAAGAACCAAGGGTAAGCAAATGTGACTGGAAGAGTCAATCCTCCTAACAAGCCAGCAAGACTAGCCAAGAAAGTTTTTTTGGAAATTACTCAAACAATTAAGAACCAAAAGAAATGTCACTGCAAGAAGTCCTCTCGCAATGTCATGACTATGAGATCTAATTGAAGAATTAGAACTGAGATAAAACTTTTACTAAACTTTTTTACTGGAACAAAAAGTTCTTTGTTCTTCCTGTCCACTAAATCCTAAAATGAAACTAAATGACCAATCATCGCAAAATTACTACCGAACATAGCTCTTTTTCCTTTTCAGTTATCAAGCAAACACATCAAGAACAACTTCACTCGAAATTCTAAGGAATGATATGATACCTGCAAGAATAGAGACCGTCTTCATGACCTTCCGCTTGCCTTTGTCATGGTGTAAATCCAGTTTCAAAATAAATTTCTGCCACAACAAAATAATAAACAAGCGATTCATATAGAGCCTTCTTACAACCAGCCAATAAAACTAGATCTAGATAGATGTTCCATTTACTAACATCAAAGATCTAATTTAAAGTTAGCAAACTTAATGAAAGGATAATAGAATCAAATCACGTAGACACACAACACACAGAGTGGGATCTTATGTAGAATTAAAGAACCAAAAAGTTTTAGAAGTAAAGAACCAGTGTGGTATCACGAAAAAGATGTTGCTTGGTAGACGCGGAGGGAGCGCTGGTTGGGGCGGCGACAGCAAGGCGGTGGGCTCGTGGTTGGGGTGATGACGCCGTCGGGGAAGAAGAGAGGTAGCGGAGGTAGGAGGCGGCCTACTGTGGATGAGCTGAGTGTTAGAGAGTGGGAAGGAAGAGAAGAATAGGTGCGGCCGTGAGAAAGTAAGGAGGATTAGGGTTTCTAATAGCATTTCCATAATATTGTACCAAAAAAAAATCGAAAAGCATTTTTACCGACGGAATTTTCCGTCGGTAAAATTCCGTCGGTAAAAACATTTAGTGACGGAAAATTCCGTCAGTAAAAGCACGTTGACAAAATCCGTCGCTAAAACTTTTTAGCGACGGAAATTTCCGTCGCTAAAAAATTTTAGCGACAGGTTTTTGCTGACAGCGTAATCCGTCGATGAAGGGCACTTTTAGCGACGGATTTTTGGCGACGGAATAAAATCTGTCGCTAAAAGTGTTATTTCTTGTAGTGTCATGAAACTTCCTTTCTTATTACCTTAGGATTTCTTCTGACTTCTCCTTTGTCCAATTTCAGGATAATCTGTTAGGAAAAAACAATGACCAGGGCACCCTGATTCCACAGTGTTATTGATGAACTTCGCCAATTTTTTGGCAATTTTGGAGAAAGTAAGGAAGTAAGCATATATTTTTGCTGAATCTTCTGTACTATGTCTTAGTTGGATTCACTATGAAGCATGCCAATTACATGGTTTTATGTTGTATTGTTGGCAGATCCATGCAACTTAGCAAAATACGTAAAAAAGGGAACCTTGGCAATATGTTATCAACCTCTTTATCTATTTCTTTCTCGAGTGTCAAACAATTGTATGCTGTTTTTTAGCGGAACCAACAAGGATGGGGAATCACACATTTGTGCATTTTGATAGGAGAAATAAAAAAAAAATTGGCTGCTTGTAACGAAGATCTAATCAAGTTCTGGGACATGTGACGAGTTGTGCAGCTGCTACTGCTGGCATATTTGGTTAACAATAGCTCTTCGGTTAACATCAACTTGCTTGACTTGCAATTTCCATAAGTACGTGACTGGATGACCTATAATTCTATAAACTAGGGTGGCAGGCTGCCTCTATGAAGAACTGGGAGACATTTTGTTTTGAGTTTGGGATCTAATGAAGGTTTTTGTTGCTATGCTTATTCTGATAAACCTAGAAGCAACAGCTATTTCAGTAAACACCACTTCTTTCCTCAATATTTACTTCCCTATTTTTGCTACGAGTTTGGCACGATAAACTGAAAGATGAAATTAGTCCCTTCATATCATTATATACATCTTACTTCCCTAATATAGAGGAAATATGGTGTATAAATTCAAACATTGACAGCATGTCCACTGGTATATTCATAGTCATTTCAGTGGCTTAGAAGAATGACATGTTTAAACACTTAGGCTCTGTTTGGTAGGACTTTCAGTTTTCAATTTTTTTTTTCTAAAAAAAAAGAGGAGTTCTGATTTTTTTTTACCAATTTAAAAAACTGGTGGTTGTTTGACAGAGTTTATTTTTTCAAAAAACAGAAAAGTCCAAGCGTTTGATAGGAAAGCTCTTTTGCTTTTTTTTATATTATTATTATTTATTTTAACATAATTAAGCATAATTGAACCGATATATTACAATGTCTTACACATAATTAAACATAATTCTCCAAATGTATTACAATAATGTCTTACAAATAATTAAACAAATACATTACAATGTCTTACACACAATTAAACATAAGTAAACAAATATATTACAATGGTTTACATTCCTAGTTCTTGATTCAAGTGGTATAAACCGAGGAATCTCAACAGTAAAAATCAACGTCTGTGGCTCCAAATTTTTTCAGCAATGCGGTTTCTAACTTCCGCCATTCTCTTTTGTAGTTGAGGGTTACTTAAATACATTTGATTTTGATCTTGTGATCCGCCGATCTGAGCGCCGTCAACAATTATATATTCCCTCGCAAAATCCAGAAAATCCGGATAACCTGATATTATAAACCACATGTAACATAAGGGAATGAAATATAAACTGGCAAGGAATGGGCACCTTATAACACGACAAGAAAAGTGACTTAGTAAAACTGGCAAGGAATCGGTTTCTCCAATTAATACCCTCATAATTTCTGGATAGAATTGGATTCTAACTTCTAATAAAGATCAAGCTTCACACCCAAGAAAAGTCCTCCCAGAGATTTCAAGAATGTTTTCCATTCTCATGTCAAAAGAGCAAGATCTCATAAACTAATTGCGCAGCTTACCAAACTAATTTTCTTGGGGAAAACGATTTCGAAAAGCTAAAGCACACTGTCATCACTCTTTTTTTTTGTTTCTTTCACTCATTCTTACACACATGCCACACACAGTCATCTTCCCATTTCCTCTTCTTCTTCCTTTCTATTCTCTCCATACCCACCATAGGTTCATATACACATACATTATTTCATCATTAACTCACAAAAACTAGCTGGCATCTTCACTCCCTAACAGCTTTCAGATGCACACGTTCATGGGGCTGTTTAACAGCCCCTCTCCTTCCTTATTCCTCCACTCACACTCACAGGAAAATACACAGAAGTTGACACACTAAAATTAATAAGGAAAGAAACAAGTCAAGAACTTAGGAACCCACTTAGAGGGAGGAGTCTTACTCGTAAAACTACCATTAGACTTCCATGAGAACTGACAGAAGCACGTTATATGAATGCAGAAACTGTACCAATCCAAACACAAATTCAATCCAGCTCCTTATATCACACTCCACAACTTTAGGATTTAGTAAGAAAGAGTTGCATTCTTTTATCACAAGATAAGAATCGGCAGGTTGAGGGACAAAAAAAAACAGTTTCCAATTACAACTCAAATCAGACTTTGATGCTGAATCACAAGAAAATCATGCTCATGAACAGGGGTGGAGCCACGCTTGTACGAGGGGGGGCTAATGTACCCCCTCAGATTTTGAAAAAAAATTATATATATATAGTTTTTTTTCACTCACAATCACACAAACCTTGTTTTGATGAAGCTCTACTTTCAGTGAGGACGATGGTTTTGGACAGAGAAAATGGGAGAAAAAAGAGAAACAAGGAGAGAAGAGAGAGAGATCTAAGAGTTGAGGAAAGAGCACCACCCACTCACACATCAAAAGGAGAGGGCCTGGGGTATCAGGTTCTTCTCTCCACCAAATAGCAGATTTGTACCATTTTAACATCACCATTCACCTCCCATCTGTGAACACGAGTGAACAGACGAGGAAAAAAAATCCTAGAGAGAGAGAGAGAGAGAACTTTTTAGAGGGAGATATTGGTTCTTGGGGAGCTTGGGGTGGGTGGGAGCGTTGGAAAGGGGGGCAGGGGAGGGGGTACTCTACAGACTACAAAAGTGCAAAGCTGTCCTATCTTGTACCTACCTCACAGGAAGCCACAATTTCTTCTCCATTCTTTATTTATTGCTGATTGCTAATTTTTATCATGGAATGTTGGGGGAGTAAATGTCCTTTTTGGCCCATTTCCAGCGAATTTACACACGGTGGCACTCCACCATTGACGCTAGACAACGAGGTTCTTTAAATCGATTATGTTGACAATTATTTTCCACTGTCGAGATTCAATTAATCTCCCTCTCTTTTTTTTTGCTCCTTATAAATTATCAGCTTATTATCCGTGCTGTACAGAGAAACATCTACTGCTTCACCTGTCACTTGTGGGGAAAGTTCGCATAGTGTTCTTCTTGATTTGGAATATACGATACATTATTAAATAATTAAGAAGGTACTAACAAGTTAAGAAAATGCACTCTGTTTTGTGTATTATTTTACTTATAAAAAAATTTACTGATTTTGATATATTTTTAGCACCCCCTGAAATAAAAGTCTGGCTCCGCCAGTGCTCATGAATAACAACCGAAGGAAGAAATAGCAGTTACAATTACAGAGAATAAAATTGAAAATGACACAACTACATACAGGAATCATTCTAATCGATACTTCTGAATGCAAAAAATTAGAAACATTATTCAACGCACATCAAATGAGACTTGGATGCTGAACCACGACAAAGAAAACATGTTTGATAGTAACATACAAGTGAAAAAAAATAGTCAAGCTCCAAATTGTTCCAATCGATACTCCTAAATGCACAACATTAGGTGCAGTAAATCTCGATGCTGAATCACATGAACAAATCATGATTGACAATCACAATCGAAGGGAAAAAAAAAGCACACAACTACATAGAGGAATCAGATGATAAGAGGAAGTGATATTGCATATAAGCGCAAAAAAAACAAAAACAAGCAAAAGGGAGAGATACCCGGTTCAGATGGAGGCGGTGGCTGTGGTGAGAGATGAGATGCGATCCAGAAATTTCGAGATGAGATCGAGCTCCGCAGCGAAGAGATGTTCCCCCAGAAAGAGCTGTTCGTGGCTGCGCTGGAGAAAGAAGGGACGGAGGCGGTGACCGGCGATGGAGGCGGTGGCTGTGGTCCCGTGAGAGATGAGATGCGAGCAGAGCGGTGGCTGTGGACTCCTCTTGTGCGATTCTTTGATTTGGCAGATCTTTTATTTTTGCTGCTAGCAAGACTCGAAAGTCAGATCGTATAAGTTAAGCCTTCTGGACGCGTGAAAAGAGGCTTCAAAAAGAGCTAAAAGCTCTTTTGGAAAACGCACTTCCTCTTTTTAAAGAGTTGGGCTTCTTTAAAAAGACATGTCACTACCAAACACCCCAATTTTTTGGGCTTCTCTCCAAAATTTAAAATTGGGCCAAAAAAGAGGTGAATAACAAAAATCGCGATATATTGGCGTTATTCGCGAATTTATCGCGATAAATTGCTAGAAAGTCTTAATCGCGAATTTATCACGAATATTTGCAAGATAAGTGAATATCTCACGTATATCGCGAGATTAACGAATTTATCGCGATATCTCACGAATATCGCGAGTTAAAGTTCCTCCCCTTTTTCCTTGAAAAAGGATAGAAGCAAAACTTCCTTGGTGGGATTCGAACCCGGGTACTACCGGTTGATATATCAGTCTTGTGCCATCACACCAACCCATAATTGTTGCTTTATTTGAGTAAAAGAAAATACATATTATAGTAAGCCACACTGAATTATAAAGCACTCCCGTGCATTCTCTCTCATTTTTTTTACCCATCACTTAAAGAATAGAACAATTCTTTTAATTTTGTTATTTTAGGTACATACTTTACAAATTTTCATACACTTAAAATCATTATAACCTAAACGATTAATTACCGAATTATTCTCAATTTACGATACGAATTTTGTTATTCCACCGTATTATTACCGATTCAATAGCGAAGTTCTCCGAATAATTCCCGAATTCCGAATTATTACCACATACCGAATAATTCCCGAATACCGAATTTGTTACTATGCGAAGAAAAGCATGTCAAACGGCCCCTTAATTGCATGAAAATTTACCCAATCCCCAGTATGAAAGACGTGAAATACATAACTTTGGATCTATAGGAAATGAAATATAGAGAAAGCATTGCTTCGTTAACAAAAATGGCAACATTAACTGTTGCGATGAAACTGCAAACACCTTTTCCTTCATGTTCTTTCATTCAAATTTTTATTGAATTGCTTTTTATCATTTATCAAAATAACTAGGAAGACAGTCACGCGCATAGCATGTGGGCGCCTAACTAGTGTAGCCTAAAAGATCTTGGCTTTCAATTAAGGACAACATTTGGATCCCGCACAACAGGTAATTGATTGTACTCAGTTCGAGGGAAACAAAATTTGCTATGTTCAAGTTGCAAGGATAAGCATACTTGACAGATGAGGTAGACATTTTGGTTGAATCTACACTGTGAGAAGGCGAGAGTCCTCTTAGAGGCTCTGATACCATAAAGAAAAAGATAGAGATACTTGAAATTTGTCTCACTACTTGATAAAGTCTTCACTATCTCTTATATATATACACAGATTCTAGAGTTTTAAAGCCACAAGGCAGCTATATAATTTGAAATACAAACTGCAAATCTGATCTTATCCAATTTTCTTGGAGAGATGGTTAGTTGCCAAATCTTCTGATTTGAATTTAAATCTTCATTAATATAATCATGGCACCACAACTTTAACTAATCAAGTAACTTGTGATAATCTCAAGAGTGGCAATTCCCTTTGTGCTTTGAGCAGAGTCGCTCCTTTGATATTCTGTCCTTTCTATGCGTGAAGTCAGTAGCATTATGAAGGTGCAAGTTGCAAATTAAGTTGGAGCCCTTGTTACGCAGCAGTTCCATCTTCTGATAGAGAGTATCTCTCTAGGATTTTGATCGTCTCTTCTTTGGCACTGACAAAAAGCATATCAAAAGTGTTACCGACATGCTAACAGACAGTGCATCAAGATAAGCTTTTCTTCTAGCATGTAAACGTGTAATAACAAGTTACAACAAAAAGAATAGATTTGCAACAAAAGAAACAGATAGAAGCAATCTCATGAAGCAATACTTTATCACTTAGAAAACAGAAGACCATATTGAAGAAGGCAAACATCCCAGTTTAATCAAGAAAGAGCCACCCAGGCAGGAATGAGACCAGGATTTTGCCATAATGGGGGCAAAACTAATTTCAACTGGACTTTCATGTCCTAACAAAATGGCTTCCCAAAGCATAGCATATGTCTTCTCTTATTTATACACTGCCAGACAATATACACTAGCAATAGAGTAATCAATTTATTTTTTACAATAAATACAGATATACTTAATGTAGGTCTAGGCAAAACCCGTATTTTATCCAGTAATAAAGTTAACTAACAAAGCGCGCTAAAGATTAGGAATTAAATGCAAGGAAGAAGTAAAAACTATTCTTAATCTGTGATATAGTGTCGACAAGGTCATTGATGTATTTTACCCTTGCCATTTTAGTTCCTGCTACACCAAAACTAGGTGCAAAAGTTCTTTGACCAAGGGAATAGGATTAAGGGGGTTATCATAACAGATATAATCATGTTTTCTCATAAAATAATGGTTTCTAGTATTATACGTGTATTTCTTTTAGCAAAACATAAGGGGGTCAATTCCCTCATGAGGACAATATAGCCACTCCCCTGCATACAGGAGAAGCAGAAGCACCAGCTAATGTCGATTAGACACATGTAGATAGGGTCACATTTGCACCCAATCTTATGCATAAATAAAGCTTAAGAATTTTTAGTGAGGGCTTTATTATATGCTTCGAATCACACCCAATCTTATGCATAATAAAGCTCAAAATTCTATCTACACTGATCAATATACATCTTGTATATATTTCTTACTTTTGATCAGTCATATTAATTCATTCAGCTTCAATGAGAAAGCTTTACTCAAATTATTAAAAAATTCTTCCAACTTGGTATGAAATATCTTACACACACAAACACGGAAACATATGTATTGGATGCTTACCTCCCAGGTCTTAAAATCTTGTACTTTCCTATATTAGTAAGGTCGACAATTGTTGATCCAGCACGCCCCAACGGAAGTACGCCTCCATCATATACGTATGCACAATGTTCCCAGAGGTTCTTAAAATCTTTGATGTCTACACTACTTGACTTCCCACTGAGGTTTGCACTTGTCAGTGCCAGTGCACTTCCAGATCCACGGGCAATGACCCTGATAAAGTTACAGTCAGGCACTCGAACTCCTATGCTATCTAATCCAGGGTTTAGCGATTTCTCCAGTATACTCGATTCTCCTGCAAATAAGAACAATCGGCTACGAGATCACAAAAGATTCAAGAAGCAACACCACAGTAGCTTCTCAGTTGGAGAATTCAATAGTCTGTCTGTCAATAATATTGTCGAAATTTTCATGAGAACTGTCGGGAAGATGTATAATGCATTTATTTTCTGTTACTAATGTCTTCTGTTACAATTACTACCATAGTTACCTATTCAAACATAGTGGAGATAATAAGATACTAGCCAAAACGCCAAATCCATCTTATCACTATTGAACATTTTGACATGTACTTGTTTCTCATGCACAGGGCTTTATTCCTCTTTTGGCTGTCCTTAAAGGAACTACAAAGCTATCAGTAACAAACCTCGCTTTAGCACCACAGTTACAGGTCCTGGGAGGAGACTAGCAAGCAAGCCAAGAGGCATATGGTTTGTCACAGCAAAGCGATCTATGTCCCATACATCCCCAACGCAAATTGCAAGAGGACGCGTATGTTCGCGCCCTTTGATCTCATATATGCGATGAACTGCTTCGATAGAGCTGCAATTAGCCACCACATGAATATAATCATGAGTTTCAAAGTCTGGCAGAAATCAAGCTTGAGCTAAGAAAAAGAAAACCAAGTAATGCAGAGATTTTTCAAGAACACAAGTACTCTCTACTTTGGTATAAATAAAAAGAAGTCGAATTTTTATCCAATATGCAAAAACTTGTTATTAGAAATCTTTAGTCTTCATTGTTGAGGGAGAACTTTGTATCTCTTCTGTTGCAGGCAATACCTTGTCGTCCACTCTGAATTTCATCATTTCCAGACAGTTTTAGAGCAATGAGTACTCACGTCATCTATTTTCATCCGTTATCATCAAACAGCTTCTCACAGATTTAGTACCTTGTGAACAGCAGTACTTTAATGGCAGTTTGAAATCAGTAAAATTAAATGAATTCGAAAATTCTATACAAACTTAGTCAATCTAGAATGATCCTTTACCATATACAAGCCAACAAGGTGGTCAAACTTGTTCTTTCCTACTCTGCTTCTTAGGTTTTCAAAAGAGCCGCTAAAGTGTCTCCACATCAATCATGTAATGCATACCGTCTTCTAAATTTTGGGTATATTTGTTAAGTAACATATTGTAATAAATTATTATACTTATGAAATGAATGTATCAGTGACAAAACTAGAAGATCTACAAGATACTGAAATTAGCATTCAGCATTGTTAACAAGTTTATTAAACCTAACGGTCATTGTATGAAATGCTACTGAAGATACACTTTAAGTCACAAGGAACTTGATTAAGATTACACGGCCAAGCATGCACTTTCCTGGTGAGATTGTCCATTTTTTTCTTATTTGGAACTTAAAAAACATTTCTTCCTAACCCTTCAAGCCATTCACCACTAGGCAAATGATCAACCCAACTACTTGGCTAAAGCTATATGAAATAGAATCTGTCCCTCTTGCTTACCCCAAGTCATTCCTTGTTAAACTTCTAGCAATCAAGTTCTTCTCAGTATTTGTTAGCATGCTATTTCCAGTCCACTACCATACAACAATAACAGAAAGTAGTAAAGCCATGTCATTGTTCATCAAAGTTCATAAGGAAAAAGTCATCGTATCATTAATTATACTTTTCTCCCCAAAGATAGCCAAGTTCAAAAGGCTATTGATGCTAAATACATAGGAACGCCTATATTTTGTTTAAACGATGTAAATGAAGTCAAATAGTACATTGAGTGTGATACTATAATATAAATACTTGCCACAGGTTGCTTTAACCCTTTAAACCCCTACCTACTGAAGGTGATTTCTTTCGTGCAGGCAGCTAGGAGCCTAAGACATTGCATACCCTTTGTCCCATCAAGGCTTTTGATCTGTCTCTTTACAGTCTGCTATGCCATTGTTTAGACATAGTCTGCTACCAGTCTGCTTAGTATGGCCTTGAAAACATTCAAGTGGTTGGTGGATTAATAAAAGTCCCTCTCTCGCTGCAGTATTTTAGTAAAATGAGGAGGCTGCTCAATGGCTGGCTCCGTACGCTTACCATATTTGTTTTCTGTTTTCATTTTTTGTTTTTATTTTCACGATTTTCATATTCAGTTTGAAAATCCGTTCCTGTACTTTTATCATTTTCAAAAAAAAATATTTAGCTATTTTTTTTTATATTGGGTTAAGTTTAAGTGGAAAAAGCTGAAAACACCTATCAGTTTTTTGTTACTATTTGAATAATTTTATCCAAAACGAAAACAGAAAATGGTAAAAGTACGCAAAAAAAGAATCTTTTTCATCATCATTGCTAAAAACAGAAAACGAATATAGTAAACGTACGGCCTTAGTTCTGCTCTCTCTTAGAAAAGAAAAATCATTGAATCAGCACCTACATGCCTCAACAGGGCACAATCACTAAAAGTAGTTTTGCCGACTTACTTTAGAGGAAATAAATGCTTTCCGTTAATCATATGCCCAGTATTTTCACTAAAGAATCAATTGTACAGTCATAGTTACAACACTGAATTTCTTATTCAGCGGATACCAAAGCCTCAAAACACAAGAAAATCATCTTGTACCCACTATCTGTTAGCTTGACTACACGACAAATACAATAAACATGAAAATTAAAGCACCTAAATACACACAGACACAACATACACATTCACGACAATAAAGATGATTATCAAAGAAGAAAAGGGTAGGGAATTGCATACCAAGCATCACAAGCGAAACCGTAGAGCGTATCAGTGGGCACTGCTAAGACCTTTCCGGATTTGAGAGCATCAATCGCCTCAAGGGCATACTCCTCGGTTGCAGGTCGGACAAGCGCCGACCCGAATTCCAACTTAGGGTCGCATTTCTCTAAGTTCCAGGCCATCTTCTTCCCAAACCCACCTCTAAAACCCCTAAAACCCTGATGAGAGCATTTGACATGTCCCAACCTGGGGGGCACACCTGAAATACACGCAGCCAGACGTGCACATACGCATCAAGACTGAAGTGATAGATGCTATTTAAACAAAAAAGATTTTCAGAAACAAAACAACACACACAAACACATAGAGCACCTCGGGAAGAGTGTAAGAAAGGGTTGAAGAAGGGCAGTCTTTCAACCATGGTAGTCGGAATTGTCTTCATGAGTGTGTTTCAGTTTTAACGCTTCTTCTGCTCCTCCCGCCGTTCTCCTTACTGTACAGTAGAGACAGAGAGATTTGTGTGCCCTATTTAGTTGGAGATCATTCCGCAAGGAGAATTGTTAAACTTTGACAAATAGATTGGTCAATTGACCAAGTAAAGGACGCAAATGCCCCCTTGTTATGTGCACCTCTGCACTTGCGTTCTCTCCTCTCTGCATCACCACTGCCACCGATAACAACCATCAACTGCCACCAGTGAGCCCACCTGCCACCATAACAACCACCATCGCAAGAGACCCCACCCCAACCCACTGAGCCCACCCGCCACCATAACGACCACCAACACTGCCAGCGAGCACTCCAATAACCACCTTGCCGTTGCCTACCCCAACAACAACCTAAATAGCCATCACTCTACCTGCAGACCCCATTGGAACCACCAAAACTTGCGAACGAAGCAAAAGATCAGCCGGTGACTTTCCCAAACAAAACCCAAATTTGGAAGGTGACCACCAAATCGTTGTCGGCACTGTTGAACGAAGCAAAAGATCGGTCGGTGACCTTCCCAGTGCGTCGTCTCAGAAGGGAGACCCCAACAAGGCCAAACGACCCTCGAAAAAGGTAATGACCACGACCAGCAGCAATAACCAACTTCGTTCGGCGACAACCAGCGCGCGGCCTCTGGCGACCACCGGCAAATCCAGGGTCTCGACTATTGAAGTCAGGAGTTCTTCAAACTGGCGTGAAAGACCTTCGATCTGTCCAGTGACCTTCTTCTTGACAGATTGATGGTTCAGCTTGTTGAGAGAAGCAGGGTCGGTCTGTAAGATTTCTTTACAAAATAATGAACTTGGATGGGTCTGTAGGTGTTTGGCGAAGTCACCCAGTGGATCGAGATGCTTTTCCAAAATCCAAGAAGAAGCTAAGCTGTGTATGAGGGCATTAATGTCTTTTTGCAGTGCACCTTTCTACTGTGACAAAAAAAGTTATTTTTCTGACAGAGTGATAAAAATAATTAAAGGGCGCTAAGCGTAATTATAGTAAAGCTAAAAAATTCTGAGTGCAATTTGCCCTATAATCAAACTCTCTAGCTAATCATTGACAACAACGGGCGAATACTATCTAATATATTACCCTGTTAAAGATACCGTAATATTTATACTAACGTCTAAAAAAAGTTGAGATTTTATCATCATCATCCATAACGGGTAGAATACAAATCGAAACAATCTAGACCAATGACTATAAGGAAAATTAATTTAACACATTTAAGTGCTTGTTGACATCATGATTTATCATTTTAAAGTCAACGTTTTGTCACCGCCGTAACTTTTAGCGACAAATTCATTAGGTGTAAATTGCCGAATCCCATGGAGGTACAAAGTGTAAGTTACCCAAACGGACGAAGACATACGTGGTATCCCGATCTTCCTGCAACTCCCAAATGCCAAACACCTCCACTCCAATTCCCCCCCACCAAAACCACCATCACAACAACCAACGCCAGACCCCAAATGACATAATCACCTTCCCCCGACCAGTACTTATCCGATTACAATCCCTAGAGCCCAATTAATACTCCCTAGACATAATCACCTTCCCCCTACCAGGGTTGGATCTGCAATTACGGGCCTAAGGGGGAAGATTAAACGAAAATATGCGGGGAGTATTAGTTGGGCTATAGGGATTGTAATCGGATAAGTATGGTAGTGGACTGGGAATAGCATGCTAACAAATACTGAGAAGAACTTGATTGCTAGAAGTTT
Organism: Escallonia rubra; assembly: GCA_033065855.1. Lineage (NCBI taxonomy): Eukaryota > Viridiplantae > Streptophyta > Magnoliopsida > Escalloniales > Escalloniaceae > Escallonia > Escallonia rubra. The sequence goes on from JAVXUO010000939.1 coordinate 131,353, forward strand.
ACTGATTTCAAACTGCCATTAAAGTACCGTTGTTCACAAGATACTAAATATGTGAGAAGATGTACGATGATAATGGATGAAAATAGATGGCGTGAACTGTCCGAAAATGATGGAATTCATAGAGGACGACAAGGTATTGCCTGCAACAATAGAAGAGATACAAACTTCTCCCTCAACAATGCACAACAAGTTTTTGCATATTGGATAAAAATTAGGCTTCTTTTTATTTACACCAAAGTAGATAGTACTTGTGTTCTTGAAAAATCTCTGCATTACTTGGTTTTCTTTTTCTTAGCTCAAGCTTGATTTCTGCCGGACCTTGAAACTCATGATTACATTCATGTGGTGGCTAATTGCACCTCTATCGAAGAAGTTCATCGCATATATGAGATCAAAGGGCGCGAACAAACGCATCCTCTTGCAATATGTGTTGGGGATGTATTGGACATAGATCGTTTTGCTGTGACAATTAAAGCAATATGCATTAAAATTGTCACTATGAAAAATAACAAAAAGTAAAAATTTATTACACTACTGGGGGTGGGGAAGCGTACACTGTTATGTGAGATATGTTCAGCAGTAATTTAACGAAAAGGGTACATCTAAGAAGGATTCAACATCAATACCAAAGCATAAATGGCTATCAACTCTCGAACTAAAGATTCAAAAGTAGATCTTAGGGGAAGAAGCTGTATTCTAACAAGGCTCAAATGATTGCTAAAATAATAGAGATACAAAGTGAATAACCCTCCAATTAAGTAAGAAATTAACAAGAACCTTGAATCAATCCAAATTAAACGGTAGTGGTAAACATTGCTTCGCCAGATTAGATTAAAGATATATTAAGATGACGAGAGTCTTCTTGGAAATATTGAATACTTTAGTTTAGTTAGGCCGTTGAGAAATACGATTATAGTAGGAATTAGGAAATTCACGCTTACAATAATACTGTATAGTTTTTAATAGTTAAGAAGGTCAAGTATTTCAGTTAGTACGCGAGAGGTCGAGACCCGATTGCTCAAATACGTGAAGCCATTAGTTTAACCATTATCTAGAAGATGTTTGGTATACATACTTTTGACTATGCACATGTTTTTACTCTAACTTGATTTGCGAACTCTTTGCTTGCTATTTGACGTTTATTCGATGTTTTATCTTAGATATTTGTGAAAAGTTAAAGGCAAATCCAATAAAACATAAGTAGTATTCTGTATATGAGAGGGTGAGATTAATATCTTCTAAACTTATTTCTTCCGGTACACTGTACAAGATTGGCTAGGGCTTGCTCTAGCTTTGACCAAAGCCAAATATACTTGACAATTGAGCTTGCTTTGTGCAGTTGTTGAGTAATTGATGCACTGGTCTTGGGAGAAGAAATAAGGCTAAATAAGGGCAAACATTATTTACATGAAAAAAAAAGAAACAATATATATAGGTGTACACATTTGTATTGAAAACTCATGGTCAACATGTCTCGACTTGTCAATAGACTTCGAAAAAAAAATTCCGGTAAAAAAAAATTCACCTACCCTCATATGCAACTCTTTAAAATATTTAAATCCATAAGCTAAGCGAACCTTAAAATGTTCAAGCTCAACTTGTAAACTTTGGGATAATTAAGCTCACACGTTAATGATTGAAAACTCGTGATTAGCTTGTTTTGACTCGTCTATTAGACTTCGCTAATTCTTTTTGCGGTCAAAACAAATTCACATTACACTTGTAGAAGTTACTCTATTTTATAGGAGAAATGTTAGCTCATCCCCTTTATCTATTATCCCAACTCTTTTTTGTTGCTAAAAGAGTATCTTAGCAATACGTGTTGATCTTTCAATGACAATCAAGAGAGTAAATTAAAATACTAAAGAGCGAAAATAGCTTCTCCCAATAGGTAATTCTAGGATTAAATGCACATAAAACTCCATACTTTGGGGTCATTTACACGGAACACCCCAGTGTTTGAATTTTGACCTCCACCACCCCAAATTTTCAATTTTGGTGCACGCAACATCATTTGACGGTTTTTACTCGTTTTGGTGGAATGTCTGTTAGAAGCCAAATGGCACAAAGGTAACTTCCTCCATAAATCTAACATGGCAGCCACGTCAATTTTGATTTTGTAAGGCATATTTGACCGCCGGCAGCATTGAGAAGGCGCCGAAGGGCACTGCTGCTCCTTGCGGTGGTGCGTATCTTGACGGCATGGGTCTGATGGCGGCTCTAAGTTGGATGGTGATGCCGGTCCTTGTCGATGGTGGGTAGGCGACATAGTTGTAAGGCCGTAATCGTGAGGCGACGGTGGCTCCGATTGGAGCCGTTTATCGTGGTGGTGACGCTTCGCCGGAGCTTGCGATAGTGTTACTCCAGTGCTTTTCGGAAGGCCTGTCGTGGTGGCAACGACGGCATCTTGATGGGATGGTGGTGGCCGCTTGATTGCGACGGTGTCGGTAGCACAGATCTGGACTGGCTATGTGCGGTGGCGGCGCTAGGTACTAACTCGGTAGCACATATCTGAAGGAAGGATGGCCATCCCTTGGTTGTCGACGGCCTCTTATCTGTGGTAGATGGCCTGGCTATGCGCGGTGGCGGCGCTAGGTCTTGACCCATGGCCGGCGGCGCTGCCATGGCTTCTTCATCTTTTTTCTCTCTCTGTTTGATTTTGTGTGAGAGAGATACAAAGGGAGAGAGGGGTAAAACTCCAACTTTCGGGTGATGTGGCTGCCAACATGGATATTTTAATGAAGTGTCCATTTTGACCTCAAAATTATAACAGCCATCCTCGAATTTTGAATTTCAACCGTTAAATGGTGCTGCGTGCACCAAAATTGGAAATTTGGGGTGGTGGGGGTCAAAATTCAAACCCTAGGGTGTTCCGTGTAAATGACCCCAAAGTATGAGATTTTATGTGCATTTTACTCCGTAATTCTATGAAAGTATTCAACATAATAAACTAAATAGGCAAGATGACGTCCAAAGTCAACTTGTAAGGTTTGAGATAAAGGCCGGTTTGCAAGCCTCCTTATCAACAGCTTGGTTCATGTATAGACCATGACTATAGTTAAGATAGGACCTCTTGAGGAAGCAAGTTGACATTTCCTATATAGTACTCTTAGAAAAAATGAAATGCAAAGTAAAAATATAGCACTTGTCAAATTAAACAACATTTATGCTGTGAAAATTAATACCGGAACTTTCATTAAAGTATCATTTTTCGCATTATAGCTTGGAATTATTTTGTAACAAAAAAAGAAAAGAGCCATCTTAGCATTACTTTAAGTGAAAATGAGTTGTTGCCTTCATGTAATTATTTACAAAACCTATCCTTTGTGTAGAGCAATGGAGATAGAGTTGGCTTCATCTAGTCAGCACTATTGAACCCCAAATTTCATGTTTCTTATTATTCATTCTTGGATACGAGTTATATTTTCTTTAACGATCTTTTGTAGTGTTAAAAATTAAAGAACGTGTTTAATTGAGAAAAGATTTGCTTTGATGTTTATACTTTTTACCCGTTCTTTTAAAAAAAAAGCTTTTCGTTTCCTTTCAAATTTTCATGAGAAGTAATATTTATTGACAAAAGGACTACAAAAAATAACTATAGAAATGCATCTGTAGATGGAAAACTGTTGAAAGTTGGGATGACTCATTGGTTTTTACTTCATTAAGTTTTGGTCCTTTATAAACAAAATGGAGGATTGTCGTCGTATAAAAACATGATTGAATCAACATGCAACGCACGTACATTGCTACAAGTAAATACAATATTTACAACACTATTCCTTATCACCAAACACAATAGGTAGTACAAACTATAAGAACCTATTGCTACCTATCTGGAAGACCAAACAAGGAATATAACTATCTATTGCATCATCAGATCTTTGTGCTCACTCCAGAATTCTTCTGTTAATCCTTTTTTCTGATGAAGATAAGAGATTCTAGTGCTGAAAGTTTACACCCTATGTGGGTACAATTTAACACCCCATGTGGCTACCTGTTTGGGTACAATCTAACAACCAAGACACCTTCCTCTTCATCTTCACACGTTCAAACTCATCATGTAGTAGTACTAACTTAAGTAACAGCTAAAATTTCTAGACTTCCCGTTTCGGTTTGATCGCGAGGAACAATATGGGATGACTCTGCAGTTGGAGGCCGTCGAACTGGGTGCAACACAGCTAGAGAATTAAGGTGCTGATCTGACAAGGCACGGCGCCGCCGGCTTTTCCATCTCAGAAACTCAAAAAGAATAGAGCTTCCACTCATTGCAACACCAAACCCCGCGAATGTTGAAAGCAGAATTGATAGAACTGCTTGCACATGAACCTGTAAAACCACAGAAATGGGGAAGATTATTACATGTCATCCATCTTTGATGTGAGTGTCAAAACTACATTGGAGGTCACGGTCCTTCCATCTCCATTAGTGCTTTCCACAGTTCTTACCTGGAAAGTGTTTTCTTTGTTGTTTCATTTCATAAAGATTTGAGGTGCCTTAGAATTTTACTAGGGAAATAACATTCCCAAAATCGTCTACCTTGCCAGTTGGCACACAATAGGAACTCCCAGGGTAGCTATCTCTGGGCTAAGAAGTATCAACATGACATTAGTTTTGGAAAAATAACAGGATGGTCAAACTGGATGTGTCTGCACGCATGTGCACGTGCACAGATGTACACAAGATGATGAAACATCCTAATCATTGACAAGTTTCAGTCTAATCAACTGATGCGGTGGTGCATGACAAAGAAGTAGAGACTTGGTATGAAAACTGTGAAGTTAGGGAGATTTGAGATCGTAATGATGTTGCAGATATTCACAAGGACGTTTTTGGCTTGGAAAGTCTGAATTGTTGCTTTTGCCTTTTATATATATTGTGCATATATGTTTCAAACTCCATCCCACGTGACAGAACAAGTTCAGCCAATTAAAGGTCCAAAACAAGGCTTCTCGTTAGGCTGTTAAACGGAATTACGTTGTGCATCAAGAAATTGCCTTCCGAAGTTGCAGAATTGTGTATAGAAAGAAGCCACAGAATAAAATGGCTAAAGACGCCACGATCTTATCCAAGAAACGGAGAACATGATCCAATTCAGTATCCTTCACTGCAATGATACCGCAGGTCTCATGATCGTTGACTAGCATCAGAATGGGTCTTCGAAAGGTTTCCATTTATTCTTGTTTCATTTCTCTCTAATATTCCCCTTCGACTGAATCTTAGTTGCAGGATACGACAATTCTGGTGACGCTCCGACCCGGAACCTCACTCCCGAACTTCACACCCGCTCCATCTCCCACCCAAAAACCACTATGCTACTCGTGCTCCCGCTACAGAACCTTGCACCCGCTCCCGCTCCCACCAACACTTCGTGCAACTAATGTTCATGCTACCAAGTTCTCTTATTGAGGTAATTCGTAACATACTGCAGTAACTAGTAAGTAGAGAACGTCTTACCAAGATATAGAATATATGTGCAAAGACAACCACGAGTGCGAACTGTATTGAAGCATAGACCCAGACAAATCTTCTCTTCACTATAAAATGAAGTCAAGAGGTCCAAAGTCAGGATATCACCAAAGCAAACATGTAACTTCATATAAAATGTTACTAAGATATGAATGTCGGTTAGTTATGAGCTTTAGAATCTTCCAGCCTAAGGGATTGACAATTATTGGATGGTTGGACCATTAATATTATATATCAGTAGAAAAGTAGTGAAAATCAAAGGCCAAGAAATAAAGGGAAGATATAGTTTAAAGAGTTAGGACCAATCACTTTCAAGGAGGTCTATGGAGATGCTGCTTCTTAAAGGATTAAAGTAGCTCGGGTCAAGTCAGCATCTGTTGTAGCAACATATGAATGTAAAGTTAAAAAGTAGGAAATAGCTATGAGACCACCTATGCTCTTTAGGAAGGTGAAGGACATCAAACAGATTGCATTTATAGAATGAACTTTTGAGAAGGGAAGATGTCAAGATGGATCAGTAGTCAAAGTTAGAATAGAGAAATTAGAAACGAACATGTTCTTCAGATGGTAGAACATAAAAGTAGGAAGAGTCAGAGATTACTGAGTAAGCATTGAAATGAACATGTTCAATGTAAGCACTTTAAGGAAGAGTCCCTACAGATATTAGCAGCTAGTGCTAGCGCAACTGGAAAGTCCAAACCACAAGGATCACATATAGCAAACATAGAGACGTGATAGCCCATGGCTACACACAAAATCGTGGAAGATGATTTGTGCAGACACCTCAAATAGTTGGAAGAAGGATTTATTGATGGGGGCGTTTCATGTTACTGGATTAGCTTGATTGACATCATATATCAATGATATTCTAGGTGGCAGACCTATAACTCCACAGCTTAACTGATATATAAGTGCGTGGTTGAAACTTTCCAAGGATGCCATTCTACATCACACTAGAAAAGAAATATATAGAGTACGTTCTTTAGGGCAGTAGACAGCTTACCCATGGTTGAAGCAGTCATGGCTGCAAGGAGACCTAGTACACAAGAAAAGGGAACAGATAGGGCAATTGCACCCGTACCCATTTTCGCAACCTGCACACCAGACAAATGTTACCAAGGAATATTCGGTTAAATTAAACAGAAAAATCCATGAAACCAACCAGAAGTTGCTCCAGAAAACAAAAATAGGCAAGCATGCTGACAATGACCAGAATCGGCACTTCCTGCCAAACCCTGTACACGTCACTGGTCAAGACAAAAACAACATGATTTGAGATGTTAGAAAGTTACTACGTGTATTTTTGTCTATCATAGAGCAATACTAGAAAATAATATAGAGAAGAAGTAGAAGCATGGAATATTTGATGAAATGCATTCATGTCTTCAGAAGCATGAAAATAACACCGCTGTTAAACTTATCAAAAAACCCACATTATGAACTCACCTGTATCCATCAATTTCCATCTGCTGGGCTCTAGTTACTCCACGATTGCGGATACTCTGGATACGTAAAAGTGTGACAGGAAGATTTTGAACCTCTTGCTTGCAGACATCACATATCTTGTTACCTTTGATGCTAAACCATTTCACAGCACATTCTTGGTGAGCCAAAGCAAGCTCTCCTTTGCAACTACATTCCATCTTGAGGGTCTCTCCACCTTCACATAATTCAACAAAACAAATTCTACAAACAGCTTCTTCTTCGGGAATATCTTCACTATCAGCTTCATTGTTTTCTGAAACATAAGAAGAGACTATTAAATTTCTACTTACTAGACAAGAGCTATGCAAAATCCCAAAACTTAATCTCCATTCAACTTCAACAAACATGGCAAAATACGACAGGTTTTTTAAGAATAAATACTTCGGAATTTGGAAATCGAGTGATAAGTTTGCATGCTTTTCCCGATAAAAATTAACACTAACAACAAAGCCCTAAGAAGAATTTGTCAAAAAGTTCTAACTAATTTGCAAGTATGAATCAGCAAAAGGCTAAAAAAGGTACAGGAGAATGGTGGAAATTCGTTGCTGCAGGATCATTGCCGACACTTCAGAGAGACTGCAGAATTATCCTAATTATGACTCAAAAGGTCAGTCAAACCTAACTTGCCGGGGGAATTGGGCTGATCATGCTTTCCTTGAACCCGGAGTAAAGCCCCAAAAATCAGATATTAAACAGAAATGAACAGATTATGGTTATCTCATTTATCTTTCATGACACAAGCATGCCTATTATTAAAAAAGAAGCCATAATTACCGGCTTCTCCTGAAGGAGTTGAAGTTGACATCCTGGCGTCACCATCCTTCACTCGAGGAGTTGAAGAAATTACACGGAAAAAAGAGTCTGTTCTCCTAATACTTCTTTCTTTACTGTTCACAGGGACTGAAAGTGAGCGAGATATGTACCGATGGGCTCCTTTGATCTGCCATAACAATGTACCAGAGGTTAATTATGCACATGAACCTCAACAAAACCGTGACTTGATAATTAGGAGTCTAAATCTCCTTAAAGAGGATGTAAGGAACAATACGTTTATCACCAAGTCTAGTTCTTGGCTTTTGCCTACTATGGAAAGTACACACTGCTGGTCATTGAAAAACAAAAGCAACTTGATGCATGTCCCATAAAACTTGCTGCAAAATAAACTACGTCTGTATGCAGGTGCGTGCACATCAAACTGATGACGATGCAATAAGAACTTAACTACTATGCAAGGGTGCGGCCCTCTCCTCTGTATTCATATTTGAAAAGTATTTCTGAAAACAGTAAGGTGGTGATCTACATTCCACCTACCCACAGGATGCATAAATGCTGCATCTCGAGGTTGAGCCGGTTGGCACTTGAGTAATTAACCTCAAAATTGATAACAGCCCGTCAATATGGTGAGCACGAAAAGTTCTCCCCCACATGGCTTGACTAATCAGGTGTGCAGTACAACCAAGAAGGAACTAATGAAAAAATAAATTGATAATATAGGTGTTCATCTTAAGGAGTCCCTCCAAGTAATAAAAAATAAGCATTTCACTTATGAGGTCCTAAAAAAATCGATTCCTTCAATTCTTTTCTCTTTTTGCAACAGAAACACTAATGCTCAACAAAAGGCTACTACCGGATAATATGGTGTATACTGAGAGACTGAAAAACCAAGTTCAAAGCCTAGAGAGCCCGGTCCAGTTACTGATATGGTGACTTAAGTTGAGGCAATGCCAGGTCAATCCATTGCATAAACGGCTATATTTCCAATCAAATAGCATGTACCATTTCCTTTCTAATAATGCATATTTCTTAGTAGAAACTCAAGTGTGCTGGATAATGAAACTTACATCTTGATGACGTGAACCATCTAAGTTTCCTCCAGATACAGGTTCCGCAGTTGAATTTCCAATTCTAGTAACAGGTAGAGATGATGTTCTCTTCATCCGAGGAGTAAATATATTTGTAAATGACCATGACCTTGAGTGGGAAGGCTTTTCTTGTGGCATAGTAGATGACGATCCTGGACTGAGGTTGGCTGCCTTCTCCGTATCTGAACTGAAAGTCCGGTACTTGAAGCTCATTTTTGTGAGGAGGCGTTTCATGGATGATTTACCTCTGGCTGAGGAGAGGCCAGGAGACTCACTTACTCTTGCATCAGAAGGGCTAGGAGTCAGGAGAAAATTTACTTTTTTAGGCGTTGGAGTTGGCGTGGGAAGCATCATAATTTGAACAGGCTCCTGATCAGAGCAGTCCTCTAATGTTCTTGATGGTACCTCCAAGAAGAGATTATGTTTTCTCCATTGCTTAGGTTGGTGTGCTTCTTTGGTTATTCCAGAGGCATCTTCAATCTGAAAAAGAGAGAATTGCTAAAGCACTAAACAGGATGACATGCAAAATGGTCATACATAATACAACCTGTATTACCATCGTCGCAAGCATAGCACTCGGGGCAAGACTGACCAGGATTGGGGTTTCCAACATTTATGACAAATGATTATTTAGCTAAGCTTAGCTGTTCCAAGGCCCAAGGTAATAAGTACTGCTAAGCAACCATTCAAGCTGAAAACAATAGAGCAACCTTTACATTGTAGATACTTTGGAATCTGCAAGAGTTAAAGTTAATAGGCTGTATGCCTCCATATCCCATCCTGCTGAGACAAAGAGAGGAGAGAGGGGATACGACCAGCTACCCTCATATTCTGTAAATCATAATTAGATAAGGAAAGAATCTGGGTTGAAGTATGTTAAGAAAAAAATCAGGCAATTAACTCCTTGTGATTAAATGCTGATGGTCTTAACTGAGCAGACAATAAAGAAGTTTATTTTGTTTTTCACAGTTGAGATAATAACTTTTTAGAGGAGCACCAAAGTTAATAATGTGAAAATGGAAAGCAAAGTGTAGCGGTAAGAAGTAATTCTAGCTATAAGAGATGTCTGAAAAATCTTAATATTTAACTAAGATCTTTCTAAACGATATCGGTTGCTTTACTAACCTTGGACATACCAATATTCAATCAAATCAGTTCCAAGTCAAATATAGGGCTCCTAGAAGCTTAAGCTTTTTTGCTATTATTGCAAAACATGCTTTCAATTTTCATTGCAAAAATCTCAGATCACTGAATAAACTCATTGGCATGCCAAATCAGTACTAATAAAAAGTAAGTGGAAGACTCCCCGCCAATATAGTTTTCTTGATTAATTCAGCTAAAACTAAAAGGAAATCAAGCTAAAAGCTTATATTGTGTCAGTAAAGCTCCTTTTTACAAGGTTTACCCTCATTCCAAAGTTAATACTTTTCATACAGGATTCTCAACTTGTAGTCTTAAAGTGAACTGCGTTAAGGCATTTGCCTAAAAAAACCAAACCTTTGCATTGCATTAGTACATCAAAGTTCTGATTTTTAAGGTATAATCAGATCATATGCTAACAATTGTTGGATGAGGAACTACCTGTCTCTCAACCTATAGAACACTTCAGCATCTCAATTAGCTTTTTCTTTCTTTATTGAGTAAGTTGTTTCATACGTTAATGGATAGGTAAAGCTTAGCCCACTCACCGGTTCTAAGTATAAAGAACTCATAAAGAAAGCAATAAAAAATTACAACGTCCTAGGAGTTTCAGACTTAGTGAGAATTGATGCCCCAGCTGTCACAAAGAGCAGCATTTCGGGTGTGCTCTGAATGTGAGACTAAACACCAGTACTCCACTAAATCATAAGCTCAACATCCAGAGAAGTTTAGGTTCTTTGCCCATATTTTTATCTGTTGATGTGCGTTGTGAAGTTGCTTGGTTCTACATCGTTTGAGTGTGGAAAATATGTTGGGCATGTATACTTGGATGGACCAAGTCTTATTGGCTTAAGCCTTGAGCTTTTAGGACAGGTTGGGCTCCTCCTGTATATTTGGCCCTCCTTGGTGGTGGAACTTGGTTCCATGTTATCTGTCTAACATTATCACCATAAGAAGCGTGCCTCCCATCCAAGCAGAGTGACGATGGAATAAGATAGTAAGAACCTATCTCCCAGTAAAATCCATCAAAATGAATATTTCCATAGTATAAATTAGCTAATGAATTGGTGTTTGATGAGAAACCTGTTATGGGTTCCAAAGATCAGCAGTTTAGAGCTAAGGCTGTAACCCTTTTGACCAAATGATATTCTTTCCGTATTTCTTCCGGGTCTTCTGCGTTCTTGATTATAATTTTACGTACCAAAGAAAGGAAAAACTAAAGCAGAGTTATTATTTCCTCCATATAAGACACACCTAGGGAGTTGAATGCTTTAGGTTCAACACAAAAACGAGAAAATCCTATGATACTGAAATTTTAGCATCAGATGCCTTTTTTCCCTCCCTAATGGATGGTGGAAATTGCTGGTCTGAATTCCTCATAGTTATTGCATTGTTGGTTATAAAACCACACAAATGAAAAACATATCAAGTCGGCTACGATAATTATAAAAGGCATACTGAGAAACTAAACAGTTAAGGAACCTAAAATCTAAAGTTACTGAACAGAAGTCACACAGTTCCACATAAACAAAGGAAATAAGATTGTACCCATGAATGAGGATATGATGACACAAAGTCAAACATAAACACCCAAAAGTAAGAATCAATCAAGAGTTCCAAATTCAGCAATAAGATGTCTCCAAAACTCAAGATTGGCACATTGAACAATTTACTAGATCTTAGAAAGCAGTACATGAAAAAGAAAAAGAAAAAAAGAAGAGAGAATGACCTTGTCAACTGGAATGACAACTTCAGCAGCATGGCCTGCACTCCCATGATCGTGCGCCTGAGTGAAGAACTTGCTATCTTCAGTTCCCAACATTTCACTCAACAACTTCTGTTATCCCCGGAAACACTCTTACAGAACATATGAGTGTGTGCCTGCGTTTTGTGGGTGTGCTCAACTGTGGTAGCTAGAGAGAGACAAAGAGGGAGTTTAAAGTAAAGTGATGAGAGAGATGGAGGAATTGTATGATCATGGATGGGTTTTCACTCAACATTCATATTTGCATTTAAGGTAGAGGCGGGTGTGGGGAGGGCCTGTCAACTCTGGCCTACTGCTACACACATACTGTACTCCTCCACTCCCCAAATCCCCATACGCTGCTTAATCACATCAGACATTCTTTTCTTTTTTTTATAATTATTATAATTATGGGTTGGCTGTTTTTTCACCTTTCTTCTTATGTCATGTCAGCCCTCGAGTCGATGCTTCGAATTGATCAGAATTATGCAATATATTCATTCTATTTCGATAAGTCTCGGTGCCTAAGCACCCCTAACTTACGAGCCGTAACAAAATTAGATTTTTTAATTACTTCAAAATTAGCATTGCTTTGAAAAATATAAGATTGACTTTGCTATCAAAGCTAACCTCCAATTTAGATAAGCGTCACACAATATATGATCCTTGTAGTAAAATAGACAAACTTGGATAACAGTAAGAACTCCAAGATTGTTTCGACTAAAACCATCTTAAGTATGTCACAATGATACGGTTGCAACTAACTCATTAGATTGATGGCAAGATTTCTTCGGATATGAAGTTTACAAACTATAAAGAGTCACGACATTTAAGAAGAAGGAACTTTAGATTCCTCACAAAAAACAATTGGATTGGGATTTAATGAAACCCCGACGAGGTATAACTTTCACATTGTAAATATAATAACTATTACGGATTATGTCATATGTAAGCCTCGTGAGTTTCTACCATAATTATCAGTTGATTTTGAGTTGGATGGTTTGATGTGCTATCAGAGCGGTCTATCTCTAACCAGCAAAAATTCAATATTATATCCACTGTCACTCAATTTTACTTTATCCACATGTTTGGCTCACTGAAAAAACTAATACTTTAATATATTAATCTTGTGAACCTCTACTCTCATTGTAAATTAATTTTAAGTTTAATACTTTCACAAACCCGCACCAGTCATCTGAACCTAATAAGCCGTGAGACAGTGATCAAGCGCCTGGCAAAATGGTTTGTTAGGCTGTTGATAACTGAATTTCATGTCGCGTACGTAACACTAATAAACACTTAAACAATTGTTTTTGAGTTTTTATTTTTATACGATACGAGGTGATTGGTCTAGACCCACATAATCTCATAGGAGTAAATAAAACTTTTTAACTTACAAGCTTTGTAGAGTTATATACGTGTTACACTTGATTTAGAGTCAGGTACCTTCGCACGAATGAATTTATGAAACTAGTCTGCAAATATCACTTTTTGTGGCTAAATGTTTTACCACCAACATCGTTGAGAAGAAAGAAAAAAACCAAAGATTATCGCCCAAACGTCACACTAAAAATAAATTGGTTAGATTCAAACATTAGTACCATAATAATAATATGTTTTCCAAAAAGCAAATATGGGTGAGTTTGAGGAGTCCGGGCCACGAGAAACACGTACTCCTCTGTTGTCCTGGATGAAGTGGAGCTTCTTTTTGTTCATTTGTTGTTTGAATATATGTAGGTTAGCAGAGGTGAAGGGGGTCAACCACAATTCTAAGTTCTCAACACGCGTCACGCATTATCTCTACCAAAATCCATACTTGCACTGAGTGAGTGCCTTTTTACTCTCATTCTATTTGATTTCCAGGTACCCAAAAATCATCTACTCTGTGATGTCCCAAAAGTCTTACGTTCTGGAAATGTCCAATTGAGACCTAACAAATAAGACCATTTTTTCAATATTGCAATAGTCAAAGATATCACAAGAAAACGTTACTGGTTAATTCGGTTTAGTTGTCAATACAATTGTCGCCATCCGACGGAGGAGGGAAAAGGAAAAGGTGAGGTGTTTGGTGTAACGATACTTTGTCGCTACGTGTATTGTGTTGAATTGTCACTTGATTTGTTTGGAGTTTGAACTTTATTTTTTTGACGTAAGTTTATCATTTAAAATGACCAAAAGGACATTTCTTGTTACTGTTCCTGGTAGACCTGGCAAACTGATATACCTAGGGGTGAGCAGCGAACCGATAAAACCGATCCGAACCATTGAAACCGATGAAACCGGACCGATCGAATCCGAACCGTTGATAAGCTCGAACGGTTTGGTTTGAGATTTTCAAACCGAGGCCGGTTCGGTTCGGTTCACGGTTCGGGATTTTCAAACCGGCTATGAACCGAACCGAACCGATGACTATATAACCATTAAAAAAATAATATACCTTACCATGGTTAACTAACTAACCAGGGTAAATTTAATATGTTTGCCCTAAATAAAACCCTTATCTTCAATTCTTCATTTGCCGACGCCGTAACTCTTCTTCTGCTCCTCTTCTTCTTCAGAGCACACCCACAGAGAAAATCAAACACAGCAGTGGTGAAGCCGTAACTCTTCTTCTTCTGGGTAACTCTTCTTCTGCTCCTCCTCTTCTTCTGCTCTTCTTCTTCATTTGTTCGGTTCAGTTTCATTGTTGCCGGCAGCAGCGGCAACTGGACAGCAGCAGTGCAGTGGACAGCAGCAGTGGTGAAGCCGGCAGCAGTGCAGTGGACAGCAGCAGTGGTGAAGCCGGCAGCAGTGGCAACTGGCAAGACAGCTCACGAGTTTGTTGGGTTTTCACTTTTCATTGTTCTTCCCCCATTAGAGGTACCCAGTTTCATAATTAACCTCCAATTTCAGTTTCCAGTTTTTCCAATCTTACATGTTGAATCAATTGTTCTTAACTTCATCCTGTACATGTGAAGATGTTGGTGTTTGTTGGGTTTTCACTTTTCCAATCTATTGTTTTTTCTTGAAACAGAATAATGTTTGAACTACGCTAAAACCGATCCGAACCGTTCAATTTGAACCGAGTGAACCGTTCAAACCGAACCGTTCAAACCGAGGTGTCTCGGTTTGGTTTGGTTTGAGAATTTGTGAACCGAGGTCCATTGGTTCGGTTTGCGGTTTGACCCCCAAACCGAACCAAACCGAACCGTGCTCACCCCTAGGTATACCCGTCAGGTACGGATAAAACCTGGTCAGGTCCAGGTAAAAACGGGTCGGATATATTTTACCCAATTTTTTCGAGTATACTTTTTCACAATCCGTACCCTACCCTTGACCCTTGCGGGTAGAGTATTAACCGCGGGTATATTTCAACTTCTAACTAATTGTTTTTTTTTTCAATAAACATATTTTAATTACCAACTAGTTACTTAAATAGGCACATTTTCACATCCAGCAATCCAGATTACAATAACAACTTCAAAATATCAAATTCCTAACATCACACATTCTCATTTTCTCCATCAAAATTCAATACACAACAATCAAAACCACTTATTCAACAATCACAACAAATATCACAAGAACAAGAGCAAGAACTCTGAAAATTAAGATTAGAACTTCTCGATTTAACAAAATTAAAAACAATTTTCAAGAGAATAGTGAAAGATCTGGTCGGCGACAGAGTAATTGACGAAGCGAACAAGATGTGGCCACGGTCGCGGTCAAGAGTGACGGTCGGCGACAGTGTGGCCGTGGTGCCTCTGCCGTAAATCTTTTCAAGAACAAGATCTGGTCGCGCCAGAGTAATCATCGACGGAGAGAAGAAGCTCTGGTCGCTGTCGCCGTCAAGCGAGACGGTCGGCGACGCTGTGGCCATGGTGCCTCTGTCGTCGATTACTTTCTCGGATGATAGCCGCGGTGATGGAGTGACGATGGGACTGGCGGCGAAGTTAAGATAGATCTGTGCGCAACTGATGGTGAGAAAGGACTTGGCGCCATGGACTTGATGTGAAGTAGTGTGGTGGTGATCGGAGAGAGTAGATCCGTGACTTAAGAGAGTAGATCGACTGTTTTTTTGGTGAGAGAGAGAGAGGCGGCAGAAGTGGAGAAGAAGAGAAAAGGCAAATGTCTAAGACAATTAGGGTTAAGGCCCTTTATATACCAATAACCAGGTAAACCTGGGTAACCCGCCAACCAACCCGGACCGACCCAAAAAATACAGTTCGGTTTGGGTACGAGCCTAATTTCCACGGGTATCACATATCTGTATCCGTAACCGGGATTTTTGACTGGGTACGGATCAACCCGCGGGTACGGGCAAAAAATTGACAGGTCTAGTTCCTGGCATAATTAGGTATTTTAACATGTAAAATGACCAAAAAGACATCTCCTTCAAATATTTTTTAAAATTTTTAGGTGAACATTTTTGTCATACTGATTTAAATATACCATATAAGTAAATAAAAAATGTGAGAGCAGCAGATGAGAACCAGCCCACCGATGCAACCCGCCGGCTTTGCCTCTGCTTTGTCAGGACCCAAAGTTTAATAGTCAAGCCATGCAATATTTGCTCATGTCATTTTCTGCAGTTTCACTCTGACAACAAGTGTTCCTTTTGCTCTTTCATTCTTTTTAGATGAATGACCAGTACCGCGCTCTAAATAACCTTTTTTATGACTCGAACTCATGATACAATCGTCGCTCCTATACCGAGCACTGCCGTACCATACCTCCTCAATTTTTCGAAGTGCTTACGTGAGTCCGCACCTCGACAAAAGGCGGTCAAGATCTTGTTTCCATGAGCTGGGAAGATTCTTCGGGGTAGGTTTAGATGGTTCAAAGATTTTCTGAAATTCTTTATCAGAACAAAGTTCTGTCCCCAAATAAAACTTCACTAAACGCCCTACAAACCAAGGCGGCTAGGAGCCTAAAGTAACCCCAGCTTTTGCTTTTTGAAAAGAACCTCTAGTTTTAGTTTGTTAAAGGGCCCGAACACTGATTTTCTGCTGCTGGGTAGACCAATATGCCTTTCAAAAATAAGTGCCAAAGAACATTGTGATGCTCTTATTGCTGATGATATTTCCCTGTGTGGCTGTGTTGTGTGGACATATAATGGGTTATTTGATAACAATAAATATTAGGGCTAATTACACCTATGTCTCTGAGGTTAGGGCATAATTACAGGTAAGGACAATAATTTGGACAAATTACACTTATGTCCATTGACCAAACGGAATTTAAAAAACCCTAACTGTTTTAATGAAAAGACATTATTGTTCCTAAATTGGAACCTTATTTTTTTTTTCCAATGCCATTACTTCAACTAAAACATAAAATCAACCTTCATCTAAAATAGAAAATGAACCTTATTTAAATCACTGCCTCACCATTATCTTCAAATTAGGGTTTTAAGGTGCACAATTCGACAGGAACCAAAACAAACTAAGAGGACGGATGATTTCAAGGATGATCTGTCTCGTCCGGCTGAAACTCCTCCACCCCGTCAGCCCGAGCTCCGCCTGCTCCTCCACCCCATCAGCCCAGCTAGATGAGCACTAGCAGTTCTACGATCGGACATCAATATCTCCGGTCGCATCTTAAACTGAAGATCGTGAGAGCACTGAAATCTCGTCGCATCTGTAACCTGGCAAAAATCGTGGCGATCATGAGGGAGGGGGCTGCCGATGTGGACAGAGATGATGTAAGGGGCTTGGGCTGCCGGCAGCGTGGGGTGAGGGAGGGGGTTTGCGCTGCCGGCAGCGTGGGGCGAGGGAGGGGATTGGGGCTGCCGGCGGCGTGGGCTTCAGATCTGAGACCAAATTAAGTTTCCAAACCGTAATTTGAAAATTAGGGTTTTTAAAACCCTAATTTGAAGGTTTCAAAACCGTAATTTTCAAATTAGGGTTTGGATTTTAAAACCCTAACTTTTAAATCAGGGTTTGGAATCCTCTTAATTTCAGGGTTTTAAAGGCTAATTTTTAAATTAGGGTTTCAAAACCCTAGTTTTAAAAACTTAGGGTTTGATATCCTAATTTGAAAATTATAAAAATTATTCAGATATACTGTACAAAGGTAGTATTGTCATTTTAAAAATACGTAATAATGAAAATTATACTTTTTAGACGGAACCCTGACGGATGGATATAAGTGTTACTTTTTTAACGTTGTTGGTCACGTATGTTACATTTTGAAACTTAGTGTCCTTGACTATAATTTCACCCTAACCTCAGGGACACTACTGTAATTAGTCCTAAATATTAAGTGCTAAAAATTTTGAGCATTGAATTTGCAGAACTGAAAATCCTTAAGCAACCAAAACTCTAGAAATGGAAAACGAGCTGATCAGTTGTATAAACCATGGTGGATGTTTGAAAACTGACATGCTTTGCAAAATTGTCCATAAGATAAAATTATACAATCTAGCTTTCATATTTTCTAATCGCCAAAACCAACCATGGTGGTTGTGTTAATGGTGGCAGTGGCAATGGAGTAATGGTCGTGGTGGTGGTGGCAGCAACAAGCTGCTTGTACCCGTTGTGGTGGTGGTGGTGGTCTAGTATAGGTGGCATTAGGGTTGCGTTGACATTGTGGTCTTAGTGGTGGCTATCTGGTGGAGGTAGGGTGTTGGTGATGGTGGTAGCGATGTGGTGGTGACAAGTTATTCTACATGTGATGTTCTTATTTGAGTACTTTTGACCATCTCAGTTAAAAATTAAAATATTAACTAATACAAAAAAAAAATTTAAATGCTTAATTTCGTTATCAACACGCGTCGAAATACATAAAAATAAATGACAGAGTATGGCTAAAGAAATTTTAAATGCTTGTCATCTCCTCTTTTGGTGCTTTTTAGCTATGAATGGAGCAGAACTCCTTGCAAATAAATCCCGGCTTCACACCCCGCAAAAATTTACTTCTTACTAACGAGGTTAATGATGAATATGAGCAACTTGTGGACGTAACCCAAACTTCTAATCTTTCTTCCTTTGGACAATGATTTTGCCTCCCAAATCCAGACTTCCTTTTGGTGACAAGGACGCTAATGATAATGGTGATTGCCATCATTTATGGATCCCCCCCACCCCCATAAGATAAACGATAACGCAGCATCTAAATCTCTAACATAATTAAACAAGAAAGTGTCTGATGTCCACACCCATATTATAAGGTGGTGGTCAACATGATAAGGTAGTGGTCAACCTTTACTTATATACACACACGCACGCGCGTATAGATTTCAAACGAATAGAAGTAAAGTACAAATATCAATTTCTTTCGTTTTGAAGAAACAAAATCAGGCAAAGCACAAGCGATTTTTGTCAAAGCAAGAATATAAGACGCTGAAGCAGGTGACACAACCATACAAAACAGGCTTAGCTTTGGTAAAAGCCATTAATGTTTTGAAATTAAGACTGGCCAAAAATGATCAAATCCCTTTTCGAAATGCTTGATCAGAAGTATTTGGGATAGGTGGGGGTGCCTGTCACTAATAAAGAAGAGGAGAAATCAATAAAGAAAAAGCAATTAGGAAGATTCGGTTGAAGATAAGAGCGCCAAGTCTCTTTCTCGATATGGAGCCTTCATCCGAAAGGTGGCTGGTATTGTTAGGCTCAAAAAGGGAAGATGAGGTTAAAGGTTTAGCATGGAACAGTAATGGTAGGTATGTTCGGCAAATATCCCATTTACTCGACCTAACTACACAGGAGTTGGTTTAAATCAGAGGTTGATAGTTCTGAGATCAGGCACAAGGCAGCAAGAAACCCCTGCTGGGCTACATGGAGCAAGTGATCAAGCATATGGAGCATATTAAAATCATTGCAAGGACACGCAAAAAATATCTTCATAGACTGGATAGGAACTTTAGAATGCAAGGTCCCAATAAATCAAGAGGTGTAAGCTCCAAGAAGTAGTACAGATTCATGCGGCACATTTCATTTTAAGGGGGAAATGAAATGAAATTTATTTCCACACACAATTATGTTTTTTAACACTTCCATTTGTCGCTAAAAACAGAAGTGCACTAAGAGCACAGTCAATGAGTTTGCCTGAAAGCAAAGATCTAGTCTGAAAAGTGAAATATTAACACAATTTGTGCGTGGTTCCAACTTGACATGAAGTATCCTACTGATATGGAACATAGTTTTTCAGTCATATCCTGCTGTAAACCTCCAAACCAATATGGGAACTCTATTATCAACTAACCGTTATCCTAACAAGTCCAACCACGTTTGGCCAATGCTCCCTGCACTACTATTCCTAGCTCATGAGCCATTGCCTTCGAAGTGAAGTCAGAGCCTGACAAGGCCTCGTGTCAAATATTTACTACTGCGCGAGTGTGGCATGGTTAAACTCCTCACCCTCTTTAAATCAAGTGCAAACTTAATTTTCAAATCGTGCCACAACGCAGGAGGGGGTGCATATATACGTTTGAAAGTTCGAGGTAGTAATATTTAACATAATACGGTATTACTCAGCTCAGTGGTACGGTGGGTAAACTCCGAGTGAACTCAGCCCCACCCAACTGGGCCCAGCAAACGGTTTGATGAGTGGTAGCAACGTACTATAAGGGAATCACTGATGACCTCATAATTGCTAGAAGGGAAAGGTAATGATATTCCAACAGTAGTCCTTTACTGATGAAGGAGTCTAGAGTTGTCAAACGGGCCGGACGGCCCGCGGGCTGGCCCGGCCCCGTCCATGAACAGTAGCGGCACAGCACAAGCGGGCTTGGGGCCTGGGCCTGGACCAGGCCTTCAGATTCTGCGAAAAAGCCCGGCCCGGCCCGGAAACGGCCCGGGTTTGGCCCGGCCCGAAGACGGCCCGGTTTGGCCCGGTCTGCAGCCCGGGTCTGGCCCGGTTTTGGCCCCACCACTTGTTTGAATTTTTTGCTTTTCCCTTTTTCCAAAATTCCACTTTTACCCCCCCCCCCCCAACAGCAATATAACGGCTAGTTTGGGGGGTATTTTAGTCTAACCTATATTTTTCAACTCCTTTACACTCTTACCCTCCCCAACAACTATAAACGGATAGTTTGTAGGGGTATTTTGGTCTTTTGTGAAGTTTCTAAAATCTATAAATTCACACCATTTCTCTCTAATTTTTCACACCAATCTTCTTACTCTCTTACCTAAACATTCTATATTTCTACAAGCTTTGCTACTATTGCTACTCTTGCTAATTACTACTCTTACTAATTACTACTAGTATTTACTAATTAGTACTCTTGTTTATTAATTACTAGTCTTACTAAATTCTAATTACTAACTACTACTCTTATTAATTTGTTACTCTTTAATTCTTTTGTCTAGTAATTAGTAATTAGTGAATTTTTATTTATTAATTACTATTACTAAATGCTTTTTAATTACTGAATCAGAATTACCCTCAGTGATTAATATTTGTTACTCATTCATTCGTTTAATTGTTATTTCTTATTACTACTCTTATACTTGTGTATTTAGTTACTCTTACAAAGTTTAGCGTGAAATATGTCTGGATTATTGAAGAAAATTAGGTGTGCATCGTCATCACGAAAAACATCATCATCATCGCAAGCACCACCACCAGCACAAGCGCCAGCGCCACGGCCATCACAAACACCAATCGAAGCACCAACACAACCATTCGTTCGTGGACGAATGAGTACAGGCTCTATGATAGATACCCAAGCCAATTGGGAGTTCAATCAAAACATTCCAGATTTTGAATACACGCCTGATGAAGACCCCCCGCATTATAGTCAAGGACGCAGCTCGGTTGGCGAAGCTACTACTCAGTGGCATAATCTCAACCCTATGCCTGGTCATGATGAAGAAGGGCCGAGCAATGCCTCTGATAACGTGCCAGAAGTCCAAAAGGGGAAAAAGAAGAAAGCCGAGTGTTGGAATCATTTCGACGTAGTTACGGTGGACGACATCCGAAAAGCTCGATGTAAGTACTGTCTTAAATTATTTTTGACTGGTAGTGGTAATGGACATCTTAACAGGCATTACCCTCAGTGTGCACCTCGACAAGGCCACGTCGAACCTACCCAAACGCAGTTATCTTTTGACGGTAAGTTATTTGTTTATAATCAGCGAGAGCAAAGAGACGGTCTCGCTGAATTTGTTATTCATGATGAACAAGCCTTTTCTTTTGCCGATAATCCTAAGCACTCTAGATATATGAACACATACGTTCAACCTTTGTACAAAAAGGTTCATAAAAACACAACTAGATCCGATGCACTCCGACAGTACAAGGCTGCTAAAGCACGCCTTATCGATTATTTCGATAAATTTGACGGTAAAGTTAGTCTTACTTCTGATATTTGGCAATCTCCTTATACTTTTGTTAGTTATTCTTATGTGACTGCTCATTAGATTGATACAGATTGGGTTATGCACAAGAGAATCATCGCTTTCGAGCACTTTCCTTATCCGCACGATGGAATGAACATTGCTATTCTTATATTAAAAGCATGCACCACATTTAAAATTAAGGATAAGATTATGAGTGTTAGTTTTGATAATGCTTCTAATAATAAAGCTGCTGTTGCAGCTTTAAAGGAGACGCTTCAACCTGTACTTCATGGTGAATTATTTCATGTTCGCTGTGTTTGTCACATTATTAATTTAATTGTTCAAGATGGTTTAGCTGCTGCAGGAGATATTCTGCTCAAAATGAGGGGTATGACAGCGTATGTTAATGGCTCGAGTTTGAGAACACAACAATTTAAAACGTTGTGTGTTCAATATAATATGCCTCGCAGGAGAGCAGTTACAGATGTGGTCCACAGGTGGAACTCTACATACCACATGCTTTTACACATTCTGGCATATCGAGAAGTCTATACGCATTTTCTACTAACCCAGTTCCCAGCCGGCTTGCCAACTCAAGAGGAATGGCAGATGGCCACATACCTAGCTGAATTTTTGGAGGTATTCTACACGTCTACCAATTTATTGTCTGGTACGTACTATCCCACCTCTCCTCTCGCTGTAATAGAAATTCTGAAGATGGCTACAATGTTAACAAAATGGAGATATATAGGACCCTTTAGGGAAATAGTATAAGTGATGGATCAAAAATTTAATAAATATTGGAGTAAACTGCCTGCTATTTTTACTGTGGCTACTTGTTTAGATCCTAGGTTAAAGTTGCATGGCGTGAACGCCTCGATACAAGAGATATCGAAATTAATGCGCTACACAGCAGAGGACACAACCTTGCTCACAGCAAAAGTGAGCAAGAGGTTTGAGGACTTGTTCAACCTCTATCGTAATTCTGCTGACGTGCGCGGGCGAGCTACATCATCATCCACTGCTGAGAGGTATTATGCGCCATACCTTCAAGGCTTTGAACATCTAGTAGCAAGACAACTACCAGGTGAAGGTACTTCTAATTCGGGAGGTTCGTATACTTTTTCCTCTTTTAATGAGATTGGTGTATATGCAAATACTGATAATTATTCTGATTTATCAAGGCAAGAACATGTTAATTTTAATTTGTTAAATTTTTGTAAACAAAATCAAAATATGTATAAAACTTTATCCCAAATTGCACGGGATGTACTGCCAGTGCAAGCCTCCACGGTTGCTTCAGAGTCGGCATTTTCAGCAAGCGGGAGGGTTTTGGATGACAGGAGGAGTCGTCTTAACCCCGAGTCGCTCGAGCTATGTATATGTTGGAAGGATTATCTTGATGCGAAATACCGCGAGCAAGATAAACCGATTGATGATAGGAAGAGCAGTGACTCGAATATTGAAGTACTTCCGGATGATTAGGTAATTTGTTTTTATTTTCCTCTTTTGATCCTTTTGGTTAACGTTGCAGATTTCTTGATCTTTGATTGCTGATATTTTGGATAGACATGCATTATTATTTTGATTGTTAGAGTTTTAAGAATAAATTTTTTCACAAAATATACTTTTTTTCCATAGCTATGTATATGTTGGAAGGATTATCTTGATGCGAAATACCGCGAGCAAGATAAACCGATTGATGATAGGAAGAGCAGTGACTCGAATATTGAAGTACTTCCGGATGATTAGGTAATTTGTTTTTATTTTCCTCTTTTGATCCTTTTGGTTAACGTTGCAGATTTCTTGATCTTTGATTGCTGATATTTTGGATAGACATGCATTATTATTTTGATTGTTAGAGTTTTAAGAATAAATTTTTTCACAAAATATACTTTTTTTCCATATATATAAAATAAATTTTTACAAGCAAGATATATATTTTTTCGTATATATAAAAAAATAGGTAACTTCGCCTGTTTGTTTACAAGCAGCCGGTCCAAGCCCGGATAAAAGGAAGAGGGCCTATGAACACAGTTATTGAGTGTCTAGATAAAGTGGTATGTGTTAAGATTTTAGTAATAAAGCGCAACAAGAATAGTATGAAAATATTTAACATATAATAAAAAATATAATGGCTAAAAAATAAATATGTATATACATACATACATATGTATATTACTTATAATGAAATAAAAGGATAAAGATTAGGTTCGTTAAATTGTGAATATTGCCTAGAGATGAAATTTAAAATTGAATAACAAGAAGAAGAAAAAAAGGGCCCGGGCCCGGCCCAAGCCCGGCCCTAGATATTGGGCCTAGGGCCAGGGCCTGGACTGGGCCTAGGTTTGCCTTCGGCAGGCCCGGCCCCGGCCCGGCCCCATAGCAGGCCCCCTCCCTCCCTCTGTAGTTATGTAAGTCTGTACTTATGCGGAATCAGAGACCCAGCTACCATCACACGAAAGACTGCAAACTTTGCACAATGCCTCCACCATAAAAGTGCCCACCCTCAACTCCACCGTTTGGCAAACCCATTATCTAACGTTCTTGCATCAACCTCTCATTAATTTTACTTTAATACAAGACACAAATATATAGCATAACAACCTCCGTATAAGATTTCCATATGCACCAAAATTTACTTCCCTAATGTTTCTGCACAAATATATATCAGCAATATAAGAACCACAAATTTCCAAATTAACCAATTCTTCCACCTGATATTCCTTAATGGGGTTTTTACAAGTCTCGGTGCATAGAGATGTAGCAGAGCTGCTAGTCGTGTCGATCAAATAGGGTTATGGAGAAACTGTTGTTGTCAACAGATGTGGAGTGTCATGGACCTGTAATTGCTCTTCAAACCATTGTTTTGAACTGTTAGGTTAAAGAAGGAAAAGAGACAGAATTGCCACACTCAAGTTTCACGAGGCTTGCCACAGTTTTCGAGTTCAATTCCCACAAAAATTAGTTAGGAAGCCTCCATATCTGGCATTGTTTGTGGTGGCCTACGCAATTAACTCAAGATACTACGTATGGCAATAAAAAAACTCAAAGTTTCTCAGAGCAAAACTGGAAAAGGACAGAAAAAGGTAGATTTCAATTGCATGAGGCAAATAGAGAATGTCATTGTTAAACACGTTACAAAAGATATGACTTATGACTTGGAAATTTAATCTTAACGTTTCTTCCCAAGGTCATAATAAAAACTAACAAAAATGAAGCTTTTTATCTTATAACAAAATTTCATTATGACATACAACAAACTCAAATTCTCTCCATAAGATTAATTAGGACAATAAAATAGCGAAGCTCTTTATCTTAAAACTTTAGAACGTAGTCATGTCGAATCAAGTTTTCCTCAAAGCAGATTTTACTTATTTACCTCTCTAGAAGCATCACCAGTTCACAATGTGGAGTATGCGGAAAGAGATCAACGGCCATGGCTTTGATAGGTTGGAAAGGCTCCGAGTTGGGCATTGACTTGGCCCTGTGGCGAGCCAAACCAGCACTGCTCATATGTCTCCATCCCCTGTTGTTCTTGTTCCCTTTCTCGTTGTTGTCAGCAGATGGCGTACAGAGCTCAATAGCATTTGCCACTAAGCTTTCAGGATTACAGGAAATGTAACTGAAGAACAGCAAATTGCATGCAATCAAGATTTCAGGGAACAAAAGTTTCTTAAAAAGCATATAATGCAACTAACTGAAGGTAAGAACTAACACAAGCCTCCGTAAACGCGGATGAGTTCTCAGAGCTTTGATCACCTGCACTCGCAGAAATAATTTTTTTTAAGTAACAGGAAGTTCATGCATTTAAAAGGTCAAAAAGACGCAAAACAAGATCCTGAACACAAACTGGAAAGCTTAGTACTGAAAGTCACACGAGCAAGAAGTTCCTAGAAGATGAGCTTAACAATCACTGGCGCCACTTCTGAAAGCACCAATCATTACAGTTGTAAAACCACTAATCATCTTCAAATTTATAAAGCATAATAATACAATTCCCATCTGGTGCTACTCTACCAGAGATGAGAGTTCTTCAATTTAGAGCCCAAAACAATTTCTGGGGCACATTAAATGGATTATATGGGTTTGCTGAATTGTGGTTTTAGACAAAAACTAATCTGTCTGGATCATGCAGTTCATCATTATATTGCCTGGAAACAGTACTCTACACCAGAGGTTCAAATGCAATTCAACGAAAGGTAACACCTTCTACATATCAATTAATTTCCTAGTCTCTTTGGGAAGTAACGTTAAGAGTCCCTTGTTTCTCCTACTATTACACGGAATTTGCTTACTCGGTCACCATTAATCATATATTATACACAAAAGATCTTCTCAGCTCAATTATACTATCAGCACCTGTTTGGATGTCCCCCGTTATATGAAATTTTTAATGCTTTGTTTCTCTTACAAGAATTTTTCAAATGTAGCAATTTATCATCATGGATTGAACCTATAAGGGTCCTGGAACTTAAACTACATTCTCAGGCAATCATGTTCGAGGCTTTCATGAAGGACAAGATTCAACACTTGAACATTAATTATGGTATATTGATTCCTTATTGGTCACTTGGGATTATAAATTTCGAACTCAATGGACCATCAACTGACATCCGTCTCAAACAGGAAAACAGTTATTGGTTTTTTGAAAATTCATTGCGAGGTTCTATTTACTCCATGGTAACAAACACAGGAAACAATAAAAAACTCCAAAGGAAAAACGAAAAAACCAAACACACTATTTCAGAAACAAATGCCTAGATAATGCACTGCTAAATCATATTTCTTTCCTGTTTCAGAATAGCTCAGATAGCTTTCTGTTATTAGATACAAGCAAAAAATATAAACATCATGATGAGATCAATAGAATGGAGACTGCAAAATTTAAAGCAAGTAGGACATGGTTATATAATTTAAATCGAATCTTCCCCGAGTTATTTAAAACAAATCTTCAATGAATTATGTCGAAGCTTTTGTCTATACATTCTCAAGATCCAAACACCCAAACTAGTCCAGAGAATATTTCAGAAAAACCAACTGCAAAAAAAGGATGTTGAAATGTTTAACCTACAATAAGGATCGAATGATAATATATTGTGTAGCTAAATCTCAATGCTACTGGCGCAAACAAATTCCTATCAAGTGGAGGTCTCATCATCTCGACTTTGCAATAAGTAACCCATCAAAAAGAAAGCACAACTCGGTAACTGTGCTCCACATTTTGCACTCATTCACCACCTTTGTCGCTAAAGTCCTAAAATGCAATGATCCAGAAAGGCATTCTACATGTCGCTGGTAAAGATACAGCATTCTTATCAAAAATTTAATGACAAAGCATAAATGCGTAGAACAGTACATGAATATCACAGGACAGTGATACATACAGTGGGATGAAGTCCAACACGTGGAGGATCAACAATAGCAACAACATTTTTAAATTGCTGCATTGAATTGGTTGCATTTTCTGAAGCAATCGTCTCTTGTTGATTGGCTGCAAGTTCTTGGCTGCCATTTTCGATACATCCACACATGCCTTCACCAGTTTTAACCTCAATGCAAGGGTCCTCATTGTCTGGAACATTTTCCAGCAAAGTACTTCTCTCTTCGTTGAGGGTAATTTCTTTCCTTTGAGAGCCATTCGGAACTTCATCTGGTTTCTGAGGTGGATTTAGGTACTCTTTCAGCAGAGATCCCATGACGTCCTCTGCCTGTTACTTGTGGATGGACAATAAAGCAAAATTACTTTGCAAGTATACACAACAAAATCAACACAAGGACTGTTGAGAAACTTAACTAAATAGACACACTAGCTTACAATATTATACTTCCACATAGTTAACAGTTTCAATGGAATAAATGTAAATTGTGAAGTTGCTTCAGGCATCTTCACAATCTAGAGTTGAAAGGGAAACCCATAACCGCACCTTTGCACAGACAAATCTACAGTTCTTTATGCCATTGATTTCAGCATTCCTGTGAGCATCTGAAACTGCAGAAGCATTCATTTCAATGCCGACAACCTAAAAAGGTTTCAAGGACAAAATAAATTTCAATGATTTTGAGGTATGGAATAGAAAAATACAAATCAGATCACATTTTAATTTTTGAATAAAATGGACTAAAAAAACTCCGAACATTGAGATTTGAAACACAAAGAAGACAGCAAACATCCGTATCTGCAAATATATGTGTGTGTGTGTATATATATATATATATATATATATATATGTGCACATGCACACATAAATTTATAAAATATAGGGGCCCATCCCCACCAAAGATTGGGATATCTCCTCCGCTCCAACCAATCTTAGACCGTCCACCCGAACCACGTAGACGGTTAAGATCACTTTCCAAAAAAGACTAAAAGCTAGTGGGCCACCCCATATTTTGACTGATGCCTACAGAATGAAGCCGTTATTATACAGGCACAAATATAGTTATCATGCTGCGTCTGGAAAGATGAAATGAAGAAATGCTTTGAACAGGGTTTGTGAGCATTACCATACCAACATGATGAGCCAATGTCAGACCGATTGTTCCAGTCCCACAGCATATATCAAAAAGCAAGGTATCAGGACCCAAACCAGCCCAATCCCCAGCAAGTGAATAAAGTTTCTCGGCTGCTAGGGTGTTAACCTACAGTAAAACGCAACTTGCACAGTTTGCATATGTAATTACAAAGGGAAAAGAAAAATGAAGTTTGTGTTGTTTGCGTGTGAATGTGTCACCAAGCGTGTGTCAGTGCGATTCTGAGAAGAGGTATGGGGGAAGAGAGAGAGTACTTGAAAAAAGGCTGTTGGGGATATGCGAAACCGAAGACTGTTAATATAATCATGAATTCTTGCTTCAACGGCATCATTTGCTGCCTCCACCTCAGATTCACTCTCTGCTTTAGAAAATGTTAGGGAGCGCAATGGAGCATCAGCTGGCGCAACATTCGATATTCCTTTATGATCCTGCATGAAAAAGAAACCATCAAAAGAAAAATCATGAGAAAGCATTTTCTTCATGCCTTTACTATGTGAGGATGCAATAAATACAATACATGAAAGAATGTCTAGATCTTGAATGTTGAGCCTAATTTGGGTCGGTGGGGGATTAGAAAACCTAGCAATTCGATTAATCCGAGTCCCACCGAGAGGAAAGTACCGACAACCACTCATCCAACTTTTCTACCAAAAAAAAGGCAAAGGAAGGAATGAATTCACGTGTGAGGTATTCAGAAAACCTTACAAGTCAAGGCCCAACCAAGCAACTAACCACCCATCATGGTTATAAGTTTCGTTCCATACAGGACCGTTTTAGCCTGGACTTGGCAGTAGTAATTCGTATCGGTTCAGATGCCCGTAAACACTAGTACGTAGTCGTTCAAAAGGATATTTCTTGGTTAGTTCTGTACTCTCTTATAGCAATGTCTAAATCCATAAGCCTCAATTTGTCAAGACACACACTGTCTGGATTCTGTTATCAACTCCCAATTCGCTCAAACTTGCCACATGATGAATAAATCTGGTGAAGTGCATGAGCATCTAACTATAAGATGGAACAGCATTACAACTGGGGCATTTCTAGATTGATTACACAATTAAATATGACACAATTTTATCGGAAAGCGTGCCCTTCAATCTAAGTTAGATAACTTGAAAGATTGCTAGTCAGGCAGCTAATTATGATTGTTTGTGTGTATGCAGCACAAAAGATAACTTCTTTAATAACGTGTAAAACGATGATCGATGGGCATGATAGAACAAACTAGTACCTGAACCACTAATGCTGTTAGAGGCAAAGGAGGAGTAATAACAGACGCTCCTGAAGCAAATACTTGAGCCAGATTCTTAAGTTCATTGTTCACCACTCCATCGTCAAAGCTGGCCGAGGAAACCTAAGTAGCCAAATATAAAGAAACAGAAAAAATAAGTGTCTAGATGCAAGAGAAACTTTACTATCCAAGCAAAATGAAGAAAACAAAATAGTAGCATACTAACTTTTTGTGCTTCTTATTTTTATAGTTATGACAATCATCATATTCAGACTACTAGAGAAGTAAGAAGTCATATGATAATGTAACATGGAAGCGTGGAAGCGTGGCAGCCAAGATTATCAAAGATATACCTGAATCATGAGCATGACCTCTGAGATATTGGCCCCAGTATTTTCAGCATCATTAGTCTTGGCTAGTGACCGTCCTTCTCGCACCTATTCACAAATATCAAGTAATACAACAAGAATTAAGAAGAAAGCCTGATTCATATCATAGAGAGATACTAAACAAATTTGAACATTGAGATACCTGATTCAACTAAGTACTTCAATAAAGTCAAACAGAAACAGGAAACAAGAGGAAGTCTCCCAGCACATTGTAGTTGGTCAGGTTTGACTTACAGTTAGTTGACGCCAGAATCCGGTATTATTCAACCGGTTCCATATAGGCAGGCCTGAATTTTGTAAAAATTCTTGAAAGATTGCAGCATATTGGCAGGCAACTTTAGAAACATTTGGACAGTTCGTAGGTTCTTCAACTGCTGTCACACCCTCCCTAATGAAAAATTCTTCCTTTTTAGTAAGGAAACAAAAATGGTTACTTACTAGAAGCGAATTTGAGTCAGAGTACCTGAAGTTCCCAAGCAAGAACCCCACTGTTGGTCTTCCTAGTAGAGAATATCCAACTGAGAACTCACACTTGTTACGGTATCCATTTATGAGTGGTGATTCAATTATACCATCTAGTTTGCATGGAAGACCACCTGCATACATAGAAAAGGGAATATCAATGGCCAAAGGAGACTGCTAGCAGCTTAATAGCATTCGAAATTTCATTAAACGTCAAGTATAAAGAGCACATAACTCCATAAATAGCATTTTGAATTTCTACAGAGTAACCAAAAGTGTAATTTTAATTGAATGATGATATTACTTCCAGTGCATCCTCTGATAGATTATGCCTTCAGAGTATAAAGAGCAGACGCTGTAAAATGGGAATCCAAAAGCGTCATTATCGCTTATCATGACATGCATAATGGTTCTTCCCGTGCATCCAAAGTATAACTGTTTCTTTTTTTTTTTCCTTTATGTTAATCAGGAGAATTGTATGAAAAATGTGAACCAAGTTACAAGAGTAGGCAAACTACTTTCCTGGAACGCCACATGAGTGTTTGTCTTCTTAGTTGCACGAGTAGCTAGGCTACTATCCAAGAAGACCAAAATACTTAAAAGCAGATATTGCAACCATATAGAAAAAATTAAAACAAATCTTTGAGCCTAACTATTACTTAACTATAAACCTAGCTAGGACACGTTGACCAAATCATACACAGCTTCACTGGAGATGTTTGGCTATCTCTGCTTGGGAAAGAGCAAGCTTCTTTTTTCAGTGGTCATTTTTGCAGCTGGATTGTCTTCTTAGTTACATGAACAGCTTAAGCTACTTTCCAAGAAGAGCAATAAAAATACAAAAATAAAAAAGCAACTCCATATGGAAAAACTCAACCGATGGATCCAAATTACACAAAATTAACACCAATAAACAGCTCGGTGGATCTATTTCCTTTATTTTCTCATATTGTACAATAGAATAAAATAAGTAAAAGCCTATTCTATATCCTATATCCTCCCCTCAAAAGTCAAAAAAGCCAGGTCTCTGCCCAATGTAGAACTTGGAGAATACTCCAATCATTTCTTCCCCACTTCCCTGCAGGCCACTCTCATATGAAGTGTGTGAGAGACACGCCCAGATACCATTGCAAATTCGGCAAGCCATGACTACAGAACCAAAGAATGAAAAGAAGAAACAAATTGCCAAAGCAGGAAAGAAAGAACCCCAAATAAAATCACCAACAAAGGACTAGGGGGAACAACCTTTTGAACAACTGAGTTGGTGTCGCGATTACAACAGAGAAGCCCAATAAAGAGATAATAGACTACACAACTAAACTGCGGACGCTGGCCAAAGGCCAAACCAAAAGACCACAAATCCACCACCTATATTACAGCCTCGTCCAACAGCCCCCGACTCACTTTTACTACCCACCACCCACCCCCCCCCCCCCCCCCGGGGCGAAACACCCACCCAAGGAGCCCAAAAGCACAGAAACACGGGACTATAACCTAGACATAAGATTGGTCAAACCAAAACAAACTCAAACAAAAGGAAAAGCAAAAGCCCCACAAAGTCAGACAGGCAACCCTAAGCGCAAACCTTAGATTCTTAATCAAAGATTGCTACCCAATCGACCAAGAGGCTAAAACCCATAGATCTGTAAACTGAAACAAGATCAAAGGGGTTAGAAGTGGACCAGAAACAGTTCCGAGGACATAGGTGGTTGATGGCAGTGGGTGGTGGTTAGGCCGTGTAACCGAAGCGGCGGTGACGGAGAGCAGTTTTCGACATGACGACAGCGTAAAGAAGAAGGCCGGAGGTGGGTAGAGATAGGGTGGAAAGAAGGCTAGAAACTATAGAAAGGAGATGGGGGATGAGAGGAGGGGAGAGAGGAGGAAGTAGCACCCCTGCTCTAGGGGCGTAGGTAGATTTAAAGGTTGTGGTGTTTTGTGGAGAGAGAAAGGAGAGAATTTTTTTGGTTATTGCTTCTGACTTTTTGGTTAAAAGTATGACTGTTAAAAGCATTGAAAGCGTTGTGGGGTCCAGCCCCTAATAGATTAAGCCCGTGCAGCAAATATCATAGCTCTGATTTGGCAAGGTCTAGGGTTAAAGTTTCCAAGCTAGATTCGTTTGCTTTCATGTTTGTGGTTTTAATGAACACACTTGTATGTTTTTTGTGCCTTGGTGAACCTGTTGTCAAAATCACCAGAATGCAAAGCGAGAGTGGGTGTGGGAGTTGGAAAGCAAGAAAGCTGAAAATAGTTAAGATTGAGACCACGGCGAGATCGTTACCTGATATGAATCATTAGGTTGTTTGAACAATTCTATAAAGGTCCATTAACAACTCAAGTTTCTTCAGGGCTATTTAACAAATCTTGAGGTAAAGTTTTGTAATTTTGTTGTCCTTAGTTATAATGAGGTAGAAAGCAAATATACAATAAACACGTTTAGATAAAACAAAAGACAAAGGCTATCAGTGGTTAACATTCATGGTGGTCACTCTAGTTTATAGACGTCCAGCGGAATCCCAGGGGAGCTTTTTGAACTTATATTGATTATAGTTTTAGAACAGTGATTATTGGGCGTCTCTTAGTTATTGAACTCCTTCATTTGAGAGTGGACCGCGTAAGAACACGACTTTGAACAATCTAGAGAGCAGAGCGGGTACCAAAGGTCACGAATAAGCAACATATACAGTTGGCCCGCATCTCTAATAGCTTTTCGAGCAGGTAGTAACTTAACAACTATTGAACCAAAAATATCTTATTCATGTTCTTAGGAAAGGTAGGAGCAGTACCTATTTCTTTAGATTTAAGAATCCAATCCGGAAGTGAAACACCATTTGGACAAGCTTTGCGTGAATTTCGAGTCTACAAAGGTAAAACCATGATAAAAAAGAAACAAAAACGATATCAGCTCAATGAAGAAATGATCGCTCACATTCATCAAAGAGACAATTAATTTTACTGATCAGGAAGTTAAATGTTATCTTCATTAAAGAGAGAAAATTCCAAAAAAAACCATGTAGAAAAAATTGTACAAAGATAAGAAACAAGGGAGAGATTGCCAACGAGTTTCTTGAGAATTTGCACAAGAGCATTCTTTTTGTGCTCCAGCTGATCAACATAGGACATATGGGCAAGTGGAGTCACTACATCACGGGAACTTCTACCCCTCAAAGCCGAACTACCAGGAGTGACACCCTCATCGATTGAGTCACCATCCTGGATCCCATTTGAAGTTTCAGAAGCCTCTATGTTGTTGTCGGTTGATGCTGATTCTAAGGTGTGTTCAGTACTCTGAGACGTAGGTGTTGCCAGTCCATTATTTCTCTGGAAAGATCTGGGAATGACATCTACAACCTTCAAAGTTTTGTTGCCCATCGATTTGCCATCCAGTTCCTGTAAAACATGAGATGAAACTCATAGTTTGCTAAGGTATTAAACGTGTAAATAATTCTTTCATACTAATAAACTAAGGGATACCTCCACTGCGCTTTTAACTTGTTCTGCAGTTTCAAAACTCACGAATCCCACAATCATGCCTCTCTTTTTCTTGGCTGATTTGTAGAGCATTCCCTAAATATTTGAGTGATTCTATTAGTAGAGAAAAACAGTGCAGCAAGCCTCCACTAATAAAATCAAAAGCATCAAACCTTTTTGTAGTAGTAAATATCCCATCAAGACTGCCATGATAAAGGCAAGTACTTTCAGAAAACAAAAAACCCAAATCCCATACGTGGATATTAACAACAGTTGATTGTGAGAATAGATATTAAGAAATCTCATGCCATCATATTCTGCGATCTTTCCTGCTTATCCCCTTGTATATCGAAAAATAAGAAATGGTCGCCAGCGATTTAAAATAGTCATCTCATGAAAGCACATAGTGTGTTAGCTACCTCACATTCGAGATGTATCTAGATATAGCCCTTTTTTCTTCGTTACCTTTGAGTTCAGCTTACATCCTACCTTCTGATTGCCAAGGATAAAGTTGTTTGCAAACAAATCACTAAAACTTCTGTTACATTGATCTAGTTTGCAAACTAATCACTAAAACTTCTGTTACATCGATCTAGTACTTTTTCTAACACTCATCATGCTAAAGAATTCGTCTTTCTTTCATATACCCCCTTCCATCCCTAAATTTACTTCCTTTCCCATACCTACTTCAATGGATACTCCCTCCATCTCACAATATCAGTCCCATTTCACATTTTGTAAGTTCCACAAATAGAACTTGAATATGGAAAGTTTGACCTAATTTCATTCGTAGTTGCTATCTATGCTCAAACTAACTTTTAGCTGTTTAAGGTACATCTTAGAAGCTCGGAAAAAGTATGGAGCGAGTACAATATACCCCAAAATTACGTGCTCCAAAAAGAAAGCTAGATGCTTGTATGTTCAAATCTCTGCACAAGTACTTCAATGCCTTCCGTTATTTTTAGTCCCTTAAGACTTGTTGGGAATTACAATTTCAACAAACAAAAATTGACTTGTTTAGTTACTTATGAGCTTAAATCAACGTTTAGTTGTTTGAATTTTATCCTAAGAATTTACAAAAGTCAGGCAGAACATGGAACTTGGAGAGGGAAAAGGTGACGACCCAACTCACCTTCTCTCCAAGAAAACTCCTCAACTGATCCGAGTGCCACTTCATGGGAAGATTCACCAAGCACTTGTCGAGCTTCGAATCCAAGGAACAAGATTCCTCGGCCACAGCCTCCGTCATCATGACCTCATCTCCTTCCCTTTTCGAAACAGGCCCGGGCTCTAATCTGTCCCCATTATCCGACTTTAGTAGCTTCTTGGCCCGCTCAGAGGTCGGGTCCCACGTCCTGTCGGGCCTGGGCCTGAGCTCCGCCTCGCCGTGGGCGTACCGGCAACCCTCGCCGTGGCTGCACGACCCGCCCGACCGCCTAAAGTAGGAGCAGAGGCTCGTCTTCCACAGTGGATGAAGAGAGCCGGAGGGTTCTACGGGTTCCGGCTCGGGTTCTGGTTGTGGGTCGGGTCGCTTTCGCTTCTCCCCCTGTTCGGGCTGGTCCGGCGGGGGAGAGTTGGACGGCTGTGGATTGGCGTCGATTGGGGGCTGAGTAGGGGGAGGGTTTAGGGTTTCAGGCGGGCAAATTGCGGCCATTGTTGGGTGGGTGTGATAGTTTGCTTTTCCACCCTGCTAGAATTGCTTTAAAACTGATGGTTCTATGGTTAGAACTTAGAGACATATATTATTCTTTCTGTCCCACTTAATTTGATCAATTTTATTTTTACGTCCCACATTATTTGAACGACTTTTTTTTCCACGCAAATTAGGAATTTAAGTGATATATTATATGTATTCTAGAGAGAAAGGGAAGAAAGTTGACCAGAAGAAGAAAAAAATTGGTTAGTAGAATGTTAAATGTGGAAAGATAAATAAAGAGATAAATAAAATAAAAAAGCGTAAATATGTAAAAGTACCAATAAAATCTTCTTAATTTGGAAAGTGAGCAAAATTTTAGAATGGTCCAAAAAAAATATAATGAATTTATGTGGAATAGTGTTATTAAAGGCGCAAGCGCACCTAAAGCACAAAAGGTCTCTGGAGCCTAGGCGCACACCTTTCGAAGCGAGGCACAAAATTAAAATAAATAAATAATAGTGCATTAAAACAATAAAATTACGTTTAAAAAAAATTAAGAACATAACAATTAACAAGTTCCAAACACTACAAAAAGTTCCAAATTTCATAACATCATAATTTAACAAACTTATAACATTACAAAAGTCTTAAATCCACTGAAAATTGTAAATCACTAAATTCTAAGTGAACATAACACCACCATCCTCATCATCATCGCTAAGGATCAAGGCAGCAACGCTTTCTTCAAAGAGGATCATAGATTCCAAATCTGCACAATTAATCATCCGCCTTTCCCCGCACAAATGCACAATTAATCTTCTATCTCTTCTCTTCAACAATTCAACTTGTTTAATCTCAAACCAACACAAATGCACAATTAATCATCTACCTCTCTTCAACAGTTCAACTTGTACATTATTATACTCCTGGATCAACCCAACTGTAAAATCAGTTGGCACTTGAGGACTTTCACTTAGAGTTGTTGAAATTGTGGAAGATGGAATCTGGTTGTCTATGAACGAAGTTTCCTTGTACTAAAAAGGTAATTACAGATAAAAGGACATAAGATGACTAGATTCATGCTGCTATTTCCAGCTACAACAAAAAATTCTACAGGGATCCATTAGAAAGTTAGGGAGACTGTCACAGCCAGGAGCAAGGGAGGGAGTGACGGTCTGACGGAGTGAAGGAGGGAGGGGGAGAGAGAGAGAGAGACAAACCAGCAGGGTGGAGGCGTGGAGCAGCGAAGTAGCAGCGGTAGAGAGGAGGAGCGGCCACGGTGGCGATTGAGGCAACAAAGCAGCTAACGGTCGACGGCGAAGGAACAGGCGATGGCGGTGGCAACAGCGAGGGAACAGTTGATGGCGACGACGACGGCGACTGGAGCAAGGAATGGACAGCACGGAACAGTCGCAATGACGAGGATGGAGTGACAATGAGTCATTCATGAAATTGATTTGGGATTTTAGGGATTTTGCAGTTTGGGACTTTGGGTTAATTAAAAAGCTAAAAAAGAAAATGAGATCAAAACTAAAAAATGGACAGCCCTGTAACAAGATGATAGAACATCCAACGGCTAGAACTTATGCGCCTAGCTTCGCTCCTCCACCGCCGCTGTGAGCCTTGAACCTAGGCGCGCCTAATTAAACGCGTTGCGCTTAGGCATAGGCGAGGCGCGGATAGTGAGACTGACTGCACCTTGCGCCTAGGCGCGTTTTTAATAACACTGTGTGGACGGATGGATAATATATATATATATATATATATATATATATATATATATATATATATAACTCCGAAGCAGAAACAAAACTCAGAGAGACCAAGATGATAGCCTAGTGGTAAAGATCTCTCTCTTTTCAATAAAAAGGTCACGTGCTTGAGTCTCGTTTAGGGGTGGGTTATGAGGGGGAAGAGTATTATATCTTGTGTCCATAAAGGAACATATCTCAGGGATTTAAATACTGAAAATCGTGACAGAATGAACCGAGGTCACATGTTAAGGTATCAAAAGCTCCAAAGGACCAAACATGCAAGACAAATTTGTATAACGATATACCTCAAATATATCTTCTTGTAGCTTGGTGCAAGACATATTTGCAGCTCCCATAACAACAACATGGGGCTGATGGTCAGTCATAAACTTAAGCAGGCGCTGCTGGTCATTCTTTCTCCGCTGTTGGCCACTGTGTGGGTTGAGATAGCCCGCAAACAAGACATCCAACACCTCCCCTGACGAATCCAACATTACAAAAGTTGTTGCATGATTTTCAGGACCCCAGCAGCAAGCCATGACCTTCGCTGCAGTTCCATCGTCCGAACCCCCATGCCCTCCTTTGCAACGATACGGCGCAGCTGATACTCTGCTCCATAACTTTTTCCCATATTCCATTGCTACCCAGTTCTTCGCCCTAGCAGTAAAAAAGTTACGAACTTCCTTCTCCATAGAAGGGAAAAGAAACTTCGAAGAAGAATCCGGAAGAATCAATTTGCGTTGTTCATTCCAAAGAGGTGCAGACTTAACAGGTCGGTCACTAAGATAACAAAAATTAGCCTCCTCTATTAATTTACTTAGGATACCGTCTTGCAACTTTATTGTCACCTGAAGAAGTTTCTCTTCTTCAGCCTTTTGAATAAGCAGCCATTGGGCATCCTTGAATTTCGAGAGTGGCTTGTCCCGAAGCCACTTGACCCCTGCATAATGATGAAATGAATCTACAGCGATTTCTCCTTGTTGTGTAGGGCTTGTGGAAACTTCAGCCGTATCCATAAAATAAATGCGGACATGCTTCCTGAAACATGATTTCCATTGTTGCCTAAACAGGCAAGAAAAAGGTCAGCAAACAATAATAAATAACAAAAACTAGGCGAATAAGCCGAAGAAGATAAAAAGTAATTGCGTACCATGTGCCTAGCACCTCTAAAGGCTGCTTCAGGAGTTCCAAATTGTGCGCATGTGAAATTCAGAGCCATCTCATCAGGAGACTCCTCGGGATCCTTCCAACCCTCCAGATTCTAGTGTAAGGCAAAGCAGAAATTTATACCTTTGTTTAAAACAAAAAATAAATGCAAAAAACATACTAGAAGAATGCTCACCATTTTTTTTTCTAGATTCATTTGCAATCCAAATTGCTTAGAGTTAGGCCCAAACTTCCCTGCAACCTCCCTCAAGCCAGCATCACTGCATATGCTATACAGTGATGTCTTCTTTGGCCTCTTAAACTTTCGTTCATCAACACCCACTTCGCAGGGAGAAAAGTGCAACTTAAATTTTAAGTCAACATCATCAACTTCCCTTTCAGAATTAGCAATGTTGAGAGACTTGGTAATTGAATTAAAAAGCTTCTAGTTCAGACTCAGCCTTGCTTCGTCATATCCTCTTCGAGCCTCCTGCTCATGACGCTTGTAGTAGTATGACAGGTGAGTAATCTTTCGCTTCTGAAAATGTAACCACTCCTTGTCCTACTCATTGATGGCCCAAAGTACCTGAAAAAGCCATAAAACAATTTCTATTTACAGCCGGTTAAACATTAATACCAAATCTAATGCAGCAATGAGACTGTTTATTCTATTATACATGCCATTTCCCATTTGAACTTATCAGAAACACATGCAAGCGAAAAAGGGCACCAGGTACCTTGTGCCACTTGAATTTAGGTTCTTCCTCAGTCTTGTCAATCCCTTCAGCCTTCCAACATTTAGATGTTGGATCTCTCAATAGACTACATCATTCATCTTTTCGGTATGTAGCAATGAATGGAATCTAAAGAAGAAACCAACAAAACACATGAAGAGAAATGTACCGACAAAGTTGCACAAGAAGTAAATATCAATGAGAAAATCTTTCGAAACATGCGTCGAGTTTTTCCTCATGGCGCAATCTCAAAAATCTCCTGATGTCTTCCACGTCAGTTTTTTCTGGAACGGATCGTCCTTCATCAGTGTCCTCCACCCAAGAAATGGTACGGGGCTGACAATATATACATGCACTCTCCTCTTCTAAGCTTCCATCATCAACTGGGGGAGATCCAGTGCTTTTCTCATACGAGTTAAGCAAACCAAACGATGCTAATGATATATAACTCGACCTGAATCCCCCCTGGCATGTCAATATTCCGGATAATGTCATCCTTCTCAGTCAAGTAATTCTCCAATAGGACGGATGGCCCGTACTCATCTTCAAGCTTCCTCCCCCTTCTAAAATCATTCAAATGGTCAATCATAGCAAGACCTTGCTTGCGAAGCTGAAGGAGTTCATCAACATCACCAAATATGTCTTGAGCTTCAGCAAATGCTTCTGATGATATTCCTGAAAAATGCTTCAACGTCTTCTTCTTCCTTCGTCTAGAGAATTACCAGAGAAGGACAAAGTGTAACATTACGAAGTCATTAGATACCAATCATCATATACTAAACGGAATCAGAAGTACAAAATAATTTGTACCGCGTTGGTGGTCGATCAACTTCATCATCCTTCCTCTTCATCGACAATAAAATCATCCATATCGTTATCTCTAGGAATATCCGGCCTTTCCTTCTCCGCAGAAATATCCTCAGGAGGTCCTAACAACGACAAATATTTAAAAAGATTTCGTAACAATTCCATCAACACACTCCAAGAATTAGGGGGCAAGAATGCGATGATCGCCTTTGTAATTAACATTGAATAAGTTACTGCCGACCCCCTTCTCAGTATCTCTCACAGCTTTCTTTAGTCTCTTTAACTTGTTGCTAGCCTAATAAATTTTAGAAATCAACCAGAAGAGCAATTATAGTAATTAACTTAACACCAATTTTGCCCGACCGAAGCACGCGGGACAACAATCATTGTTAAAAGGAGGACAAACACCTTTGTCGATGGAAGCCTGGGATGTTATCTGCAAGCAATTCATAGTCATCATCATCCAACTCAAAGTTCTTCACAGTATCTCTGGATCCAGATATATCTCAAGGTATGTTACAGATAAACAACATTTTAATAGGGACAGCTGCAGAAAATAATTTAGCAGAGATGAAATATCTGGGAGGCTGGATTTTACCTTTTCCTCTGTTTCTTCTTCTTCTGGTTTATTCCTTCATCTTGTTCATCTTCCTCGTCTTCCTCATATTCATTCTCTCCTTCCTCTGCTCAGCAGCAACAGCACAGGTTAATGAAAGATGACAGCACGAATTAAATTTGGCAAGACTTATCATCAATCACGAAATTGTAGAAGACCGCGACATAGCACTTTTTCAAAAAGCAGGATAAAGCAAAGTGTAATGGTTAAATGTGGTTGCTTAGTTTTGGTTGTCTAACAACAAGTACCAAACGGCCAAAACAACTTCAACATGTGTAAACTATCCCAACACCCATCCCAATAGCCCTTTTACTTCTCCTTTCAGTTAAACTGTTGCATTGTAAAAAGCATAAACTAAAGAAATAACTGTGCTAAACCTTTGATTAAGTGCAGTGTGGACAGCGGTTCAATTTTCTTATGGACTGATACTTGACATCCTCTTATGCACCAAGTCTTTAAATTTGGTCATTGCTTTTGCTATCACGATGCCAGCCACTCTAATGCCCTGCTCAACATCACTAATGATGCCTCTAAAATTGGATTCCTCAAGAAATACACCTGCTACACTGCTGCCCCAACCAACCAAGGAAGACAGCTACACTTGGAATCCCAGTCCAAATGGTGAGTTTACTGGTGCAACAAAAGTGTGGCTTCTGATGGTGTGGACTTCTGGTGCAATTCTATACTAGCCAAGACTTAAGCTCATCAACCTACAGGAATTGCATACCTTCCTAATCATCTATAAAACATGAAAGATAGAAAGAAAGAATCATACAGAGTAATTGCTTAGGATGCTGATATGTGTTTTGTAAGCAAAGTAAAAGATACAAGTTGTTGTTCTATATGACTGCAACTTAAGATCGTCTCAAAATTTCTTAAAATTATAGGCACACGTCTCTGAAGCAGAAACAAAACTCAGAGAGACCAAGATGATAGCCTAGTGGTAAAGATCTCTCTCTTTTCTATAAAAAGGTCACGTGCTTGAGTCTCGTTTAGGGGTGGGTTATGAGGGGGAAGAGTATTATATCTTGTGTCCATAAAGGAACATATCTCAGGGATTTAAATACTGAAAATCGTGACAGAATGAACCGAGGTCACATGTTAAGGTATCAAAAGCTCCAAAGGACCAAACATGCAAGACAAATTTGTATAACGATATACCTCAAATATATCTTCTTGTAGCTTGGTGCAAGACATATTTGCAGCTCCCATAACAACAACATGGGGCTGATGGTCAGTCATAAACTTAAGCAGGCGCTGCTGGTCATTCTTTCTCCGCTGTTGGCCACTGTGTGGGTTGAGATAGCCCGCAAACAAGACATCCAACACCTCCCCTGACGAATCCAACATTACAAAAGTTGTTGCATGATTTTCAGGACCCCAGCAGCAAGCCATGACCTTCGCTGCAGTTCCATCGTCCGAACCCCCATGCCCTCCTTTGCAACGATACGGCGCAGCTGATACTCTGCTCCATAACTTTTTCCCATATTCCATTGCTACCCAGTTCTTCGCCCTAGCAGTAAAAAAGTTACGAACTTCCTTCTCCATAGAAGGGAAAAGAAACTTCGAAGAAGAATCCGGAAGAATCAATTTGCGTTGTTCATTCCAAAGAGGTGCAGACTTAACAGGACGGTCACTAAGATAACAAAAATTAGCCTCCTCTATTAATTTACTTAGGATACCGTCTTGCAACTTTATTGTCACCTGAAGAAGTTTCTCTTCTTCAGCCTTTTGAATAAGCAGCCATTGGGCATCCTTGAATTTCGAGAGTGGCTTGTCCCGAAGCCACTTGACCCCTGCATAATGATGAAATGAATCTACAGCGATTTCTCCTTGTTGTGTAGGGCTTGTGGAAACTTCAGCCGTATCCATAAAATAACTGCGGACATGCTTCCTGAAACATGATTTCCATTGTTGCCTAAACAGGCAAGAAAAAGGTCAGCAAACAATAATAAATAACAAAAACTAGGCGAATAAGCCGAAGAAGATAAAAAGTAATTGCGTACCATGTGCCTAGCACCTCTAAAGGCTGCTTCAGGAGTTCCAAATTGTGCGCATGTGAAATTCAGAGCCATCTCATCAGGAGACTCCTCGGGATCCTTCCAACCCTCCAGATTCTAGTGTAAGGCAAAGCAGAAATTTATACCTTTGTTTAAAACAAAAAATAAATGCAAAAAACATACTAGAAGAATGCTCACCATTTTTTTTTCTAGATTCATTTGCAATCCAAATTGCTTAGAGTTAGGCCCAAACTTCCCTGCAACCTCCCTCAAGCCAGCATCACTGCATATGCTATACAGTGATGTCTTCTTTGGCCTCTTAAACTTTCGTTCATCAACACCCACTTCGCAGGGAGAAAAGTGCAACTTAAATTTTAAGTCAACATCATCAACTTCCCTTTCAGAATTAGCAATGTTGAGAGACTTGGTAATTGAATTAAAAAGCTTCTAGTTCAGACTCAGCCTTGCTTCGTCATATCCTCTTCGAGCCTCCTGCTCATGACGCTTGTAGTAGTATGACAGGTGAGTAATCTTTCGCTTCTGAAAATGTAACCACTCCTTGTCCTACTCATTGATGGCCCAAAGTACCTGAAAAAGCCATAAAACAATTTCTATTTACAGCCGGTTAAACATTAATACCAAATCTAATGCAGCAATGAGACTGTTTATTCTATTATACATGCCATTTCCCATTTGAACTTATCAGAAACACATGCAAGCGAAAAAGGGCACCAGGTACCTTGTGCCACTTGAATTTAGGTTCTTCCTCAGTCTTGTCAATCCCTTCAGCCTTCCAACATTTAGATGTTGGATCTCTCAATAGACTACATCATTCATCTTTTCGGTATGTAGAAATGAATGGAATCTAAAGAAGAAACCAACAAAACACATGAAGAGAAATGTACCGACAAAGTTGCACAAGAAGTAAATATCAATGAGAAAATCTTTCGAAACATGCGTCGAGTTTTTCCTCATGGCGCAATCTCAAAAATCTCCTGATGTCTTCCACGTCAGTTTTTTCTGGAACGGATCGTCCTTCATCAGTGTCCTCCACCCAAGAAATGGTACGGGGCTGACAATATATACATGCACTCTCCTCTTCTAAGCTTCCATCATCAACTGGGGGAGATCCAGTGCTTTTCTCATACGAGTTAAGCAAACCAAACGATGCTAATGATATATAACTCGACCTGAATCCCCCCTGGCATGTCAATATTCCGGATAATGTCATCCTTCTCAGTCAAGT
The DNA here is from genome assembly GCA_033065855.1 of Escallonia rubra. Lineage (NCBI taxonomy): Eukaryota > Viridiplantae > Streptophyta > Magnoliopsida > Escalloniales > Escalloniaceae > Escallonia > Escallonia rubra. Next base: position 175,335 of record JAVXUO010000939.1, read on the forward strand.
AATTCTCCAATAGGACGGATGGCCCGTACTCATCTTCAAGCTTCCTCCCCCTTCTAAAATCATTCAAATGGTCAATCATAGCAAGACCTTGCTTGCGAAGCTGAAGGAGTTCATCAACATCACCAAATATGTCTTGAGCTTCAGCAAATGCTTCTGATGATATTCCTGAAAAATGCTTCAACGTCTTCTTCTTCCTTCGTCTAGAGAATTACCAGAGAAGGACAAAGTGTAACATTACGAAGTCATTAGATACCAATCATCATATACTAAACGGAATCAGAAGTACAAAATAATTTGTACCGCGTTGGTGGTCGATCAACTTCATCATCTTCCTCTTCATCGACAATAAAATCATCCATATCGTTATCTCTAGGAATATCCGGCCTTTCCTTCTCCGCAGAAATATCCTCAGGAGGTCCTAACAACGACAAATATTTAAAAAGATTTCGTAACAATTCCATCAACACACTCCAAGAATTAGGGGGCAAGAATGCGATGATCGCCTTTGTAATTAACATTGAATAAGTTACTGCCGACCCCCTTCTCAGTATCTCTCACAGCTTTCTTTAGTCTCTTTAACTTGTTGCTAGCCTAATAAATTTTAGAAATCAACCAGAAGAGCAATTATAGTAATTAACTTAACACCAATTTTGCCCGACCGAAGCACGCGGGACAACAATCATTGTTAAAAGGAGGACAAACACCTTTGTCGATGGAAGCCTGGGATGTTATCTGCAAGCAATTCATAGTCATCATCATCCAACTCAAAGTTCTTCACAGTATCTCTGGATCCAGATATATCTCAAGGTATGTTACAGATAAACAACATTTTAATAGGGACAGCTGCAGAAAATAATTTAGCAGAGATGAAATATCTGGGAGGCTGGATTTTACCTTTTCCTCTGTTTCTTCTTCTTCTGGTTTATTCCTTCATCTTGTTCATCTTCCTCGTCTTCCTCATATTCATTCTCTCCTTCCTCTGCTCAGCAGCAACATCACAGGTTAATGAAAGATGACAGCACGAATTAAATTTGGCAAGACTTATCATCAATCACGAAATTGTAGAAGACCGCGACAGAGCACTTTTTCAAAAAGCAGGATAAAGCAAAGTGTAATGGTTAAATGTGGTTGCTTAGTTTTGGTTGTCTAACAACAAGTACCAAACGGCCAAAACAACTTCAACAGGTGTAAACTATCCCAACACCCATCCCAATAGCCCTTTTACTTCTCCTTTCAGTTAAACTGTTGAATTGTGAAAAACAGAAACTAAAGAAATAACTGTGCTAAACCTTTGATTAAGTGCTGTGTGGGCAGCGGTTGAATTTTCTTATGGACTGATAATTGGCATCGTCTTAGGCACTAAATCTTTAAATTTCGTCATTGCTTTTGCTATCACGATGCCAGCCACTCTAATGCCCTGCTCAACATCACTAATGATGCCCTAAAATTGGATTCCTCAAGAAATACACATGCTACACTGGTGCCCCAACCAACCAACGAAGACAGCTACACCTGAAATCGCAGTCCAAATGTTGAGTTTACTGGTGCAACAAAAGTGTGGCTTCTGATGGTATGGACTTCTGGTGCAATTCTATACTAGTCAAGTCTTAAGCTCATCAACCTACAGGAATTGCATACCTTGCTAATCACCTATAAAACATGAAAGATAGATAGAAAGAATCATAAAGAGTAATTGCTTAGGATGCTGATATGTGTTTTGTAAGCAAAGTAAAAGATACAAGTTGTTGTTCTATATGACTGCAACTTAAGATCGTCTCAAAATTTCTTAAAATTATAGGCACACGTCTCCGAAGCAGAAACATAACTCAGAGAGACCAAGATGATAGCCTAGTGGTAAGGATCTCTCTCTTTTCTGTAAAAAAAAGGTCACGTGCTTGAGTCTCGTTTAGGGGGGGAGGGGGGGTATGAGGGGGAAGAGTATTTTATCTTGTGTCCATAAATGAACATATCTCAGAGATTTAAATACTGAAAGTCGTGACAGAATGAACCAAGCCACACGTTAAGGCATCAAAAGCTCCAAAGGAACAAACCCTGAAAGACAAATTCGTATAACGATATACCTCAAATATATTTTCTTGTAGCATGGTGCAAGACATATTTGCAGCTCCCATAACAACAACATGGGGCTGATGGTCAGTCATAAACTTAAGCAAGCGCTGCTAGTCATTCTTTCTCCGCTGTTGGCCACTTTGTGGGTTGAGATAGCCCGCAAACTAGACATCCAACACCTCCCCTGACGAATCCAACATTACAAAAGTTATTGCAGGATTTCCAGGACCCCAGCAGCAAGCCACGACGTTCATTGTTGTTCCATTGTCTGAACCCCCATGCTCTCATTTGCAACGATACGGCGCAGTTGATACTCTGCTCCATAACTTTTTCCCATATTCCACTGCTACCCAGTTCTTCACCCTAGCAGTCAAAAAGTTACGAACTTCCTTCTCCATAGAAGGGAAAAGAAACTTCTAAAAAGAATCCTTAAGAATCAATTTGCATTGTTCATTCCAAAGAGGTGCAGACTTAACAGGTCGGTCACTAAGATCACCAAAATTAGCCTCCTCTATTAATTTGCTTAGGGTACCGTCTTGCGACTTTATTCTCCTCTATTAATTTGCTTAGGGTACCGTCTTGCAACTTTATTGTCACCTGAAGAAGTTTCTCTTCTTCACCTTTTTGAATAAGCAGCCGATGTGCATCCTTGAATTTAAAGAGTGGCTTGTCCCGAAGCCACTTGACCCCTACATAATGATGAAACAAATCTACAGCGATTTCTCCTTGTTGTGTAGGGCTTGTAGAAACTTCGGCCAAATTCATAAAATAACTGCGGACATGCTTCCTGAATTATGATTTCCATTGTTGCCGAAACGGGCAAGAAAAAGGTCAGCAAACAATAATAAATAACAAAAACTAGGCGAATAAGCCGAAGAAGATAAAAAGTAATTGCGTACCATGTGCCTAGCACCTCTAAAGGCGGCTTCAGGAGTTCCAAATTACGCGTATGTGAAATTCAGAGCAATCTCATCAGGAGACTCACTACAAGAAAACAGACTTTTAGCGACGGGTAAATCCGTCGCTAAAAGCCCAAAATCCGTCGCTAAAGGAATTAGCGACGGATTCACCGTCGCTAAAAATCCCTCGTATAAAAGCCCGTCACTAAAAGTTTAGCGACGGAATTTTTAAATCCGTCGCTAAATATGTGATTTTTACCGACGGATTTATTTTTCATTAGCGACGGAATGTCCGTCGCTAATTATATTTTTAAAATTTTAATTTATTTTCTTTTTCGTCCAATTAGCGACGGATTAAATATTTAGCGACGGAATATTCCGTCGCTAAATAGCTTATTTAGCGACGAAATATTCCGTCGCTAAATATTTAATTGAAAGGAATATTTTAGCGACGGAATAAATCCGTCGCCAAAAGTTAATATTTTTTTAATTTTTTTTTATTTTTCAATTACCTAAACCTGTACAGAAATACAATTCTCAACAACAACGCGCAATAAGCGAAATACAGAAAAAAAATATATAATCAATTAGAAAAAATATTTATTATAAAAGAAACTAATACATGTACAAGCCGGCAACCGGAGATAGCCGGTTAGGAGAGGGGAGAAGAGTACAACCCGGGCGCGGGGGGGGGGGGGAAGCTAGGAATGGGCACGGGAAGGGGCTCATCAGGGGTTCCTGAGTCCCGGATCTGGATCCTGCTGAACCGGGGCCGGGGCGGCTGGTCCAGCAGTGCCCTGCTCCCTCATCATCCGGCACACCACTGTAGCAATGCGCTCGATATCCTCCTCGTGCAAATGAGGCCGAGGAGCCGGTGTCTGTGGAGGGGCAGCAGGGGGTGAGGACGCTCCTATCACGGCACGAGGAGTCGTGCTAGGCAGGCCGCGTATGCGGCCTTTCGGCCGATTCACGACCTCCGGCGTATCTAGCCATCGCTTCAACCCCCCAGTACTCGCAGCCGTACTAGTGGACGCTGATGGCTGTCCGGACTGCTGCTCGGACCCCCTTAGCTGTTCATACGAGGCCTGCAAAAATAGTGGTTTAACGATATGTTATGGCATTAATTAACGAAACAGACATCGAGGATAGAAAGAAACAGATTAACTTAAATAAATTGACTCACATCGATCCGCCGGGCAATATCTGAAATATAGTCGCCCGCCTGGTGCGTCTCGTCCTTGTCCTTCTTCCGCACGTGCGTCTGAGTATAGGTCAGAGCTATGACCTCATCCTCCTCTAGATCCGGGTGCTCGACCGCGTTCATATGTCGGACGATGTCGTGTGGCACCGACCCCCCCGTGTGCGTCGGATCTCTCGTTGCCAATGGACTTCTCAAAACAACAATTAATATAAAGAAGGCAGGGTTTGTAAAGAACGAGTAATTAAACCATCTCTGGGCAACATGGAGTAATTATGGGATGTACAAGGGCTAATTAGGGCTAATTAGGCTTAATTGGGTTATGTTAGGGCTAATTAATGTTAATGAGGGCTAGTTTCGGATAATTATAGCTAATTAGGGTTGATTATGACTAATTAGGGTTTAATTGTGCCGAGTAGTGATGATTAGTCCTAATTAGGGCTAATTAGGCTTAATTGGGTTATGTTAGGGCTAATTAATGTTAATGAGGGCTAGTTTCGGATAATTATAGCTAATTAGGGTTGATTATGACTAATTAGGGTTTAATTGTGCTGAGTAGTGATGATTAGTCCTAATTAGGGCTAATTAGGCTTAATTGGGTTATGTTAGGGCTAATTAATGTTAATGAGGGCTAGTTTCGAATAATTATAGCTAATTAGGGTTGATTATGACTAATTAGGGTTTAATTGTGCCGAGTAGTGATGATTAGTCCTAATTAGGGCTAATTAGGCTTAATTGGGTTATGTTAGGGCTAATTAATGTTAATGAGGGATAGTTTCGGATGATTATAGCTGACTAGGGTTGATTAGGACTAATTAGAGTTATGTAGTCCTAATTAGGGTTTAATTGTGCCGAGTAGTGATGATTAGTCCTAATTAGGGCTAATTAGGCTTAATTGGGTTATGTTAGGGCTAATTAATGTTAATGAGGGCTAGTTTCGGATAATTATAGCTAATTAGGGTTGATTATGACTAATTAGGGTTTAATTGTGCCGAGTAGTGATGATTAGTCCTAATTAGGGCTAATTAGGCTTAATTGGGTTATGTTAGGGCTAATTAATGTTAATGAGGGATAGTTTCGGATGATTATAGCTGACTAGGGTTGATTAGGACTAATTAGAGTTATGTAGTCCTAATTAGGGTTTAATTGTGCCGAGTAGTGATGATTAGTCCTAATTAGGGCTAATTAGGCTTAATTGGGTTATGTTAGGGCTAATTAATGTTAATGAGGGCTAGTTTCGGATAATTATAGCTAATTAGGGTTGATTATGACTAATTAGGGTTTAATTGTGCCGAGTAGTGATGATTAGTCCTAATTAGGGCTAATTAGGCTTAATTGGGTTATGTTAGGGCTAATTAATGTTAATGAGGGATAGTTTCGGATGATTATAGCTGACTAGGGTTGATTAGGACTAATTAGAGTTATGTAGTCCTAATTAGGGTTTAATTGTGCCGAGTAGTGTTGATTAGTCCTAACTAGCGCTAATTAGGCGTAATTGGGTTATGTTAGTGCAAATTATGACTAATTAGGCTAACAACAATCAATATGCGCATAATTGGGTTCATTTGGGCTAATTTGAGGTAATTACAGCTAATTTGAATTTTATCAGGTTCTTAGGGTTAATTAAAACTAATTAGGCTCGTTAGAGCTAATTAGGGTTAATTGATTTACTAAAATATTATTAATCAGGACTAATTAGGGCTAATTATAGCCAGCGCTGGAGCCACGATTAGATTCCAGGGGGTGCATGCTAAAAATGTCGCATTAACCTAACTAACCTAAATTTAATGCACATTCAACAACCTCAATTCCGACACCTCATATAGGGTGTCGATATGGTGTCCGATACGTTTCTGACACCTCCGGACACGTGTCAGACACATACCGACACGTGTCTGACACATACCGACACGTGTCCGACGCCTTTGGACACGTGTCCGACGCCTCCGGACACGTGTCCGATGCCCAGCGACACGCACCTCCGGACACATCGGCATACGTTAATTTGTTTTCTAAATGTCGGACACCGTCGATCAGACGTGGTGTCCGTGTCTGCGCTAACTAACAGGTATCTCAATCCAATTGGGTCCCATCCTCCGTCAACAATCTCAATTCTCAATTCTCAAATGCTCAATGCAATAAAAATTAACAAAAATCACACATTCAATCCAATTGGGTCCCATCCTCCGTCAATAATCTCAATATCTCAAATGCTCAATGCACAATTAACAATCTAAAATCATTAATTAACAACCTAAAATCATCAATTCATAATCGCAATTACTTCAAATACACAGCTAATAACCTAAAATCATCGATCAATAATCACAATTCTAAAACGCACAATTAACAACCTAAAATTATCAAACAAATGATCAATGTTCAAATGGGAAAAAAATGTTCAAAATTCACATATCCGATGCGCTTGAATTATTTCAATTTAGGGTTCGATTGTATTAGGGCATTCAATTTAGGGTTCAATTAGTTTCATTTAGGGTTCGGTTCGATTAGGGCATTCAATTTAGGGTTCAATTACTTCAATTTAGGGTTCAATTAGGAGGTTCTATTGATTCAATTTATGGTTCAGTTGATTTGAGGCATTCAATTTAGGGTTCAATTAGTTCGATTTAGGGTTCGGTTGGATTAGGGCATTCAATTTGGGGTTCAATTAGGGTTCGGTTAGATTGGGGCAATCAATTTAGGGTTTAATTAGGGGTTCAATTAGTTTAATTTAGGATTCGATTCAATTAGGGCATTCAATTTAGGGTTCAATTACTTCAATTTAGGGTTCAATTAGGGGGTTCTATTGATTCAATTTAGGGTTCGGTTGATTTGAGGCATTCAATTTAGGGTTCAATTAGTTCGATTTAGGGTTCGGTTGGATTAGGGCATTCAATTTGGGGTTCAATTAGGGTTCGGTTAGATTGGGGCAATCAATTTAGGGTTTAATTAGGGGTTTAATTAGTTTAATTTAGGATTCGATTCAATTAGGGCATTCAATTTAGGGTTCAATTACTTCAATTTAGGGTTCAATTAGGGGGTTCTATTGATTCAATTTAGGGTTCGGTTGATTTGAGGCATTCAATTTAGGGTTCAATTAGTTCGATTTAGGGTTCGGTTGGATTAGGGCATTCAATTTGGGGTTCAATTAGGGTTCGGTTGGTTTAGGGTTTAGGGTTTAGGGTTTAGGGTTTAGGGTTTAGGGTTTAGGGTTCGCATCTATGATAACCTACCCGAAACAATCCTTGTTTTAACCTAAATGGAATAGTTCAAAGATTAGAATGTAGCGTACAATATTGTATTATAACTCACTATTAACTCACGCACAGTCCCAAAACGACCCCCTCACTAGATGCGTAAAATTACCAAATTGTCCTTGAGGTTTTCGGCACCAGAAAAATCCCAAAATATCTGAAAATACTATTTTAAGTATCCTGAAGTCATTTTTGGGCTAAAAAGTATTTTAAAAAAAAATTGCCCGTAAATCTCGAACTAGCGTCCAGACCGAGCGCTAAAAGGTTAGTTTCGAAAAAACTACCTATTGGCCTCAGAATGGCACGAAATTTTAGAATATGAATCATATCAGTAAAATAAGATTTTCAGATTAAAATAACTTAGTTTACTAGGTTAAATAATTTGTTAACTTTGATTAATCGATGCCATAATTTAGCACCCCTTACGGACACCGAAAATTCTCAAAACATTCCGGAGCCTACATCTCGTAAAACTATTGGGGGTTATAGTTTTGCACTTTGTCCAATTCTGATCCTAGATATTTATAAAAAATCATTGAAAACTGCCTAATTTAATTTTAACCTTTAGTGACCATTACCTTTACTATTCAGATTAAGCACACCTAGTATTTCACCTAAATGCACACACATCTCCTTCTACCTTCAGCCGAGATGTTCATCCCACACCCACTTCACAACCACACATTACCTCACTTCCAACCCACTTTAAATCATAGAAACCTCATTACACCATTCTAACTCACTACAACATACACTTAAACACTCAATTTAACACATTTACACACCTATAATACACACACCATCAAGAACACACACACACACAGTCACGAACACACACTACACCTACAAAACACGCACTTAACTCCTCGAAAGCCACTTACATGTTAATAAAAACCAAAGAGAAATTAATGACAGGACACGGGAAGCAAACCAGAAGACCTTCACAGGCAGTGGTGGCGGCGCGACAGTGGTGGCAGATCGGCAGTGGTGGCGGCGCGACACTGGTGGCAGCGCGGCAGTGCGGCAGTGGTGGCAGCGCGGCAGTGGTGGCAGCGCGGCAGTGGTGGCGGCGCGACAGTGGTGGCAGTGGCAGGTGGCGCGCGACAGTGGTGGCAGCGCGGCAGTGGTGGCGGCGGTCCTTCGGTTTTGAAGATGGGCGGCAGTGGCGGTGGCAGGCTCTATCGCCGGTGAGAGAGAGAGGGAGAGAGAGAGAGAGAGAGAAAGAGGGAGAGAGCAACGGGAGAAAGAAAGAGAGAGAGAGCAACGGGAGAAAGAAAAGAAAGGGGGATCTGATATTTTTAAGTCCTTTACCGACGGAATACACCCGTCGGTTAAAGTCCGTCGGTAAAACCCTACTTTCACCGACGGGTGTGTTTACCGACGGAATTATTCCGTCGTTAAATAGTTTTACCGACGGACTTTTACCGACGGTTATTTCCGTCTCTGAAACGACGTTTAGCGACGGAATTTAGTCCGTCGCTAAAAGTCCGTCGCTAATTCCCTCTTTTCTTGTAGTGACTCCTTGGGATCCTTCCAAGCCTCCAGATTCTAGTGTAAGGCAAAGCAGAAATTTATACCTTTGTTTAAAACAAAAAATAAATGCAAAAAACGTACTAGAACTAAGCTTGCCATTTTTTTTTCTAGATTCATTTGTAATCCAAATTGCTTAGAGTTAGGCCCAAACTTCCCTGCAACCTCCCTCAAGCCAGCATCACTGCATATGCTATACAGTGATGTCTTCTTTGGCCTCTTAAACTTTCGTTCATCAACACCCACTTCGCAGGAAGAAAAGTGCAACTTAAATTTTAAGTCAACATCATCAACTTCCCTTTCAGAATTAGCATTCTTGAGAGACTTGGTAATTGAATTAAAAAGCTTCGGGTTCAGTCTCAGCCTTGCTTCGTCATATCCTCTTCAAGCCTCCTGCTCATGACGCTTGTAATAGTATGACATGTGAGTAATCTTTCGCTTCTGAAAATGTAACCACTCCTTGTGCAACTCATTGATGCCCCAAAGTACCTGTAAAAGCCATAAAACAATTTTTATTTGCAGCCGGTTAAACATTAATACCAAATCTAATGCAGCAATGAGACTGTTTATTCTATTATACATGCCATTTCCCATTTGAACTTATCAGAAACACATGCAAGCGAAAAAGGGCACCAGGTACCTTGTGCCATTTGAATCTAAGTTCTTCCTTAGTCTTGTCAATCCCTTCAGCCTTCCAACATTCAGATGTTGGATCTCTCCATAGACTACAGCATTCATCTTTTCGGTATGTAGCAATGAATGGAATGTAAAGAAGAAACCAACAAAACACATGAAGAGAAATGTACCGACAAAGTTGCACAAGAAGTAAATATCAATGAGAAAATCTTTCGAAACATGCGACGAGTTTTTCCTCATGGCGCAATCTCAAAAATCTCCTGATGTCTTCCACGTCAGTTTTTTCTGGAACGGATCGTCCTTCATCAGTGTCCTCCATCCAAGAAATGGTACGGAGCTGACAATATATACATGCACTCTCCTCTTCTAAGCTTCCATCATCGACTGGGGGAGATCCAGTGTTTTTCTCATACGAGTTAAACAAACCAAACGATGCTAATGATATATAACTCGACCTGAATCCTCCCTGGCAGGTCAATAGTCCGGATAATGTCATCCTTCTCAGTCAAGTAATTCTCCACAAGAACGGATGGCCCGTACTCATCTTCAAGCCTCCTCCCCCTTCTAAAATCATTCAAATGGTCAATCATAGCAAGACCTTGCTTGCGAAGCTGAAGGAGTTCATCAACAGCACCAAATGTCTTGAGCTTCAGCAAATGCTTCTGATGATATTCCTGAAAAATTCTTCAACGTCTTCTTCTTCCTTCGTCTAGAGAATTACCAGAGAATGACAAAGTATAACATTACGAAGTCATTAGATACCAATCATCATATACTAAACGGAGTCAGAAGTACAAAATAATTTGTACCGCGTTGGTGGTCAATCAACTTCATCATCTTCCTCTTCATCGACAATAAAATCATCCATATCATTATCTCTAGGAATATCCGGCCTTTCTTTCCCGCAGAAATACCCTCAGGATGTCCTAACAACGATAAATATTTAAAAATATTTCGTAACAATTCCATCAACTCATTCCAAGAATTATGGGGCAAGAATGCGATGATCGCCTTTGCAATTAACATTGAATAAGTTACTGTCGACCCCCTTCTCAGTATCTCTCACAACTTTCTTTAGTCTCTTTAACTTGTTGCTAGCCTAGTAAGTTTTAGAAATCAACCAGAAGAGCAATTATAGTAATTAACTTAACACCAATTTTGCCCGACCGAAGCACGCGGGACAACAATCATTGTTAAAAGGAGGACAAACACCTTTGTCGATGGAAGCCTGGGATGTTATCTGCAAGCAATTCATAGTCATCATCATCCAACTCAAAGTTCTTCATAGTATCTCTGGATCCAGATATATCTCAAGGTATGTTACAGATAAACAACATTTTAATAGGGACAGCTGCAGAAAATAATTTAGTAGTGATGAAATATCTGGGAGGCTGGATTTTACCTTTTCCTCTGTTTCTTCTTCTTCTGGTTTATTCCTTCATGTTGTTCATCTTCCTCGTCTTCCTCATATTCATTCTCTCTTTCCTCTGCTCAGCAGCAACAACACAGGTTAATCAAAGATGGCAACACCAATTAAATTTGGCAAGACTTATCATCAATCACCAAATTGTAGAAGACCGCGACAGAGCACTCTTTCAAAAAGCAGGATAAAGCAAAGTGTAATGGTTAAATGTGGTTGCTTAGTTTTGGTTGTCTAACAACAAGTACCAAACGGCCAAAACAACTTCAACAGGTGTAAACCATCCCAACACCCATCCCAATAGCCCTTTTACTTCTCATTTCAGTTAAACTGTTGCATTGTGAAAAGCATAAACTAAAGAAATAATTGTGCTAAACCTTTGATTAAGTGCAGTGTGGGCAGCGGTTCAATTTTCTTATGGACTGATACTTGACATCCTCTTATGCACCAAATCTTTAAATTTGGTCATTGCTTTTGCTATCACGATGCCAGCCACTCTAATGCCCTGCTCAACATCACTAATGATGCCTCTAAAATTGGATTCCTCAATAAATACACCTGCTACACTGCTGCCCCAACCAACCAAGGAAGACAGCTACACTTGGAATCCCAGTCCAAATGGTGAGTTTACCGGTGCAACAAAAGTGTGGCTTCTGATGGTGTGGACTTCTGGTGCAATTCTATACTAGTCAAGTCTTAAGCTCATCAACCTACAGGAATTGCATACGTTGCTATTATCAATAAAACATGAAAGATAGATATAAAGAATCATAAAGAGTAACTGCTTAGGATGCTGATATGTGTTTTGTAAGCAAAGTAAAAGATACAAGTTGTTGTTCTATCTGACTGCAACTTAAGATCGTCTCAAAATTTCTTAAAAATATAGGCACACGTCTCCGAAGCAGAAACATAACTCAGAGAGACCAAGATGATAGCCTAGTGGTAAATATCTCTCTCTTTTCTGTAAAAAGGTCACGTGCTTGAGTCTCGTTTAGGGGTGGAGTATGAGGGGGAAGAGTATTATATATTGTGTCCGTAAAGGAACATATCTCAGAGATTTAAATACTGAAAATCGTGACAGAATAAACCAAGGTCATATGTTATGGTATCAAAAGCTCCGAAGGACCAAACTTGCAAGACAAATTTGTATAACGATATACCTCAAATATATCTTCTTGTAGCTTGGTGCAAGACATATTTGCAGCTCCCAAAACAACAACATGGGGCTGATGGTCAGTCATATACTTAAGCAGGCACCGTTGGTCATTCTTTCTCTGCTGTTGGCCACTGTGTGGGTTGAGATTGCCCGCAAACAAGACATCCAACACCTCTCCAGACGAATCCAACATTACAAAAGTTGTTGCAGGATTTCCAGGACCCCAGCAGCAAGCCATGACCTTCATTGCAGTTCCATCGTCCAAACCCCCATGCTCTCCTTTGCAACGATACGGCGCAGCTGGTACTCTGCTCCATAACTTTTTCCCATATTCCACTGCTACCGAGTTCTTCGCCCTAGTAGTCAAAAAGTTACGAACTTCCTTCTCCATAGAAGGGAAAAGAAATTTTGAAAAAGAATCCTTAAGAATCAATTTGCGTTGTTCATTCCAAAGAGGTGCAGACTTAACAGGTCGGTCACTAAGATAACCAAAATTAGCCTCCTCTATTAATTTGCTTAGGGTACCGTCTTGCAACTTTATTGTCACCTGAAGAAGTTTTTCTTCTTCAGCCTTTTGAATAAGCAGCCGTTGGGCATGCTTGAATTTAGAGAGTGGCTTGTCCTAAAGCCACTTGACCCCTGCATAATGATGAAACGAATCTACAGCGATTTCTCCTTGTTGTGTAGGGCTTGTAGAGACTTTGGCCATATCCATAAAATAACTGTGAACATGCTTCCTGAAACATGATTTCCATTGTTGCCTAAACGGGCAAGAAAAAGGTCAGCAAACAATAATAAATAACAAAAACTAGGTGAATAAGCCAAAGAAGATAAAAAGTAATTGCGTACCATGTGTCTAGCACCTCTAAAGGCTGCTTCAGGAGTTCCAAATTGCGCGTATGTGAAATTCAGAGCAATCTCATCAGGAGACTCCTCGGGATCCTTCCAAGCCTTCCAGATTCTAGTGTAAGGCAAAGCAGAAATTTATACCTTTGTTTAAAACAAAAAATAAATGCAAAAAACATACTAGAAGCAAGCTCACCAATTTTTTCTAGATTCATTTGCAATCCAAATTGCTTAGAGTTAGGCCCAAACTTCCCTGCAACCTCCCTCAAGCCAGCATCACTGCATATGCTATACAGTGATGTCTTCTTTGGCCTCTTAAACTTTCGTTCATCAACACCCACTTCGCAGGGAGAAAAGTGCAACTTAAATTTTAAGTCAACATCATCAACTTCCCTTTCAGAATTAGCATTCTTGAGAGACTTGGTAATTGAATTAAAAAGCTTCGGGTTCAGACTTAGCCTTGCTTCGTCATATCCTCTTCGAGCCTCCTGCTCATGACGCTTGTAGTAGTATGACAGGTGAGTAATCTTTCGCTTCTGAAAATGTAACCACTCCAACTCATTGATGGCCCAAAGTACCTGAAAAAGCCATAAAACAATTTCTATTTGCAGCCGGTTAAACATTAATACCAAATCTAATGCAGTAATGAGACTGTTTATTCTATTATACATGCCATTTCCCATTTGAACTTATCAGAAACACCTGCAAGCGAAAAAGGGCACCAGGTACCTTGTGCCACTTGAATCTAGGTTCTTCCTCAGTCTTGTCAATCCCTTCAGCCTTCCAACATTCAGATGTTGGATCTCTCCATAGACTACAACATTCATCTTTTCGGTATGTAGCAATGAATGTAATGTAAAGTAGAAACCAACAAAACACATGAAGAGAAATGTACCTACAAATAGTCAATCATAGCAAGACCTTGCTTGCGAAGCTGAAGGAGTTCATTTACATCACCAAATATGTCTTGAGCTTCAGCAAATGCTTCTGATGATATTCTTGAAAAATGCTTCAACGTCTTCTTCTTCCTTCGTCTAGAGAATTACCAAAGAAGGACAAAGTATAATATTACGAAGTCATTAGATACCAATCATCATATACTAAACGGAGTCAGAAGTACAAAATAATTTGTACAGCGTTGGTGGTCGATCAACTTCATCATCTTCCTCTTCATCGACAATAAAATCATCCATATCGTTATCTCTAGGAATATCCGGCCTTTCCTTCTCGTAGAAATATCCTCAGGAGGTCCTAACAACGATAAATATTTAAAAAGATTTCGTAACAATTCCATCAACTCACTCCAAGAATTAGGGGGCAAGAATGCGATGATCGCCTTTGTAATTAACATTGAATAAGTTACTATTGACCCCCTTCTTAGTATCTCTCACAGCTTTCTTTAGTCTCTTTAACTTGTTGCTAGCCTAGTAAGTTTTAGAAATCAACCAGAAGAGCAATTATAGTAATTAACTTAACACCAATTTTGCCCGACCGAAGCACGCGGGACAACAATCATTGTTAAAAAGAGGATAAACACCTTTGGTCGATGGAAGCCTCGGATGTTATCTGCAAGCAATTCATAGTCATCATCATCCAACTCAAAGTTCTTCACAGTATCTCTGGATCCAGATATATCTCAAGGTATGTTACAGATAAACAACATTTTAATAGGGACAGCTGCAGAAAATAATTTAGCAGAGATGAAATATCTGGGAGGCTGGATTTTACCTTTTCCTCTGTTTCTTCTTCTTCTGGTTTATGCCTTCATCTTGTTCATCTTCCTCGTCTTCCTCATATTCATTCTCTCCTTCCTCTGCTCAGCAGCAACAGCACAGGTTAATCAAAGATGGCAACACCAATTAAATTTGGCAAGACTTATCATCAATCACCAAATTGTAGAAGACCGTGACAGAGCACTTTTTCAAAAAACAGGATAAAGCAAAGTGTAATGGTTAAATGTGGTTGTTTAGTTTTGGTTGTCTAACAACAAGTACCAAATGGCCAAAACAACTTCAACAGGTGTAAACTATCCCAACACCCATCCCAATAGTCCTTTTAATTCTCCTTTCAGTTAAACTGTTGCACTGTGAAAAGCAGAAACTAAAGAAATAACTGTGCTAAACCTTTGATTAAGTGCAGTGTGGGCAGCGGTTCAATTTTCTTATGGACTGATAATTGGCATCCTCTTAGGCACTAAATCTTTAAATTTGGTCATTACTTTTGCTATCAGGATGCCAGCCACTCTAATGCCCTGCTCAACATCACTAATGATGCCTCTAAAATTGGCTTCCTCAAGAAATTGGTAGCCGTACCCACGTAACTATCGAACATGAAATTCATAGATTCACTCATGCCCGTCGTTTTCATGACCGCAAAAAAATATCTTCTCGTGTAAACGTCAATCAATTGCTCTTTAAGCTCGTACAAGTGTTGGAGCCACCCGTGGCCTTGTAATGAGTAATCTTCAACAAGCTTTTCCCACATCTCCTCAAATTCCTCAATCGTTAACGCACTTGTCAAAATCCTGTTTAAGGTCTGGATACTTTGCATACATGTGATGCAGACGTTCAGGGTATTTGTTGCTTATGTGCCAAGTGCACAAGTTGTGTCGAGTATCTGGGAAGACGGTAGCAATAACCATCTTCATTGACAAATCTTGATCTGTGATGATAACTTTGGGTGCTTTGTTGTTCATGGCCTTTAGCCATGCCCTAAACAACAATACATAAGAACTCTCGATCTCGTCCCTTAACAAGGCGAACCCGAACATGATGGAGTGATAATGATGATTGACGCCCGTGAAAGGAGCGAACGGCATCGAGTACTTGTTGGTACGGTATGTGGTTTCGAAAGTCACGACATCCCCAAAAAGCTTATAAGCAAGCTTCGAACGACCGTCGACCCAAAAAATTATGCTAATTTGATACTCGTCGTCAAGTTTATAATCGAAGTTAAACTGCGGGTCCTCCGTCTGCATCCGCTTCAATAGGCTCATTGTGGATTGAGCATCATTGAGGTCATACGCGGCTCGTATTTGGGTTCGGATCACGTTATGAACGTCTATCATGTTAAAGTTTAGATTCTGAATTCCCCCAGCCTGTTCAGCAAGAACATTAATCATGTCGGTAGGTCCTAGCCGCGCATTGCTCATTGTGTGAATCACGCTCCTTGCGACCTTACCCATCTTCTTGTGTTGATGCATTTGACTCACCTTAGAAGGGGTTACTAACGGGTGATTGTGTGCCAATTCCAAGCTAGTAATAAGCCAATGATCTTGCTTGGGTTTATGGCTTACGAACATCTTGACCTGGCAATTCGTGCGCGCAAAGCAGTCTCGTCTTCTTCGCGCATATCCTATTTTGTCATCACTGTGATCATTACACTCGTGTGTCTCATTTTGCAGTGAGGGTCTGCCCCTATAACACTCGTATAAACGAGAGCATATTTTTTTGTTATGTTGCTTGTTCTTATAGTCTTTATTCTAATGCCAAAACTAACCCTCAATGAATACGTTCGAAAATATTCTTCGGCTTCTTCCAATGTTTGAAATGTTCGTCCTAGATATGGATCACTAGCATCTACAGGGGTGTTGGAGCTCGACACGAAATCGGACATTGTGAAAGAAGACCTATGTAGAAATAGATTACGCTTAACTATCAAATGACATTTCTTGAACATATCAAATCAAAATTACCTTGATGAATAGACCAATTTAGGAGACAAATATACCAAAACATAATCTCAAAAGTATTAATAATTTAACAATTATTAATTTATTGAACATAGCAAATTAAAATTACTAAGATAAATAGACAAATTCATCATGCACAATATATATATATATATATAGGGAGCTGATCCGTTGATAGCGCTAGCAACTTGCTAGCGCTGTTTGGCCGTCCGCTACATTATGTAGCGGACGATAATTTACCGTCCGCTACATAATGTAGCGGACGGTGAAAAAAATTGCTGTTGTGGCGGGCGATCTGGCCGTCTATTTTCGCCCGTTGACGGCCAGATCGCGCTAGCAACTTGGGTTAAGTTGCTAGCGCTATCATTTTATCAGCTCCTATATATATATATTGTGCCCTAACTTTTGCCTAGACAGCCCCTTTCAGGGTTTTCAGCCTAGCAGGCTATATGTTTTTTTGGTTCTCTTTTTTTATTCTCTAAGCAAAACAAATTGTTGAACAAGATTTTTTACTCACTTCCAGAGGCATAAGATCACCAAATGGCAGTATAAGGTGCATTCTTCGCATGCAAACTCAAATTCTTATGTGTCCGGAATAAGATTGATTGTGACCCAACATGTTTTTCCTTAACATTCTTTCTGGATGAAGGGGAAGGAACAATAATGTGTTGATGCGGTACCAACACATTTCTTTGACCCTTTTTCCTTAAATGCACAAGCCCTCTTTTTATTTCAGGACATTGCAAGATATTCATCATAGTGTCGAGCCCCCATTTAAAAGTTGATTGTTCAGGCACACAAGCGCAGGTGATGGCACATATATATTTGGCACCCAGATGGTTTTTCTCAACTGCTATTTGTAATAGCTCCCATCCATGTTCAGGGCAACCACTAAAGAAATAGGCCATATAACATGGAAGAATGTATGCGCATTTTCTTTGTTAGATCAGACTTATAGAAAGTATATTGTGCCAAGACTACTGGTGTATCGATTGTGCCATAAGACCTTATCCAACGGCAGAGAGCGGATCACAATTGGGTCATTTGATAGTTATTTCATTTCCCGAGAATAGATCCTAGCAGCATAATAGTTTTCAGTTGAATTTTCTCAAACCTTTTGAAATATGTGTTGTATGATGTCTGCTGGGAGTGCATTTGTAAGGATGATTTTCTCCTTTATTTTTGCAAGATGAACAATTTGTTCAGAGTTCCATTGACACCTTCTTTTTGTGCAGTGGCTTCTGTTATACATTTGTTCCTTATCCTCGTTATTGTGTAGCCATGGTCGTCCCAAAATCATATTGTAGGATGTCATCGCGTCTATCACATGGAATAAAGTGCTCGAAGCCATATATTTAATTAGCAGTTCTAACCTTGTTATGCCCCCAACAGCTTTATGGCCTCCTTGGTTGAACCCTTGAATCATGAGGCAGCTACTTCCAAGATCATCAACTGAAATTCCAAGTTAATTCATTACTTTGAAAGGTGAAATGTTGACAGCAGACCTACCATCAAGCAATATCCCAATGAGTCTTCATTTACAAGTATACCCAGTTACAAATGAAGGATGACTATGTGGTCATGAACTAAGCAATAAATTATCATCAAAGAATGTAATGGCGCATGTAGATGCAAGACAGTTTTTAGTGCACATACGACTGCCCTCTACAGCAGGGCTATGAGTTAGTTGGGAAGGAATGCCTTAACTTCTGTCTGCAATGTCCTGATGATAAGCAAAGCCTTGATTTTCACTTGCAATGTCTTCAACATGAGCCATGTAGCATGCAAGTTCATCTGCAATTGTTGGGACCTCTTTGCGTAGCCACTTTGGTGGGAATTCATATAACGTGACAGGGTTTTGAAGGTTTTGCCAGAGTACACCCGCATGCGAAGGAAGAATTCCCCTTGACCTTTTTTGCATTTTGGTCCTAGAGTGTTTTTGCATCATTCTAGACCTTATCAAATCTTTGTCCTTTGTCAGTGTTTTTTGCTTCTTTTGATAGGTGATGAGGATCCATCCTTCACTCTTCGAGGAAGTTGAGATTGATATTATTGAGTCAATGCCCCCATGTATGGAAGTTACGGCGGATGGACTAGAAGAATGAACGCTTGAGTTGATTGCGAATTTGCTATCTTGACTTCAACTGGATCAAGTGAACCAAACTTGATTGTAGATGGAGAAACTACATATGAACTCTTAAATTCTTCCTGCGGCACAGTGGGCCTAGTTGGAATGGGGGAGTGACCAGAGTTAAAGGTGACGGAAGTCTGATTTGCAGAAGCCTTGCCTTCCCTCGAGAATATTATTTCCTCGACGTTCCAATTCCATGATCTTGTCTTTTAGGACAAAGCACTTCTCGATGGGGTGGCCGATTGATTAATAATAGTTAGGATCATTAACCCGATCTGCCTGCTTCAGTTGTTTCATTTTTGGCAAATTAACTAGCTCCATACTAAGTAGATCATCAAACATGCTAGGCACATATGAATCAAGAAATGTTACTCCTTGTCTTGCATTTCCTTTAAAGAAAGTATATTCCTTCCCTTCTCTTGAGGAACACTTCCTTTGTCTACTACTTTCTTCTTATTCTTAGTAGAGAGTGATTGGCCCACTGTCCATGACCATGGACTCTTTGCCGTCAGATTTGGTCGAAAAAGGTTTGCCTCCTCTACGAGTGTCTTGTTTTTCTTACTCTTGCGGAAGTCTTGAATTGGCAGACCTTGGTTTCCATGTGCAGCAATGCTGAGCTGCATGTCATGACTGTTGGTCGCGAGATCCTCAAATTTCTTTGATCGCATTCCTTGAAGAATATATTGTAGTCCCCACTGCATCCCTTAAATGCATACTTGATAGCAAAAGACTCACAATTGAGACTAAGATTTCTCCATCGGTTGATGTAGTCGATAACTGCCTTATCTTTCCATTAATGTGAACTTGTAAGCTCGATCATGCTTATTGTGCGACAGAGTGCTGTAAATGCGATTGAGAAG
Organism: Escallonia rubra; assembly: GCA_033065855.1. Lineage (NCBI taxonomy): Eukaryota > Viridiplantae > Streptophyta > Magnoliopsida > Escalloniales > Escalloniaceae > Escallonia > Escallonia rubra. Next base: position 195,026 of record JAVXUO010000939.1, read on the forward strand.
TTCTTGCTCTAATTGTTCCCAACTGTTGATCGAGTTAGGCTGAAGATCGGTGTACCAGTCAAACGCGTTACCCTCAAGGATCTAACAAATTGCTTGACAAGATGATCTACATATGTCCCAACATTTGTACATGTTTCCACAAAGTGAGGAATATGCTGTTTGGGTTGCCTTTACCGTCAACTATTGGATCTTTGGCGGTTGATAACCGGTTGGAATTTTTAGAAGATTCATCTTTTGGATATACAGTCTCGCATAAGTAAAGGAAGACTTTGTAGGCTTTTCAAATTTGTCCTTAATCCCATGATGAACTCCTTCAGCTGGTCAATAGGAATAGAATCTTCAGACATGAGTTGAAAGACATTTTCTAGTTTTGTCTTCTTGTTGGAATCTTCTCCTTCCAGAACCTTTTTGTTCTTACCCTCGTTGGCATTGCTTGTTTCCGCATCTTCCTTACCCTCAAAGGAGTGTGGCAATATTTGAGCATCATTATCTTGGATAGTTCTTGTGAGTAATTCAAATGCTTTTGTAGGCTCACAACTTGTTCCTCAATAGTCTGAGTGTAACGCCCCGAATTTTCGGAGCATTAATATCAAATTAACAGAGTCAGAAAAACCTTAAAAATATCAAAAAGTCTCCCCAAGTGATCATTCAGAGCAACTAGTAATCAATCTCAAAGATACATCAACATATGCCACAGCGGCCTAAAGCATTTAAGTGATCCCAATTACTCCGACACGGAGTTTCAAAATAAAATCTTAACAAAATTAATTTGTCTTAATTATTACATCTAACGATACTAATACAAACTCTGAGATAAATACCGTTATCTCTCAGTCACACAGCTAGCCCTATAATCCAATCCCACCTACTGATCACCTGAAAGGAAAACAATAAGGGAGTGAGCCAAATGTCCAGTAAGGTCGCTCAAAGGACTAATCAAAAAGAATACAAAAATGTCTGAGAGACGAGATTACGGAGATACAGAATTTTAGCGGAACAGATATCAAACTGAATTTCAAAATGCAAAAATATATCTTTATACAGAAACAGACACTAGAGAGCCATTCAGAATAAGGTCACACATGTCATCACTGACATGTGTAACCAGGTTCAGAAAATAAGATCGCGATCGCTAGCTCATCCCACTGAGCTAGCCCACGTTCCAATCCACGTGGGTAAGTCAGAAACAGAATAGTCACGTACATGTGACATGGCTCACCAACGTACAAAATTAATTAGACACCAAAAGTAGGCCAGACACCAACTAATTGCCTATAGACGATGATTACAAATGAGTTACACTTAGCTAGCGGCCTATGATGCACGCTAAAGAGTTAGTCAACACTTAAAACATTATTATGTGGTGGATACCAAAACAGAGTACAACATTCAAATAATATGAGTGTTGTCGATCATAGTTTCGCTTGTGATTGACTTGAAGGTAAAATAATAAAACCAACAACAGTGGAAGTTGAATAAGTTGAAAGATACAAAATTCAGTGCTGAAAAAGAGAAAAATTACAATGCATCTTAAACCGAAAAGGACAGTTTGGGGAAGAGTCAGAATAACACCATTAATGACATGAGGCAGATAATCAAAGTATTTTCACATATTCAAAGTATTGTCACAGCTTCCAAACCCGTGTGAAGGCCAAATGGTCATGGTAGTATTGATAGGCTGAAGCCAACTATTAGAAATAGAATAGAAAGAAAACAAGGATAGTTAGTAGTCTTGATAACAGGATGTAGAATAGGAAGAAAACAAGGACAACTAGTGGTCTTGCTAACAGGCTCCACGTTAATGCCTTAAACCAACATAATAGAAGTATGATTAGGTCATTAGAATTTAGATGAACTCATCAATTGCCAGGGCTAACACGTGTAGTACATGAATAACATGAATTGCAACCAAAGAATGTGATAGTACATGCTTGAGTGTGATCTGATCATGCATGATTTTGAATTTATAATGGTAGAAGCACCACCCAGCCGTGATGGCACAATACCAAGACAATTGAAAGCCACGTAAAACGAGGCAAAAGAAGAAAAACTGATGAAGGTTGCGGACAGAAAAAAAAAAAGAAGATAAAGCAAACGAGAGAAAAGAGCACTTAACAAGTCAGCATCCGCAAGTGATGACTACAATGTAAGGCACAGAAATCGACATAGAGAGAACCATTATAAATCTCAGTCAAAATTTTTGCAGAGTGACGGCACAGAAATCGGGACCGTTAAATTAAGGATTAAATCATTAACCGGAAGATTGATCCAACACCGATTCAGATTTTTTAAAAATAATCCCTTACCTCCAATTGTGCAATTCAACCTGATCTTCTAAATCCGTTGCATCAAAATCCCTAAAAATCAATATACCCAAAAGCTATAATTAGGGTTCCAATAATAACAAAATTTCATAAGATTTCTACCACAAACCTCAATTCGATACACGAAATAAATTCTTACCTCGAAGTAATGATCAAAATCTCAAGGGGTTCTTCCTAGGAAATTTCTGGAGATTTTTCTGAACTTCCTTATGTTCCTATGAGATATATATTGTACGTAACTATCAGATACCTAAAAGGTATATATTTATATTCCTAAAACAAATGGAATTTCAAAATACCCATTACGTCCCAAACTCTTTAATTTTTTTTTAATAATTTTTTTTAAGCATTTAAATAGGAGGGGTCTAACACTGAACGTTTGTCACCATGATAGGCATGGTGCCAGAGAAAGTAGCGTTAGAGCTAATAGACTGTAGTGAGGCGATCTTGAACTTTGGGGATTTGGTAGGAGAAGTTGACACAGATCCGCCACTTGAAGTGTCTTCTTCATCATCCTCGTGGATAGAGGGATCATTGTAATATCCCGAACTTTGAGAACCGGTTAAAGTAACCATCTGGGCTCCGAAAAATAAACGGGCGTTAAATTTGAGCAATGCTCTAGTATTGGTAGTGTGTAGGAGCTTAAAATATTTTTGGGACAAAAAGTAATTTTTGAAATTCTGGAGGCATTTGTGCAATTTTATAAAATATATTTAGAAGCAATTTTTTTAGATGGTGCCACCTCCTACTAGCTTAATTAGGTGACTAAGCTAGGTTAAATGATTTAATAGTGGGTAGATAAGGGAGTCTCGGGTGAGAGGAAAAAATAAAGAAAAAGAAGAGAGAAGTAGACCAAAGCAGAAGTGAAGAACAAAAAGGGAAAGGAGAGAGTTGCCATTTCGGGAAAGAAAGAAATCAAGAGAAAAAAAAAAGAGAAGAAAGAAGAAGAAAACAGAACAGAGAAGAAGGCAGCAAAACAGAGAAAGGAAAAAAAAAACGTGAAGAAGGAACAGAGGGGGAAATCTCGGGCAACTTTTCTCAAGGTAATTCTTGATCAGTGTTAAAATTTAGTTGTATGTCAATTTGGGTGTAGTCTCAACTCTCTGTGTATGTGGGTATCGAGTGTGAGAAAATAAGTGAGGAAGAACACACGGTTTGTGCGACTGTGTGCTTTGAATTACGGCTTGAATTCACGTTAGAAGAGTGTGAATGGTATGTGTACTACGTATATTAGGGAGTAATCTGTGATTTTAGTGTGTGTTTCGGTATAAGGTGCGTGTGTTCTTGACTGTGCAGGTGTGGGTGTGTGTGTTCCGTATAACTGTGTGAAGTGTGTGTGTTTGATGAGAATATACATGTGTAATGAGTGGAGGTCTAAGGTAGTATGATGCTTTCCTAATGCTTTGGAGTGGGTTGGACATGAATTAGGGTGAATTCATGAGTGGTATAGTAGGGAGTGAGTGAACAAGTGTTCATGTGTGTGTGTTCATCATTCGGGTAAAGTGGTGGGGGAATGATTTTGGGTTCAATTGTGTTAATGTGTGTGTTAAGTAAACATATGTAGGTATTTTGGTGGGTTAGTAATGGTTTCTTGGATTGGTGTGTGATTCTGGGGGTTGTATGTATGAAGTGGGTCTCGGCAGAACAAGGAAGAAGATAGTATGTGCAGCTGAGGTGCTTTAGTGTGTGTTTTAATCCAAAATAGTAACTGTTTTTGTCGCTAAAAAGGGGATATTATTTAGGCAGTTTTTTTCACGAATTTCTAAAAATAATTAGGGTCATAATTAGACAAAGTGTGAAACAGTAACCCCCGATATTTTTACGAGACCTATGCTCCGGAATTTTTTGGAAATTTTCGGTATCTGCGAAGAGCGCTAAATTGACGTACCGATTAACGAAATATATCAAATTATTTACCATAGTAAACCAAGCTATTTTGATCTGAAAATTTTAGGAAAATATTATTTTACTGATATGATTCATATTCTAAAATCTCGAGTCATTCTGAAGCTGATAGACACTTATCGCGAAACTGATCTTTTAGCGCTCGGTCCGGACACCGGTTCGGGATTTTCGGATGAAAATTCTCCAAGATACTTTCTAGGCCATAAATGATATCAGGATACTTAAAATAAAATTTTAAGATGTTTTTGGGATTTTTTCGGTGCCGGAAACCCCTAGGGGCATTTTGGTAATTTGACCTAAGAAAGGTATTTTTGCATAAATTCACATATGGGAGGCTTATTTTAGTGATTCTACTTATGGGAAGGCCGTTTGGGTGCTTTAAGTCTGAGAGGGGCTTGGTAATTTTACACTTTAGGGGCATTTTGGTAATTGTACATACGCGGTGAGACAGGTTCATTTTAGGAGCATGTGTGAGTCTGTATTAAGTTATAATATTGTAATGCAGGCTGTATTCTGACGATTTAATTATTCCGTTTAGGTTAAAGTTAAAGACTTTCTGGTTAGAATAATTTATCTACGGATCCAGGTAAGGGATTATATCTGAACCCTGGGTAAGGACTTTTGTCCGAACCCTTATTTGATAACTCGTATTTGTAAGTACTCCTTGAATTACTTACGATTAATGTCGAACTCTGAAGTATGCATTGATATCAGTATGTTCTTGTCCAGAAAACCCTAATATTGAACCTGGATCGATTATTTGGAAATCTTTTGATGCTCGCATGTTATTGTGTGCTGAGCAGATTTGACAATTGTCTGTATCCGTTCTTCCGGATTGTTGTGCTTAAAACTCGATAATTATTCGTAATCATTTTTGTTGTTTATCTATGATTTTTCTTCTGAAAATTCTGATTTCTTCTGAAAATTCCGAATGTTGACTTTTGTCAGTATGATTATTGTTATTGGAATCTGAATTGATTTCAGTGATTGAGCTTATGTTAATGCTCATTGATATTGTTGATTTTTCTATGTTGACCTGAGTTATACGTTCTGTTCTGTTCTGAGGCAGGCGTTATAAGGCTGGTCTGAATCCTGCATGGAATGCAGGCTAGTACCCAAGTGGACTAGTAATTATTCTGGTACATCATGCATGTGTACACTTCTGTGCTTTGCCGGAATGGCATTGCAATCACCCAGGATCAACGTTGATTTTTGATTTTATCTGCTCTGTATACTGCCATGATTGTTGCGGAAATGTCTGAAAAGTATTATCTGCAATGATTTGTGTTTATGTTGAAACCCTTTGGAAAAAAAAAATCTTCATTGTATTTTGGAAATGATGACTCTGGAAATGATCTGTTATTGATTGTTTTGGAACCCGTCGTGATTGTATTTGGCGATTTTGGTATCTTATTTCTGATGAATTTTTTATCCTATTTGAAAATCATTGAGTTGTGACCGTTTGAATTATTCTAGAAATCTTCGTCAGTTGAATTCTCGGAATCGTCTTGTAATCCTTTTGTTGGTCCTTGTACGAACTTACTGAGCTCTTAAAAGCTCACCCTTCGTTTGACTCCCTTCTGCAGGTGATGATCAGTAGTAGATTGTTCGGGAATGGGTTAGAGACTGAGTGAGATTCCGATGAGCCCATCACTACGGTATAGTAAGACCCCTGCGTGGGTCGGTGCTGTTATTTGATCTTAGAAAATTTGAAATGCGAAGAACCTAAGCTGTAATAGTTTAAGCTAAGAAATTGTGATCCATTATTTTGAGTAATCTGAGTTGATGCTGAATTAGATGATTTGGAATGTGTTAGTGAACATGTCTGACAGGTTTGATGTGATCTAGTAGGTTAACGACCCGGGAGTTCGGGGCGACGGAGCTTCGGATTTTCGGGGGATGTTACAATCATAGAGCTCAAGACGGATTCTTCGGACATGGTTGGGTGCGATAGAACAGCCTGAACATCATTGGTGTTTTACCCCTGACAGAGTTGAATCGGGAGTCTTTCTTGATGCATTGGACTCGAAGAGGAAATTCTCCTTGAGTGAGGATTCCCCTTGTGAACTTGCTTGAGCTTTGGCTTTTGCCTGGCTACGAGTCGCCACGCCCATACTTGGAGCCCTGAAACTGAGATCAGATGGAACTTTCGAGTCGGTTAGCTTAGAGCGAGTTATCTTTGAGGCGTCCATCTTCAGAGCCATTGAATCAGCAAATTTAAGATTTCTTTTTTTCTTCTTGTTGATAAAGAGAAGAGATGAGAGGGAGAGAAGGTCCCACCGGGTGTGCCATAAATTTGTACATATTAATTTTAAGAATAAAGATAAAATAGAAAAGTTAGCGACAAATGAAGTTTGTATTGATCTGAAAAGCGAGTACGATTCTCTAAATATATCTTTATACAAAGAAACGACTCTCTGATTCTTCTCTTGAATGGCACTTGACTGAAGACTTGATAACTTGCTTCCGGATCAAAAGGCGAATTTGACTGGGTTCGTTAGAACACTCAATGAATTTCGCGACGAACGGCTTGAATGTCTGAACTTGAATAATTTATCCTCCAACTTGAAGAATTTGTGTCTTCAGGTTGACAAAGCTCTGGCTTGGGAAAGTAAACTCTAGTCGGCTAACTTGGAAGACTTATGTCCACCCCTTAAGGCCATCCAATATATATAGGGGTGAACCGGAGTGTTCCTATAGAATTGCACCCCTTTGATGATAATCTCTTAATTTTGTGAAGAGCTAAATATCATATTTAGTGTACAACACACGTGGCAAAAATTTTATTCGACCACACAGTGTACATGTGTCAACTTCCTATTTGTCATTGAACATTTATTTTAATGATGTATAAATGACACGTATCAATCTATAGTTTACACAAAATTTACCCTTCTACACTTCACTATTGTTATAATAATATTCAGACGAGCTAGTATGAGAAGACACATTTTTCATCTTTTAAAAAACATAAAACCAAGATAATGAAAATGGCAACCAAACAGAGTTAGCTTTCCTACAACAAAGATTACAGTCCTTTACCTTTAACTTCAGCCTTCAAAGTTGCCTTAGCTTACCATGGTAAGCTTGGAATTCTCACACCAAAAACACTCGAAACTTGGCTACTAATAAGAAATAGAAAGGTATCATGAACCCCTGAAATGACAAGACCAACAATTCCTAGCCTCATTCATGTAAAGCTTGGAAGCCATCACCATTCATAGTTTATTTACGGATACTAATTATGGGAGAAGATATGGGTAGATAGTCACATCACTAAAGCACTCGTGATATTAAGTTTGAATTGCTCACCATGGCTTCCATTTGTTCCTAGACATCCATCAATCTTCTATCCAATTATTGTTGTCATGGCAGCAATTGTCTGTACGACGTTGTCAAGGACAGTGGATGGCTATGGTTCCGGGCCTTGTCTCACCAAGCCAAGATTACATCATATTCTTGATCCTACCCTTGTCCTGTCTTTGATTGATTTTGATTACTCTCTCTTAACGTGTTATAAAATTTGGCATAAACACACTGTTATACCTAATGATAAACAATGGCACTTCCATTAATTTGTTTATTATATTGATTTCGAGCAAAAACCTGTGGGTCATTGCTATTGGTATTTTTGGTGCAGTGAATGATGCACGGTGTGTAATCATATTTATTGTAGTACATACAGAATGTCATTAGCAATAGTTTAATTATCAATATAATTATCTACTGAGAAACTTCATCGCGAAAAACTTTTAGTTGCATGTACGTGTGCATCTATTGCATCCGTTTGGGAAGAGTTGCGCTTTAGAAAGTACGCGCCAGTGATGGATATGAACAACAAACCTTTAATAGTTTTTTGGAAAAGATTTCTAAGAAACTTCTCATACTCATTTTTTTTTAATAATTATTACTCATATAAAGACTAATAAAAAGGTTGAAGGTTGCCAAGGATATGACTGTTGGTTATTCATCTACAAATAAATGATTTCATTTGTTGAGATATATAAACCCCACAACGGGTATCAATCTCACATGAGATAAATAATCAATGACATTTCGATATATAATCTTTTTAGGCATTTCAAAACTAATCATAAACAATTGGTTTTGAGATGGATGTTTTTACATGGTATAAAAGCTAGTCGATTCAGACCCAGCAGACAATTCAATTAGTTCATCACCATCACCTAGTCAATTTTCTTCGGGTGCAAAGCCAACTAAAAAATTAGGCGGGCCACGCGTGAGGGGGTGTATCGAGAGATATAACCTCCACAACCGATATCAATCCCACATTGAGTAAATAATCAATATCATTTCAATGTATAAGTCTTGATGGTCTGTCCCCTTATAAGCAATTGATATTAAGATGGAAAAATATCGATATGTCCAATACGACAAGTGAAAAGTGTCATCAACGCAGCCGCAATAAGATCACAAAATCTATCAAAGCAATATTTCGCCGTTGAATCTTCTAAAAAGTAAACCTTCATTATCCATCACCTTCCACTCAGATTTTGGACAAGGCATTCCCACGTAGGATTGTTCATGATAGTACTTGTCACAAAATTGACTGAAACTTGGATGCCTCTTTCGTCACTCCATATGTTATGCGAATAACAAGATTTCAACATAAATAAAAGGGCTAATTTATGGACTCTAACAATATCATTCAGCCATTTTCTTTCTCTTGTTTTCGGTTCTTTCCGGTCCAAAGCAAGATTATGAGAAGTCGTCGGTGCAAGGTCCCAAAGTATTTCTTGCCCCACAAATTTGAAAAAGAAAGTGAAGTTCATGTGCCAATTTACGTCACCATGATTGCAACAAACTCATTATTGTGGAAGAGGTGTCCATGTCATTTCTACTTAGGAATTGATTGGGATGTGATATACAAGACCTATAACATAAAAATACTTTCACTTATTAGGTAAACTAATGTACCGTCGCATTAGTATTGATTAGGATGTGAAATATAGGTCCCTATTATTAGAATCGTTGGTATGATTTGATAAAAGAAATGATTAAGAAAGACAGAGAGTTATTACACTATATATATATCCAGTTAAATTATAAAATTGTTTCAAATATTTTCCAATTAAATAGAGTGGATTGGAATGGCAATACGAGCTTTCCAAATATCCAAGTATTCACATATTTTAGACTTCGCAGTGGTATTCTCTTTCGTTCTTGAAAATGCTTAATCTACATGTTACATATTTTGCTAACACAAGATTAAATTTTCATAATTTAATTATGAGAATAAATGGCTGGATGTCATGTGTTCGACTATTCCTATATGTACGAAAGAATCTAATCTAATTTAATAAATGTCATCGCGCTTTTATGCGATTGATAATTATTTTACGATCGTTTACGAATGGAGCTAAATATGTGGGGCATGTGGCTCTGTACGGCCGACGGTGCACATCTAGCCCGGCGCCAACCGGTGGTGGGTGGATGCCAGTGCAACTCGAACTCAACAACTCACTCCCCAACTCGCCACGACTCGTACTGAGCTAACTACGAAATTAATTGCAGCACTTTCCTCCACTCAAACACCGACACGTGCACACTAACCGACAACGACAGGAAGTTTCGTACACTCCGACGATCCCTCCCTCCTCCTTCTTAACGTCACTTTTGCTTCACACTCTCCATCCACACTCTCACTTTTCCTTTTGTTTCAGATCTAGCAAAAAATCACCCACACACACACCATTTGTAGAGCTTAAATTGGTATTGCATACCGGTAATGTAGAGGGTTGGGTTCAGTTATGTAGTTTGTGTGTGCAAGATGGTTCCCCAGTGGTACGAGCCGATGACCAGGAGGGCTCCAAGGAAGGTCTGGTTAGGGTGCCAAAGCTCAATGGTATTACTCGTGGGTGGAAATCACACCTCATCCAGGTTTTGCACTCGCTAAATCACTTCCCGTTCCAGCTTGTTTAATTCCAATTTCACTCTTTTGTTTTGATTTTTCTTGAAAAGATCAAGATTAACGGTTAAAAGTTGCAAACCCGTTACATCGGACTAGATCTGGTACTCGAAAACGCCTGAAAATCGATCGAGTTGCGCTGTTTGAGCTTGACAAATGGATTATAAGGCTGTGAGATGGCAGATCCTACGTGGGTCATTGGCCAAGCGTTTGATTCTGAAAGCTTTCTTGTTCACGTTGGCTATGTTGGTGATATCCTTCGTCCGCATCGCCAACGATGTTCGTACGGTGGAGCCACGGATGTTGGATTTGGACTTTGATGAGTGCCCATTGAATTTTGGCTCAATCCCGTATCTGAACTTTACTGGGTTTTTTAAACCCGTGTCTGCTCTGGCGTATCCGCTCTTGGGATTGATTATGTCGCCACCGTGCAAGGAGAGCGAGAATCTGACTATGAATGTGTTTAAGGAGCTGATGGAGAAGGATTTGTTGGATTCTGGTGCAAGAGCTTTGTGTGTTGGGGAGGGGTCGGCTTCGGCCGTGTCGGCATTGGGAGAATTGGGATTCTCTAACGCTTTTGGCGTTGAGAGGCACCCGTTTTTCTCCCTCCTTCAGAAACGCTTCGTGTATGAGCTTGACTTTAAGGACAATTATTTCGACTTTGCGTTCTCTAGAGCTCTAGATAAGGTTTCCGTTCCAGCTCTACTTGTGTTAGAGATTGAGCGCGTCTTGCGCCCTGGTGGCACTGGCGCTATGCTTGTGGACGGTCCTAATTACTACTCAGGCAGCTTGGTAAGATCTGCCACCCCGGTCTCATCGTTCTTAAAAAGTTCTAATGTTGTGCATGTCTGCGGTATTGGCTCATTTACTCTTGTGATTTTCAAAAAAAGATTCGATGGTTTCGGTTTCTTTGAGCATTATCGGCTTCCTGATGAGTGCCCTTCGGTTGCAAACAATAGGCCCTACAGGAAGTACATTGAGCCTCTTGTTGATGAAAAGGCAGGTCAGCTTGAAACAGAAATTTCCTACTTACCGAGATTCATGAATATTTCCTCCAGAAACAGGTTGATTTATATTAATGTGGGTGCAGGGGAACTGGTGAACTCTAGCATTACAAAAACCTTCCAGCCCAATTATCCTATTCGACCTCAAGCTTTCGATGTTTATATCGTTGATCACAACACTTCTATTCTCACTTCATATTTGAAACCTGGTATTACCTTTGTTTATCATCCTGGCCTTGTTGGAGATGAGCCTGCTTCCAATCTTGTCCCTGATGAATATCTGATTGCACCACTGGATGAAGGGGGGTTTGATTTTATTCGCTGGTTTAAAGAGACTGTTGGAGATGGTGGCTTTGTGGTCCTTATGATGAATGCCAGAGTGCCGGAGTTGAAGATTCTCTTTGAATTATTCGAAACGGGAGCAATATGCCGTGTTGATGAACTCTTCCTCCGCTGCTCAGACAGTGTGGATTGTGGAAGTGCTGTGTGTGGAGACTGCATGAGCCTTTTCAAGAGTCTCAGAAATGGTGGTGTATTCATCCATCAATGGTGAATGCCTCTGCCAAGTGAGGCCATTTCGTATCTGATTTCACTTTTATGCTTTTGTTCGTGAATAAATTGAGGTGATAGTAGATTGAACATCTAATCTATGGTTGCACCTCTGTGGAACTCTATTTTATGTTGCTTCATGCTCGGACATGTTTGGTTTAAGTTCCTCATCTATATTGAGGAGGGAAGTCCTTTATGCTATATATTTTAAATTAAGCAGGCGGCTATTACTTTGTGGGGCTTGTGTGTGATTTTTCTTGCTTTACTTGTTTCATCGTGCTCTACTGAGAGGAATGCCTTGAATAATAAATTCCGAGAAAAGAACAGGATTGTAAAATCCTACTATAATTTTCCAAGGAATATGAATCAGATGAACCTGAGAGCGACGCTAGCGAAGAAAGATTGGGGGTCCCATCAGTTGGGACCCACCTCGCTGGTCAAATTGGAAGCCACGGCTAACTCCAGTATAGGTAGAAGTGTTGGGTACTCTCCAATAAGGGCGGAAAGAATGGCCAAACTATAATCTTCCAAAAAAGGGGGTCGGCTACTAAGTTAAATGAGGGTGATGGCCGAGATCACGCTGTCTTCTCAAATATTCGATTTCTCTTATGTACGCCGGGAAAAATCAGTAAAAGCTCACTCAAAAGGTATCCATCTTCGTTGTTCAGTAGACGGACCGGCGCGGCACCCGAAGGTAGAAAAGTGGACCAGCATAGCAAAGCGGAAATGGTTCTAGGCTGATTTGGCCTAGAACCGTTTCCGGAGTTTACCTTTACCTTCTCTCTTTCCTATGAAAGTGGGAATGTAAGGAATGCACCAGCTTCTGCACCGATCCTCTGCCGACAGAAAATCGCACTTATCTCCCTTCAATGGAGAGTAAAGAAGTTGCTGAAAGAAGAGTTACTCGACGCAGATAGCTCCAGTGGCCCCTTCTTCTCCCCCTAGGTCCCTACTAATTTTAGTTAACTGCCGGATCTCAAGCCAGCATGCCATCTCACACCCTTGCTGATCCAATGCCAAGAAATAACACTTTTGTCACTCGATCGAAGACGAAAGCGCAGTCACGAGGATATCACTCCCCCTTTAATCCTCACCTCCAGGCAGTTGATCCATTTGTGGTATAGTAGTTCCAGATCCAACTTCTAAAGGAGGCTGCTGCTTCAGCTTCACGTTTGGGGATAGAATTTTGTCTAGGCATCTAAGTTCAATCCGGGACTGTTAGAATCAGATAGTGATTTACTTACTGTTATCTTGGTAAGCAATCCCCCGCCTACAAATCGGTAGGAGGGACTCATCAGCCCGCTAGAGGAAGCTATATTTGCTTTTTTGGGGTCGGCTGGATGTATCAATAGACCATTCCTTGTGAGAAAGTCACCAATAGATCAGGATTTCCAATATCTTAAAAGAATAGGTTTCGCTCGAGAAGTCAAGGAAATTTTTTTATTGCGTTCTGTTGGGCAAAAGAAGTCATCTCCTAGGTAGAGGTGCCTTGCACGAAACTCACTCTTCTAAAACCTGAAATGGGGAAGGAGAAAGAAAGGAAGGACTACCTATTGGATTGATTACTTTATCACCCCATTTTCTCCCTTGTTCATATAGTGGTTTTGAGGATGGATTCCTGCATGCATTTCATCGATAATAATCAAATTAAGAGGGGGGAATCGCTACTTATGGAAGACGCTGCAAGGGGATATGAAGTTGATGCGTTAAGTCCAATTAGGATTCATGCATCAATCTCATACGTCTTCCTCATTGGAATATCCACGACTACCGCTCTCATTCTGATCTTTCTAGTTTTTTAGTTTGGAGTGAGAGTGTACCTTCCTTACTGAATCACCTGATGTTAAGAGGCAGCTTTCCCGTTTTGCCTCTCACTTTTTCAGGAAACTTGTTTGTTCCCAGTTTTTCCTTTTCAAAAGTTAGGTATGGGTTTCATCTGGTAGACTTTTGGTGTGGGTTTCTCGGAACGATTACAACGGCGTTGAATTGTTGATGTTTTCCATTTGTACTGTCAGTTGTCTTTCATTTTGTTGCCTCGTTTGTAGTCTCAAAACAAGAAGGAAGGAAAGGCATAGGTGAAGAGACAACGAGCTTGTTAAAAGTTTAGTTGATGAATTGAAAATTTAATGGGCACAGAAACCCCATTTACTAGATTGACTTGCATACGTCGTATGCTAATACGTACAAAAGCGAACCGAGTAGCACCCTACTAGCAATGATCTCATGCATCATTCATGTCGTGGCTCTGAGGCGCAATGTAGGGGACAAACTTCACGGGCTCGGGAAGAGAACATACTGAAGTTGCAAAGCAGCGAATGCGAGCAAATCCGTGACCAATCTGCAACTTGATGGAATCAAAGTCGCAAGTTTAATGGTCAACATGCATCATGCATGCATGCGTGGCGATGGGCGATGAGGCGCAATCTAGACGACACATCTCACGAGCTTTCAAGAAGAAAACATACTGAACTTACGAGCTAGCGAACACATTCGAATTCGGGATCAAATCGCAACTTGATGAAATCGAAGTCGTAAATTATATGGTAAACACCGCAGATTTGCTGCGTGGCATGCACTTCATGAGCCGTGAATATCAAAGAAATGCGCGATCATTGTATGGTAAAACCAGGCATGTCAGTAGTAATATGAATGAGCGTTTAATGCCCGAAAATAAAACTCTGAAGTCTATAAAAATCGAATTGCTATGTTTCCACAATTAAGCATGGCCTGCACAATCATGCTTTCAGAGGCATTTGCATCAAACACTATTTACAAGTCACAAACTTCACATTGGTGAGATACCACACTTGTTGTATATCTCACATTGACTGTGTACTTGGGAGGCCCCGAGTTATGTGTGATAAAAGGTTAAGTTAGATCTTATTCTATAGTGAAAGTGAGAAAAGAATTTGATCTTATAAAACATTGTCAATGAAATCTTAAGCAATTGGCCTTTTGAAGGATGTTACATCCTGTGGTGGAGTCGTATGCTGGATCGTTACAAAAGTTATCAGAATGGATCATGGGGGTACCAGAAGTGTACCAGTGAGGATCCCAAGGAGGGCAGATCGTGAGAACCCGCACTTGCTATGTAATAGGGTGGATTTGCCTGTGTAAGGTTGACCTAGCTATGTGTGATGTACGGTTAAGTCGTATCTTGTCCCATATCCAAAATGGGAGAGAAATAATTGTCTCTCATAGGACCTTGTCTATTAACTCTTAAACACCTATTGACTAGCATTTTAAGAAAGGTTAAGTCGTATGTTGTCTCATATCCAAAATGGGAGAGAGAGAATTGGCTCTCATAGGACCTTGTCTATTAACCATTAAATACATGTTGACTAGCCTTTTAAGAAAGGTAAAGCCTATGGCGGGGGGCTGTGAACTGAATCATTGCACACACATTTTATTTATTATCAGATGCACAAGATTAGTACCACATGAACTACTCAGTTGGGTCAATTTTACTAGTTAAAGAACAGTTACAACCTAAAGACAATATTCAAACGGGTGCCTTTAAAAAAAGATAAAGAGACACTACATCTAATAAATAAATGATCTAAAAAGATCAACATGAGATTGGAGGAAGCCGAGTAAACATAGGGTACCCGTTTTTAGTGTACCAAATAAAGAACAATCAAGATGGGATGATGCATCGTATCAGTGGCTCCTACTAGTTCACTGGTGAGAGCCATGGGCCTCATTTGAAAAACAGCTTATATACTGCTGCAGCAGCTAAAACCTGAGACGATGAAGCTAAAACCGGAAATGATGAAGACCAACAGGAGTCCTCTAAGGCCAGATCTCGAAGATCCGAAGCTTGAGCGGTGTTATCTCCTATCGCGTTCATCGTATCCGGGCAAAACAACACCAAGAAGAACAGACTTGACTCCTTTCTTCCACCTCCGGACAGCAACCTTGGACTTGGGGCCGAAGAAACTACTTGTTCCGATTTATGTTGGCAGCAGCGGCAGACCAAGAAATGTTGAGCGGAATGGGCACTGAAAACCTTTTTATGATTCGGCAATAAGAATATGCCTAAACCTCTTGGCATAATATGTTTGTTCACACTTATTCGTTGTCAAGAGTTAATATGGTGCCGCTACAAAAAACATGATTAAATAATTGAACACATTTTCTAACATCTTAAAATTTAAGAGCAACCAATTACATAATCCGCTCTTCTGTTGTGCATGGTCTTGGCTTTGACTATTTTCACTTGCATATTTAGTCTCCGTGTACTAATAGTGTAATTTGCACTCTGCTTATTACTGCAACTTGGTCATGGTGAACTTTAATTTATATTTCCTTGATTTGTTTCACTGCGTGCAATCGAACGTTTGCACGTGATTTGGGGGGGGGGGGGCTGTAGACATACAAAAGGTGTGAAGAGAGTCTCTAGAAAGAGAGACAAGGGAGAGGCCAAAGGTTTTTTTTAGAGAAGTCTGCTAAAGAAATGTAAAATCATTATGATTGATCGTTTGAAAGTTTGTTTGAATTATTCATTTGGTGGTCATTGATTAAGTTGGAAAAATATTACCTGGTTATTCTCCATCAATTAATCTTGCGTAAAAGGACAAACATATCATTGATGATTTAATCAAATAATAAAGATTACATAATGATTTTAGGAAGAACCAACTAGCTCGGGGTAGTTTATAGCGACGCAATAAAATACTTTTCTATGACATGATAACATATTAAATTTCTCTTAAGTTTTGCTCATGTAGTAATAATTTTTGCCAAAAATGTATGACTCTTCCCAAATCACATGGAATGAACCGTAGCCCAACCCATTATGTTTTGTGAACAACTGTTTGAAATCCTTGTATGTTTTGTGAGAACTTTCTGAATATAAAAAAGTGGGAGGTTTGAAGGCGCACTCCCCATTCATGAAATAACATTCTTAGGCAGTTCTTTCGTCTCACACAAATCAGTGAAGTATCTATCGAGGCACCTTTCACTATAAACATCGTCTCGTTTCGGTTTTTTTAGTTGACTGGCTGCCAGTCTCCTGCGAAAGGGCATACTCAAGAAGATGGTTACTAAACAACACAGGATGAGAATCCCAAACATGATCCTCCATAACCATCACTAGGCATCAGCGCAATTTGTTTCTGAGTCTTACTAAGAACTCTCGCAGTCTCTTAGATGCTAGACGTGCCTCTAGAGAAAACCCAACAGAGACTGAATCTAACCTGCAGCATTAGCAAGAAAGACGATGCCAAGAAGAAAGATTAGAATAAACTAGCAAAGAGATAGAGAAAAAGAAAAAGTAAGGGTCATAAGGGGGAAGCGATACTCTTTTTTATTTGAAAAGCAATGAGCTGGCAGCTACGGAAGTGGACAGTGCTTTCTTTCAACTTTAGAACTTAAAAACCTGGATCTAAGAGATAGAGGAGGTATGAAAGGAAGTGAAGCCAAGTTTACAGCTAAAAATCAGAGAAACGATATCGATAGAGGAAATACCATTTTAAAGGGGAATAATAATACCCGATAGAAGAACAACAGCCATTTGATCAAATGTACAAAGAACAGCTCAAGCACCCTACAGGCTAGGACGAAAACAGGAATATGGGACCAAATAAGCAGGAGTAAAATTTTGATGCAGAGAGTGCACAAGTGAGCATTGCTCTCTAGCTATCTGCAGGAAAACGCGGTGGAACAAATTCAACAAAGTCTATCCTCAAATGCCTAGACTGACTTCAGAAAATCCCAAAGTACGAAGATAAGAACTCATCTAAATAGAACCCGTATAAATTAAAACATACAAGAAACCAGAATGAGTTCAACCCTCGATCTATGTCTCATCCATAACTCCGGTATCCATATGTTTGATATAATGCTCTGACAATAAGTATGGCAAATAAAAGCCTTGTCCATAAGAGCAAACATTTTAGAGAGAGAGTGTAATGCAATAGAGCCATAAGGAAACAAGATGAAGCATCCAATGGATCATAACCATCACAAGTCAGAGATGGTTATTACTGTTTCAGTATCAGTTATTGGACATTTAGAAGGAAAAAAATCGTTCATCTTAATACAAGCTGTTTAGTGTGCAGAAAATAGTATACAAATCAGACAGAAAGGCAAAAGATGTCGAGGACCAAGAACCAAAGATGAAAATAAAACAACAAAGCTTTTCAATTTATTGGTTATGGACAGTTGACTGTGAATCAATAATAGAAGTCAGAAAACGTAGTACCATGAAAACAAAAGGCTCAAGAATCAAATCCTTCAGCTAAAAAAATTCATTTCAATGAGATAAAGGGGCAAAGAGGCTACATAAGGTCCAGGCCAAATTGCAGAAACCTTTCCTCACGGTCAATTTTCTTTTAGAGATTATCAACAACCCATGACAGCACAGTTGTAAACAAACACCCCAACATGTTCCTTCAGACCAAGAACCTTCCAATCTAAAGTACCATTCTTGACCCCCAACTTCGGAGACCAAGAATTCAGCACAATAGCGTCGCCTTCTGGGCCCCTTTGTCCACCCACCACCAGCAGTTGCTCCCCGCACGCCTTGAAAGCGAGGCCCCAGCCATTTGAAGAATCAGCCCTGACCGGAAGTCTTCCCAGCACAGACCACATGTTCTTCTCGTTGTCATACTTCTTTACCATGTTGGTTTCATGTTCAACTGCATATAGCTGGTTATCAACAACTGCCACGAGAGGAGGGGCCTGGGCAGCCTTATTGACATTTGGATACATGCCGTCAATTTTCTTCCATTTCATTGTCTTAAAATCAAACTCCTCCCCGCAGCTCAAGGAATCAGTGTGACTTGTCATGCCACCTATCACATAGAACTTCCCATCCATAAAGAAACCAGAGCACAATCTACGTGGAGAGTGCATATTCGGTAACATTTCCCATCTACCTGACAAAGAATCATATAACTCAGCAGACTTCAAAACATTCCCATTCTTGTCACTCCCTCCAGCAACTATAGCAACTGATCCAAGGGTACCTGACCCAAACAAACAACGGGGTTGATTCATTCCTTCACACTTCACCCAATCACGACTAACTACACTGTACTTCCAAATAGCAAACTCAAACAATTCACGACCAAACACCAGCAGTTCACATCCCACAGCTAACGATTCCTTATCAGCGTGATAGAAACACTCGTCGCACGGAATTTTCGGCAACTTCATCCACTTCTTTCTCATGGGATCATACGCTTCCCACCCCCTAGGATCACAAACCAAATACACCCAGTGCTCCACAACACCCAACTGCTTCCGCAACCCGTATAAGTACCCACTTTTTATTAGCAAATTAAACTTCATATTCAGACAAGAGAGTGAAGAATAATCTGATCTACAAGCCCAAGCAAGGCAATTCAACGCCACATCATCATACAGACCAGGAAAAAGAGAATCATTTGATCCATTTTCACAAGGACCATCAAAAACTTCTCCCTCCAACCTTATTTCTCGTCCTTTATCTCCTTCCAACTTATAATCCAAAAAGTATTTATTTATCTTATTAGAAGTGCATAACATTTTCTTTTTATCGGACCATAAAGCCATCTTTGTCAGCTCACTAGTCAAATTCCTAAACAAACAACACTGCACCAATTTCAGCTTTATTTGCAGTCAATTTCCCCAATACCCAGAGAACAAGATGCAATCTTTGCACAGCAATGTTCTCCATCAATTAAACCTATCCACAACCCAACGAAATGAAAACTCAATTTCCATATGAATACATCATGCTCGTATCCCCTTATTCGCAAGGAAAACAAAAACCATCTTCAAACTGAATAAACAACAGTTCTGGATGATCAACCGGACCAAGTTCGGATCTTGCCGCAAGAAGCACCGGAGTTCAGATTGGCAAGAAAAAACCTTAAAAAACGAGAAAATTTCAGAGGGTAAAAACAAATACCAGAAGGTGAATCCATAGCTGGAAAGTGTCAAAGTTGGATCTGATCTAAGCTCCGAAGGGGCTGCCGGATAGTTTCTCCGGCGAATATCTCACCGGCGACTGGTAAAGATGGGTTTAGAGATAGGGATTGATATTGAAGTTCGTCAGAGATAGGAAGTTCATTTCTTTAAGACACAGAGGACACATCAACTGCCTGATAAAGAATAAGTTTTCTAACCGAAAAGCAAAAAGTTTGTGCATATCTTTGCACTGGTGGCCCCTGATATCTCTGGTATTTCCATATCTTTCTGTGCTATTTCTTGTTTATATTGATTACCTGTAATCTTCTTCTTTAAGTAAAAAATAAAATCTCTTAAAAATATTACAGAATTACAAGAGATAAATTTTGCATACTGACGCAAAGAATAAATGCCTTGAATTTAAATGTATGTTAGATGGACGCAAATAAGCCCCAACTTTTGCAGGATCTTCACTTTTGTTACTTGTTTTGTCTTTTTCAGAAAATTCTAGCCGTCATGCTTTGAAATACCTCTCCTCAAATCTAATATCTCATTAGTTGTGGTTGTTGATTCATGTGTGTCGGTATCTCTTTTGCTCAATCGTCTATTTTTGCTTAGTAGAAACAAGCGCTTATGGATCCCTTAAAAAAGATTCTTGTATATGTACTCGCCTAAGTAAGAGAAATACAGTAAACTCTTGTTGACGAACATTTCTAAACAGAAAACTAGAGTCTAAGAAACTGCGCTAGCTTAACACGAAGGGCACAACCTTCTATAGAAGAGCCTTACTTGTGGTTAGATCTGGCAAAATAGTACCCCAACCCGCACGTAAACCTGGCCGTTGAGAAAACCCGGGTACGGGCATCAAAAACCATTATTCATCAAAATTTTACATGTATTCCGACCAGCCCGTAGATCCCAATTCGGTACGAATTACCCGTGGATCTTAACTATGTATATATGTTCCGGACATTTTCCTCATTTAACCCAGCCCCTTTTGTTTTAGGGTTTGGAATAGGACTCTCTCTTCCTTATTTAGCCCGGCCCTTTTTTGTTTTAGGGTTTGAAATAGGACTCTCTCTTCAACATTTCTCTGCTGCCTCTCTCTCTCTCTCTCTCACGCATTTATTCACTCCCCACAGTCCACAAACCTGCCGATCACTTCACCACTGTTCTCTCTCTCATAGATCCACGACATATCTTCCGATGGTATTGGTAACTCTCTCTCTCTCACACACACATATATCCACCATTGATGGTAACTACCACCATTTATCCCAATGGCTCAAGGTCACAACCACACCTCACGGCTCATGCTCACCTTCAGGCCGTCCCCCCAGCTCCGCCGTCAGACTTCCACTGCCACCGTCACCTTAACTGTCGAATCTATGGTTATGTGTTTATATTACTTTAAAGTGTTGATTCTGCTGATGCTATGATATTGCTTGATTTTGTAATTTATATGATAGTTATTATTTGCTATTTTTAAGGCTCTAAAACTGATTTTTTTTCATTTATTTCTACCTAAAAAATACCGGTAAAAATTAATTAATGTGTCAGTAATATAATTGAAATTAGCAAAAAATTAAAAGTATGTGAACTATTATATTTTAATGAATAAAATGAAACCTGGTTGGAAGAAAATAGAACAAATTTTTTTGAAACTTGCCAGTTTACCCGCACCGCAGGCTTTACCCGGACAGCCAAGGTAGGGTACAGGAGTAAGAAATGACAACCCAGAAATATTCAGATTTATTTTTTTTTGCCGAACCCACCGGAAATTACCCGTAACCGTTTGCCTAAGTCTACAGTATCAGAGACAACAAACACTCCATCAACTAGCACGTTAGGACTGCAAACATTTTTGTATCATACACTTTCCCGATTACGGATCAACTACTACAAGTGTTCGCTTAACACAGATCCATCGGCTCTCACCTCTTTGTACATCGTACAACTCTCCAATTTACTTCCTTTAGCTTTCACTTGTTCAGATCATCTTCCAAGTCAAAAAACCTAACAGAGTACTTTACATAAAACAGAGCTAGGCAAGTCAAAACAGTTCGTGTACCCAAAAGAACAAAAGAAGTAAAAAAGAAGAGGCAAGATAGTATGGTTAGTAATTGCTCAAGTGAGTGCGTCTGTTTTGCTCCCATCCGATCCTTCCCTCTGCATTCTGTTACGCTTGCACCAACACAAGTACTGAGGAATAGGGCCATCTTCTCCAACTACCCAAGCATGAACCGCAACATTCTCCAGTGTCATCCTCTGTCCTGGGTCTACACAAGAAAATTGTTCAACAAGCTAGGAAAGGAAACAAAAATGATGACTATAACTGCAGATGGTAAGACTAACCACTAACCCGTCCCACAGAAAAAAAATGGGAGACTAACCTTTGCAGAGAAGTCCCTCGAGTAAGTCCTTCAGCAGGGGGTCCATACCATCAGGAAAAGACAAGATATTATTGACAATCTGGAAAATGTAAAACTTCCCCCAATTAGACAAAGCCTACTGCTGAACCAAGATAGAAGTGATAAAACAACAACAATGATGCTAATTGCGGAACTTCACAAGCAATATGAAAGCATGAACCTATGTTCCAGGAATAGCAACAAAAGCAACCTACACACCTTGTCATATGTATCCTGCAGAGTGTCTCCAAGAAATGGATAATTGCCCAATAGCATGCAGTACAAAGTGACTCCAACTGCCCACGTGTCAGCAGCTTTCCCATGATAGGTTAGACCTGATGAACGAGAAAGAGAGAAACAAAAAAGGACGTAACTTGCAAAACTATTCACGTGTTTCTTCGTGATCTTTCCAACTAAAGTTTCCACATCCAGAATTTTCCTGACCTAAACAGCACTCGGGAGCAGTAAAAACAGGAGTCCCAGGAGAGCGGCGAAGCTCATCATTCTCGTCCTAGAAACAAAAGCATACAATAAGTAGCAACAGGCCTAGTACTTATAAACAGCAATTAAAAAAAATGGACAAATATAGAATTTGCGGTGCTTTTGATATTTCTACACTGTCCAGCTTTACAAGGTGGTAGCTTATGAGTTTAATTTTCACACTTATCTGGCTACACCCAAAAAAACAGTGGAGTTACACTTAAGTAACTAGAGATTTTGGAAACCGAAAAGGAAACTGACACTAAGAACCGCTCATAAAAGTTGCTCTTCAGTGACAACAGGTATATTTTAAAGTTGCTAAAAAGCAACGAAAGCGTTTCATTAAGCAAAAAGGGCAGCCAAAGAGAGAGTGCAGATATACACACTGAAGACAGAATAAAGCAAGAGTTACACAAAGGCACCAAATTAATCTCCTCACAAAGAAAACATCATCCAAATCAGAGAAACATGATTCCTCTTAATCAAATTCTACATTTGATATATAATCATCTTTACAGTCCAACTATAAAATATGACTCTAGTTATACAAATCAAGTAGGGAGCCAATCTGATCTTACCACTTACCTTGTCACTGTCTCTCACAGGCCATAAATTGATATTGCCAAAGTGTCAATATAGGACTACTTACACCGTTACACCCCAGTCAGAAATAGTATTTAGGTTTCCATCTTAATCGAATTTTCTTATAAGCAACATAATCATTGGACCTCATGCGCCCGAAATTCTTTGAAACTTTAAAAAATGACAGTCTTTTATTCTTCTTTCCCCAACTTAAGGCAAATCTCTTTTTACCATACAATAATTGTTAGCAGTACATTTACTCCAGACTTTAAGGTGGTTGCCCACCACGCATTAGACATGGACTTGCTACTGGCTCTAACACTCTAGTTATACAAATCAAACCACTCCTACATTAATCAGAATATTCCACACAATTTGATTCAAAATAGGTATATTAAGACAGAGTGGTGGTGTTAAAACATAAACCGCTGACTTCATAACCTAGCGCTAACACATTTTACTCTCATCTCTTATTTAAACAGACAATGCCGATTCAAACAAAAGGAACTTCTTCAAAATTTTGTCACTACACTTGAGAAAAGAAACAAAAACAATCTCCAGAATGCACAAAAAAATGCAATTAGAACGTCTTGTACTCACTTGAAGAGAACATAAGAGCAACATCAAAATACATACCTCAAAAACCTGGCTGACACTGAAATCACCAATCTTCACTGTTCCAGAACCAGTAACCAAAAGATTATCAGGCTTGATATCCCCATGCACGATGTTCTGTTGTTAAAGGAAAAATCATATATATCCACGAACAAATGGGATGGAAATGAAATCCATACAAACTAAGTACCAGGAAAGTTGGAAAAGCATAATTCACATTTGGGAATCGAAGTCTGCAGATCAAAAATGCTTGTATGCAAAGGCGAGCCAGAGTAGGACCAGGTTCCATTCCTTCCCCCCACCCCTTCCCTTCCCCCTCTTCCCTCCTGATGGGACTCCAAATATCTAAACAATTACACAAGGAACCACCCATTCTTACCAACACTTCTTTCCAACTCACATCCTAGATCCCCCAATGAAATTGTTCCATATAAGTAGATCATTAAAAAATGATTTAGGGTGGGGGTGGGCGTGTATGTATGCGCATCTATCACAGAGAGAATGGTCTTCCAAGTAGCTAATTGAATTTCACAAGTGTGTTTGCCTCTTTCTACTAATCCAGAAATCCCGTTTTAGTTTATTTTAATAACGACGCAAACTACCTTAAATAAGAACTGAACTGATAATGCACATCGACCACGAAGATGCTGCAAAGTAGCAACTATTAATGAGCGGAAGGCAAGCTTAGGCAAATACTTAAATGACGACTGCTATAATCATCCTTTATGCTATGTTACATGGAATCGGTACGAGTGTCCAAGTCGGATAAGTGTCCGAGTGTCAGATTCGTCTATTTTTCAGAACCCAAGAAACGGGGATACCGCAAAATATTTCTATCTATTCTTTTTTTTTAATTATTCCTTAGTATGGTGTTTTAAGTTACATATATCGTTTTAATTTATAACTGAGATCATCTCAAAGCACTAACGAATTAAAAGAAACACTATAATTGTGTTCTTAGTGGCATATCTCATGGGATGTTTCTGACACATATCCCATACCCATGTCCAAGTGTCAAGTGTCCGACACGGGTACTTCACGCATTCTGAAGAGTCCAAGTAACATGGACTTTATGCACTGCTGCAGGATAGAATTAGCCAATTACAAACACAATTTGTTCATTCATGACTAAAGGCATAAATCGGCTATAGGAAATTAGTTCATCTGCTCCCACCAGACAAACTAGGATACTTACTGGACGGGAATATAATTTAAAAAGAGGGGTAGTCAATTAAATGATAAATTGCACAGCAGAAGATCCAAGACATACATGAGCATGGAGATACATCAACCCAGAAACTATATCCCGCAAGTACTTTCGTGCAGTATTTTCCCCTAGACCACCTGGAGGGCCAGAACCCTCGCAGACCCATTTGCCTTCCACGTATTCAAGAACTGTGGAAAAGTAAGAAGTATTTGTAGCCCTCATAAGTAATAACTTAACGACAGTAATGTCATGCATGTTGTGAGAGAGAGAGTGTGTTGAGAGAGAGAGAGAGTTGAGAGAGAGAGAGAGAGAGAGAGTACCCATATAAAAATGATCCATGGTTGGGTCATCAATCACCTCGATGAGATTTACTATATTGGGATGGTTCAACATTTTCATAATTAAAACCTGCAATGGAAAACAAGAAATAAGAGACAAAAGAGGTATAATTCACCAGACAGAAAAAAACCAAATTGAAACGTCTAACAGTCAATGACCTACGGCATTTGGTAGCACTAAGAAGTAAGAAGCATTCATAATGTATAGACGAATCACATTGCAACAACCAAAAGTAACATTTCAGAGGCTACCAAATGTCAGTAGGTCTACTGCTGACAGTGAAAACGAATCATTGGTTTGGCAATTAAAAATATTTCATGCAAAACTCCACAGAACCACTGAGGCATGTTCCCTTAGCCATATATTCGTTAGAGCGTCCTAAACACCAAGTATATCTATATAGTTAGAGCAATACAGGAAGTTCTCATAACATCATAACAAGAAAAGAGAGCAAATACCTCGCGAAGAACATCAGTCATAGCAGTCTCGGAAGGAGCAACTCGTTGCTTCAACAAATGAGACTTGTGAAAGGCCTGCATTCAAAGATTGTCACGTATCAATTTACTGTCTAAACAGCAAAAGCAGATAACAGAAAAAAAGGTACGGATCCAATTTCTACCCTAGTGGATGTTCAGTATGGAGTTATCTACTAAACTTAAGATATCCAATTTGCTCATAACAGAGGCAAATTTGCATGGAAATGGAGTAGGATGAAGCGATTGCTGACAACCCAGCTACTTTAATGTGTATCCCACCATAAGGATAGTCCACAAAAGACGACTAAACGTGTTAAGAACACAACTTGAAAGTAAATCTTAAAAAAAAAACAAAAATATATTATATTTAACTCTTTGTACAATGTTAAGCAAGATATACATTGTTGGGCCCATTCTCTAACAACTTGAGCTTTTAGAGCAGATAATTGGTTAACATGGTATGAGAGACCTGATTTGACAAGGTCTTGAATTTGATTCTTTCCACTTGCATTTGGCCCCCATCTATGTTAGTACTATATGTGTTCCGTTTGTTGGTGCACCCACTGGTTGTGCACTTTGAGTTGTCTCTCCATGTGCAATTAGGAGAGGGAGTGTTAAGCATGATATACATTGTTGAGCTCATTCTCTCTAGTCTAAGCTTTTAGAATAGATGGTTACTTGACATCCAACAGACAAACTCCGATTGGAAAAAGAGCATACAACACATCAACTATGACTCTGCATCGTCAAGACAAGTACCTTAATTGCATAATGCTTCCCGTCAACACGGCTTCGATAAAGAACCTGTTGCATTACAAGGTTGGTAACTAAAAATAAATTCATTTGAGCAATTCAAAACATAACGAAAAATTGAGCTTACCACTTTCCCATAACTACCAGACCCAATCTTACACTCACGAACATACTCATTAACCATCTTGTTCCCGTCTTCATCCTGATAGGAAATGAATTAAGATTAATAGCACAATTATATCTTATATGCAGGTGGGTCACGTCCTTTTTCCTTATTCTGAAATTTTTGGCAAGATAAAAACCCAAAATGGCACGCATAATTGCCTGCTTCAATGTAGTAACATTGGACATGCTGACGTTCAAAACAAAAGAAACATGCAAATAAAGCCTAAAGCTTAGTGTGCCTACCTAATAGGATCTGTACATGCTTACAGACAAGCTAGAAGTCAACGAGTAAAATGAGGAAGAACCAAAGAAGTAAGTTATCTCGATCATACCTTTATTTACTCTCCATTAAGAATAAGCTAACTTAGATATGTTTACTCCACAATCACTTACAGTGAACCAATTGAGACATCGGGCACCAAGGCACTCGATTATACATATGCACTTGTTCTCTAGTTGATTAATTCAAATAAAAAATTAAGCTGGGCAAGGTTGAAGCCTTTTGGCAGGAGGAGCAAGTATGTAATCAAAAAAGCTATGCACATTCAGTTATGCTCGGTAAACAAGTGGTCCGACTTGAGGGTTTTATTTGAGAACCTCGCTTAAATAACTTACAAACGAACAAGTATATGTTCATGTAATCACATGGAAATTGTAAGTAATTGTGCATGCTTGCACATATTGGGTGTTGGCCATTAGGTGGAAATAGATTATGGTAATGCTTAACGGAATGAGCTGCAGGTGTAGGTCGTAATGAGCTAATGAAGGGCTGTCGGTGGTAGTGGTTAAAAGATCACGACGGAGGAGTTTTGTATCTGGATGTTACGGGGTATTGGCATTAGGTAATAAAGCCACGCTGCAATTCAACAATTTTCACATATGCACAAGTTATTTCATTAAGAAGTCGATTCGGAAATCTCTCAAGGCTGCAGGAGCCATTTCTTCACCAAGATGGACTAAATTCACGATCCAACATGCAAGTGGTGAAAGGCATTGGAAGACCATGTTCAAAATATTTGGAAAGGGTGGTCGTGCAAAATGAATCGTCATGTTATTTCATATTTGGCACTACTAAGGTAAGGACTTACAACCTTTATGTGGCTGACGAACAAAGTTATAATGCCTTCAAATGCAGTCAACCCAAATTGGGGGAAAAAAAATAGTTGATCAAGGCTTGAGGTGAGTTCAGTTCACTCACATTGTTCCCAATATTGGAAATTAGCATTAAGCGTGTCTGGGTTTATATGGGTTATATGACAATCATGTGATTGTTTTCCTCCTATCTTTTACAAACTTGCATGAAAAAAAGAGTTCATGATCAGTGCATCGAAAGAGTTTGTTAGCCAATGAGCATCGAAGGAGTTTGTATGCCCATGAGTCAAAGTGCAACAATGACAAACACCAAGGAGTTAAAGTGCAAATTGCACAAAAATGAAGAATCGTATGGAAAGTTATCTTTGTAATTATTAATCATGTCAGGTCCAGGTTATGATGTCTAAAATACAATATAGAAAATTCTAAACTTTGCAACAAACAAGGATTTGACAATTGAAAATTGGGACCTTAGTGCCAACTGCAAAGCAGAAGTCCCTTTATTCCACTTATGCTGGGAAACAGTATTACTCGGGACAGAACGTGTCCCTTGTCCTGGTTCCCCTTGCCCTTAAGGCTGGCCTAACCCTCAAGCCAGCTACATAAATTGCAGCTGTAAAGCCATTGGCTACAATAAGAACAGGAGCAGCGAACATCTGAATGCCATTACATGTAATTCATTCACAAAAAAGACGATTAACCGAAAAGCAGGGCATCTATATTGGCATTACTTGCATTAGTGAACAATACGAGCTTACAAAGGTAATTCTTGGACAGTCAATTTGCTTAAGAAAATTCTAAATTGCAGTAAGTTGTTTGTTAACTGAATAGCCATGATATCCAAAAACAAATAAACTAAATGCACAACCATTAAGCATTACAAAACATGACATCTGGCAATTAGACGACATTTGGATTTGGAGTTTGCTTAGAGGAATTTAATGTTAATATCCGTATAATATGTTATATGGAGTTCTAACAAATAGGTAGATGGACTTCAAGCCACATACAGATTGGTAGCATCATGAGCAGGGTTAATTAACTGAATTCTATACACACGCGGTTCTATTTGCAATACAATCAAGTAAAAGTAAAAAAACTTATCAAAAAAAAAAAGTTCAAATAAAAGTAAAACCTCTAGTATGCAACCAAAAACTAATCTGATTTTCATTCTACGGGGTTACCTCTGTGCGAGTAACTTTGTGGGTTTCCTTCACGGGAATCTCCCTGCAAATCAATCCATTCTGAGTCCTGTACAGGATAATCTCTTCGGAGCGCTTGGTAGGAGTTCGCAACTCACACTCTTCCCCATTACCAGTATCGGTAGCATCCCCATTGTAGGAACAATCATCGTCATCCTCTAGCTCATCATTCAACAATAACTCCTCGGAAACGTGATTGCCCATGTGCATGTTGGGCCTCAATGGCATTTTGGGCTTTCTAGCGAACGAGAATCCAAAACAACCACAACATCCCATTTCCGTCACCGAATAACCCTTCACAATCATCACAGCCACTAAATTGTACCCTACAGAAACTATTAACAAGCTCAATCCCAACACCTGTAAATAACAACAGGTTATATGTAACTCTACACATAATATATAGTACAAATTGAATGTTAATGTCGTATAATGGGTATTCTGTATCATACAGATACAAGAATTAGTAAGCACACACACAGTAAACGCCAAATTAAGCATAAGTGACATTAGGAAGGGAAGGGAGGTACAGATGACAACCTGGGTTATAAAACGAGGGATGCGGGCGTCAAGCGCCAGTCAAGATTCGCTATTCCAAAGGATGCCACTCGGAAAAGTGAAAGAAACAATTGATTAAGTTGATGCCGTTGCGATTCAACACCAACATTGCGAGAGAAAGCCCAGCTTTTGCAGGCCAGTCTTCTTGCTCCTTGACAAACAAATTGACTTTTTCCACCACCTAATCAGACGATTAAAAAACCTGAAATTAAAAAATAAGGCATATATTCGGGTGACATGAAGTATTATTGCATCTGGAATATCGGGACGAAAATCAACCGTCACAGCACGAGGGACAGTGACATGATGAAACAATAATTAATTCCGCCAAAATAGTAGAATAATAAACTTGAAATAGGGCATAGAAATAGCTACCTGTATTTTCAATTACAAGACGCAAGCAATTTGACGAAAAGCCCTAGCTCCAGACCAACAAAAGACCCGATCTCAACACGAATCGACGTTTAGATGACAATTCGCCTTAAATGGACATAAAAAAAAGGGGCAAATGAAAAATAAATATGGAGGCACAATCGGAGGGTTTTGAAACCTAGGGTTTTGACAATTTGAGAGGGGAAAGAGCCGTAGTTGGTGAAAGAGGGGGAGACAGAGAGGACGCTAGATGTGGGGGGGTGCAAGGGGAGAATATGTGGAGGAGGAAATGAATTGAAGGCGGAGGAAAGGTGGTTGAAACGGGAATCTGGGGACCAGGTTGGCTGGTTGTCGAAATGTAGGAGAAAGAGGCGGACAAGGAAACGACAGCGTATGCGCGTATGTAAGCTGGATGGAGAATCATTTCGACATATTCTTCTCCGCCACGTTGGGGGTTCGGGTTGGGCGGGGGAGGCTGTAGCCTGGGGGGTTGGGCGGGGGTTGCGTGGGTGCGGGGTGGGGGGAGGATGGTTCTTTTCGGGGTGAATTTACGTTTAGAGCCTTGCGACTTGTTAATGGATTCCTTCGTGCCTGTGTTTGTTTTAAATCCATTTCACTCTTCAATTTTTATTTTTTAAAAAAATTAATATCAAAACCACTTTTGAGTTTGTTTCTTCATGCCTGTGTGTTTGAAATTCATTTCACTTTTCACTTTTTTTTTTCAAAAAATAAAATCAAAACCTCTTTGAGTTTGTTTTTTCGGGTTGTTTGATAGCAGTTTTGTATAATTGATTTTTACTTTTGTTTTCCTTTTTCTATTTTTTGTTTCTTCTCTTTTCTTTCACTTTTCATCGCGATCAACACATCTCCTTTGTCACCGTCCAATTACTATTATGGTATTAACACATTAGCTAGTGAACTATGGCTCTGGGATTTGATTGGATGAATGGATATGAATGCTTTGGAATTTACATGAGCAGGTCGAAGATACTAGGGATAATCGAAGGATGAAATCTTATGGTGGTGTTTCTTATAGGGACAATGGTGGTCGATATGATGATGGATTTGGGTTTAGAGGGGTGGTGGTGCCGTGGCGGTGACCGATGCTAGATGGTTTGGTGTTCGACGGTATTGGTTAGTGGTGGTTGTGGTTGTGGTTATCAGTGGCGATGATTATTGGCAGTATTTTGTAGATTTGGTGTTCGTGAGTATTGGTCACTGTAGTGGAGGCGGCAGTCACTGGCTATGATGGTTGACGGTGTTGGCAGGTTTGGTGATTAGGCATGTTTTTATTTAGTGGTGGTGGTAGATCGACGTTCAGTAATTGTGGTCGTTGGCAGTGTTTATAATTTGATCTTTAGGGGTGTTGGTCAGTGGTGGTAGATTTCAATGGGTATGGTGGTAGGTAACGTTTTGTCATTTGGTGTTCTTAGGTGATAGGTGTTGGTGGTGAAATTTGAAAAGAAGAAGAGACATAAAATAATTTCATCCAAAGTTGAAAGGTGAATTTCAAAACAAAAAAAAACAAAAAACATAACTGAAAATTTCAAAATGGAGTTTTCAGAAACAACCCATTTTGAAAACTGATTTATAAAACTAAAGAAAAAAAAATAGTCAAACGCTTATATTTGTTCTAGTTTTCAACACCGAACAAAAAATTGAAAATAAAAACTGTTTAAAACGCTACCTAGGTAATAGAAATGTTAGACCTCTTCGATTACGATTTTCATGAAGTTTCTTGTGTTTTTTTTTTATTATTTTTTTTGCAAATTTTTGTATAGTTTTTTTTTTTTTTTGGTAAGCAAGAGATTTTGTATATGTAGTGGTCTAAATTTTTTAGTTATATCATCAAGCCGTCTATTTATTCAATTGCCGATAGCGAGGGTACTATTTGAAGAAACCAAAAGTATAATATTGCAACTAGATCGAAAATGATGGATGAACAATGTCGTCTTGTTTACATTACAAAAACGCAAAATTGAAAATCAAGATCTTATGTCTCCAACTCGCACAACGTTAGTCATAACTGACTTGATTCTGGAGTGTTGAGTTTCCTTGCCCCGTCTCTTGCTTCCTTTGTCCAGCCCTTGTGCGAAGTTCTAGTAAAAAAAATGATATAGTTCAAGTGGACAATAAATATCAAATATCAATCCAACATATTTTCGGTCCAGGCGACATCTGAGATTTAAGATAGACGTCATGAGTGCCGATATACAAGTACGAGAAAAACCTAAAGTAGTTATCCAAATATCAGTAAAATGCACCAATGACTACCGAATTATGAGCAAGACCCAGGGGGAGCATTTAAAACACGCGCTTGGCGACAATGAAGGAGACATCAGACTTATTAGTCATCCATCTAACTTTTTAAATGGAAACTGAACTTTAATTGTCTCATTATGATTAGAAGACTCAAAATTTGTCCAACGAGACCATTCTGTTAGCCGGAGTTGGGAAGAGATTTGTTAAGGGGTCATGCGCGAGACACGTGACCTTTAACTTTGGGGCAAAAATTGTGATACCCTCTCCTTTTTTATTTTTTGAGACAAAAGAAAATTCATTAACATAGGTTATGATATTCTTAAGTGAGACTATACTCACATTTATGTTTGGCTAAATTTGTATCTTTTTTCACTAAATAAGCATTGAAGTCGCTTTTAAACCTTTTAGCGACAAAAAAATTGTGAATTTAATCCTATCCCTTTTTTAGAGTCTAACTTTCTTTTTTTCTTTCCCTGTCGCCACCACCATCAATCAACACACTTCACCATCACCCGACACCGCTATCACCCATCACGACAATACTCCACACCACCCATGTCAATCACCACACTACACCACCACCACCATCACCCATCACAAGCGCACTACACCATCACCTCCGAAATCATCGCAAAATTAGGACGAATAAACGACTCTATTTTTTTAGGGGGATTTGCAGGCTCTTTCCTTGGAAAGCTGTTTGATCTGATAATAATTCATTGATTGAATTTATAAGAGAAATATTGCCACCACCATCACCCATCGCAACCACACTACACCATTACCCATGTCAATACCACACCACCACCTACCACCACCATCACCCATCACAACCACACTACACCACCACCGGCCACCACTTTGACCCATCATAACCATACTACACCACTACATGTGTCAATAACCCCACTACACTACACTACCACCCACCACCAGCATCACCCATCACAACTACATTATGTCACCACTTTCCACTCAATCACCAGATCACTACATTACACCATCATAGGCCACGACCTTCACCCATCACAATCACCCAAACCCTGTCGTTGTTTCCACCCAGACCTCGTTGTTGTTGACCCCTACTTGTGGCAGATCTTATTGTGGAAGATTTGCTTCCACCCAACCATCCCCTGCTCCCACACCGTATTCCCTTCATCTCCCCCCCCACCCCAACCAAGATTGCTGCTATCACCCTTGGCCACTGCCGACCATCCGCTCCTCTCGCGACTGCGCCTCCTTATTCTTTCTCCCACAACATCAATGAATCAATCCCTCGTGCCCAAACCGACCACCACCGTTAGGAGATTAGTGAGGCCTTGGCACACTCCGGTGATGAAAAGAAGAAAGTTAGAATGAAAAGAGACATAAAAAAGAGAGATTGAGTGGGTAGTGACAATTTTGCCCCTGTTTTGATGTTCCATGTACGCATCATGCGATCATTTAAATGGAAAAGACTAACCCCGGCTAACAAAATGATCTCATTTGACAAATTTGTAGTCCAATGACGATAATAAATAAATTAGAGTTTAGTGACCATAAAAAAAAGGTCATAGTTTTTAGCCATTTGTGAATTTACTCTAGGAATTATGTCAAAAAGTAGGCCCTTTAGAGCAACTGCATGGTGGAAGTTGGCAAAGAAGGTCCCATCCAACTTATTAAGCCAATTGGTTTTAGAGTTATAG
The DNA here is from genome assembly GCA_033065855.1 of Escallonia rubra. Classification (NCBI taxonomy): domain Eukaryota; kingdom Viridiplantae; phylum Streptophyta; class Magnoliopsida; order Escalloniales; family Escalloniaceae; genus Escallonia; species Escallonia rubra. Next base: position 228,832 of record JAVXUO010000939.1, read on the forward strand.
ACATCATTATGTAATCCGAATTGATTTCTTTCCTATTAAAGTGAAACCCCATGAAAATTGTGATAAATTCTCCGTTAGGCATTGACACATAAATTTTTGGTAAGTTTTTTTTGTGACAGGAATATTGGTAACAAATTTAAATGGGTACAACTTAGAAATTGTTTTGTTGCTTTTTTCACGAAAACGTGTTTGTTATATCCTTTTCATTTCTATTTTGAGAATGGAAAAAAGCTTATCTAACTTTTTTCTTCACATATTTAGGTTGTATTTTACCAAATGCCCTCACTTATTGTTGTGGTTTGTCGTAATGCTCTTAAATTTTCTTGACATTCCTAAAGTTTGATGCGAAGGGGTCCACTAGTTAAATCCATAATCAAATTGAGCCCAACTTTCAAAAGTGTCTAAATCATTTTTTTCTTTTCTTACTAACTGGGCCGGCTAAATCCGCCAATGTAATACCTTGGACCTAGAGTCGAGTTTATGATAAATTCTAGTAATTTTGCCTATTGACGATTAAAACATTATTACTTGTGATCTTTAGCAACAATTGTGGTAAGTGATATTTTAAAAATATATCTCAGGGTGGCAGTGGTATGTTGTAGTTTATAGAAATAATTGTCCAAGTATGGAGTATGGCGTGGAGTTTAATTAAAAGAGTTATTGGTTGACTAGTTTTTGAATAAAGGAAGTGGGTGTAGATGAGGTGTGAATTATAGTTTGAGTAAAAAGGAAAAGAAACAAGATTTATGCTAAGTGGATTATTGAACGAAGAGGAGATGAGCGCGTGGAGAATTGCTTTGCTCTAGAGGAATTTAGAATGGCTTTAACAATCCGTTTAGTCAAATGTAGCCGCATGACCATCGCATCGTATTTTGGTATCAATGAATTGCGTATCATTAAATGTGAGTAACCTCTAACCTAGCTAGTGTTTTTATATACTGCATGCATATCATTTTTTCTCAAATAAAGTTTTGATAAATGAAAATCAAATACTTGTACAGCGACACTTGAATTTCGTTAAAAACGAACGGCATGTAAATAATATTTTTGTTAGAGACTATTATGAAAAATGCTTATTTTTCTAATGGGCTCTATGCTTGACTGCATTTCGATTCTGGATATTATAACATATATTTTAAACCTTCATAGGAATCCTATTACTGCTACTCACTTCTGTCTCTGTTACCCGTCGATGTGCCTCTATTACATCTATTACTAATGTTTCTGTTATGATTACTGAACTTGTGCTTGGGCTTGTGCAAAAATAATTTTTGGGATGATTATCCACATTGGGCTGGTATATGACAGTTGGATGTAGTTATTTGACCAAGCTCTGTTCAGTTATTCTGATTTTTTCTATTGCAATTTTTTTTTAAATTATGTATTACAACAAAATGGTCTTATCTTCTGAAGGCTACAAAGCTGTTAATTAGAAGGAATTATTTTTCTAACATGTTGAGGTCCAGGTAGTTAGGTTTTGGTTACTTACTGAGTATGTGGAAACTTACCCCTCACTTAACATTTAAGAGTTTAAAAGTTGAAGTGATGATGTCGATCGAGGGCTTTAGATCTCTAAAAGAGAAACACTTTGGACTTTCAAGGACTACTTTTGATGATTTTTACGATGTTTGACAAGTGTCCCATTATGGGAAGTCAAATTATATGTGAAGTTTACATATGTAGTTGTACGTGTTTTAGTTTCAACTACTCCCTCCGTCCCTTAAAGAGTGATCCATTTTATTTTGCACGTATATTAACGATTTAGGTTATATATTGTGTGTCTTTCCCATTTTACCTTTTAGAGAGAGGGGGGAAGAGAGTGAGCCATGAGAGAGAAAATTGGTTGGTAGAGTGTTAAATGTGGAGAGAGAAATAGAATAAAAAAGTGTAAAGTGGTGGGTCAAAATGAGTTGGTAGAGAATTAATTGTGGTGAGAGAAATAGAATAAAAAGAGTATAAAAAGAGTAAGTATGTAAAAATACCTATAGAATCTTTCCTAATTTAGAAGTTATCATTTTTTGTGAGAGGCTCAAAAAGGAAATATGATCAGTTTTTTAGGGATAGGGGGAGTACTATTTATAGAAGTTTAGCGAGTGAGGCCCAGTAGTGCCAATGAGAGGTCAAATGGGCATGCAACCAATAATACTCAAGCTCGTTGGGCCCACTGCGGGTTCAGGTCGTGATAACTAGCATCATCATTATTCGTCACCCCAAAAAAAATTGGTGGTTGTGGGTGAGGATGAAAGGTTGGTGATGAAAAATGGTGCAGGTGGAATGGTATGTGGTTGTGCATTGTGCTATGATGGCCCTAGTGGTGGTTGACGCTGGGGATGAAAGATTAGTATCATAATCGATGGTGCGACCATGGTGGTGGTGGTGGTGGCCGTGGTGATCATTGGTGGGTATGACTGGATAATTATGAGATTGTTGGTTGGTGGTGTGGTGGTTTACGAGTGGGGATGAGTGAACAACGAAGGCGTTAGGAAGGGAGTGAGACCAGGCTCGATCGGTGGTGGTCCAATTATCTAGTAGTGGGCTATTGGTGTTTTTTGAGGGCGACGCTTATGGTTGTAGATGGCATATATTGGTTGTTGAAGGAGGAAGTGGGCAGTGATCGTAGCAGAGTTGTATGTCTCGTGTTTCATAGTGGTGGGTGTGGATTAAGACAATGGTCGCGGGTGGCGCTACAATGTTGATGGCATTGGGTTCAAGTTGGTCTTCCCATGGTTTGTGGTGGTTAAGGCTTATTAATGAAAGAGGCTGATGTTAATGGTTCCACGGTAGTGTTTTCTCCTTTCTGCACTATCTGGATGAGATTTTTCAAGAATAAAAACATATAACTATAGTTAAACACAAAAAGAAGGGTTAGTGATAAAACTGTCCCCTGAGGTTTACATGTATTTGCAGATCGTTCTCCGTGTTTGTAACTTTTACAATAATGTTCCCTGACGTTGACAAAACCATTGCAAACGATTTCAATAGTGGATGGTCGTTCAGATTTAGGCATTAAGTCCGCATGTGTGGTGTATATGCCATTTTGGCATGGGTAGATTGGTCATTTTCCCTACTCATCTTCCTTTGGTTATGACGATTTGGAGAATGCACAATGGTTTAATGGCTAAAGAGAGAGAAACAAGGAGAAACGGGAAAACAGATAGAGAAAGTACGATCACTATCGGAAATTTTTACCCTAGTTTGAGATGAAGAAGACCAAGCGTGGAAGATTGAAGACCGACAAAGAGTTGGGCATCCTGAGGAAGCGAGGTCCAATAGTCCATTTACAGTTAGTTCAAAAAAAATAGTTGTTCTGTGTCTGTATGATTAAACTAGGGTTTTATGATTAAAGTATAGAATTTACTATTGATTTTCACAGCATAACAGTGTTTTATAAATCGTAGTGCTCATTAAATAATGTGTTTGTTATGATTTTCTGTTTGTTTGTGTGCATTATTTATGGATAGAACAATGGGTTTGAAGTTTGAATATTTTGTTTTTTGTGATTAGTTTATGTTTTTGCAGTAGTTGATTTGTTATTATGATGTTGGGTTTGCTTGGGTTTGTTCAGATCCTCGCTCTTCTTTCTTAACCATAAAACTGCATTATGAGGGTCAGTTTAAGAACATTTCACACAAGGTTTACACCCCTTGCAAGATTGACTACTTTGATTATTGTGTTCTTGACATGTTAAGCCTGATTAGATTGATAATATGGCAGAAAGTGTAGGAACTGTGATGTTTATGAACTATTATTGTGAGAAGCATGAGTTAACCCTTGACAATGGGCTAGTGCAAGTAATAATAGACTTAGATCTTTTGGCATTGAAAGACTTCATAAATTCCTAGGGCCAAGCAGAAATATATTGGAAAAGTTTGTTAATGGATAAGATGATGAAATCTATTCAGATTCAATTAGGGAATAAAAAGACTGTGGTTATTAAGGAACTTGATGATGTAGGCAATGTAAGTAATATGGTTGCAGGTACTATTGTGCCTATTTAGAGCTTAGGTACACAGGGTCAACAAGTACACATGTGCTAACAAGTACATAGGGGGAGAGAGGTGGTTCCATATTTAGGTTAAGTCTAGAAGGTCCAAGCAATGCTGGTGATGATGGGGCAGGTACACAAGCCTTAGTAAATGTGGACACCGATGGGAGGAGAAACAGAAACCAAAACACTAGGGTAACAATGGGCACTGAGGGGATGTGAAACATAAACCAGAGGACAAGGGTAGCAATGGGCAGCGAGGATAACATACAAAGGGAAAATGGTACTGAGGGGCCAATGGGTAAAAGAAAAGTAGTTCTGACACTGATTTTGATGATGAATCATATTATTCAACTTTGTTTGACAGTGACAGTGATGCTAATGAGGATGATAGACTGTTTGAGAGGAACACTGACATGTATGTAGTAGAATAGAGAGTGGGCAATAACAACAAAGGTAAGAAAACCTTAGGTAGAGATGTCAAAAGGGCCGGGTCGGCCTGGCCCTAAATAGGCACGGGCTGGCCCGGCCCTAAACGTGAATAGTGTTGGCCCTAACCTATAGGGCCTTGGGCCTGGGCTAGGGCCAGGCCTAATATTTTAAAAAGGCCCAGGTCAGGCCCGGCCCTTGGCCCGTTTCTGGCCCTAAACCATTTTGAGTCATTTTTTTCCTTTCCCCTTCTTTCTCGCACATCATTCTCTCTACACATCATATTTTACTCTTTTATTTTAACTTTTTGGACATGCACATTTCTTTATATTTACTCATGTGAAAAGATTGTCTTTTTGCGAACAAAATTACTCTTTTTTGCTAATCAATATTCTCAAATAGAGTAAACGTAAAGCTCTAAGACACTTCATTAGTCACAAGAGAGATATTGAATGGTTTAGGGCCTATCAATTGTATTTATTTTGTGAATTAGTATTTTTACAACACAAAAAAGAAAAAAAGGGCCTGGGCCTGGCCCTAGGCCTGGCCCTAAAGTTAGGGCCTAGGGCTTAGGCCTGGACATGGCCTCCATTTCCAAGATTTGGGCCCAGCCCGGTTTACAAGGCCCGAAGCCCTAAATGGCCCGACCCTTATTCTGGCCCGCTGGGCCCGGGTTGGGCCGGCCCAAGCCCGGCCCTTTGATACCTCTAACCTTAGGGGCAAATTTTGAAGAGAAACACTATGACTTTGATGAGTGGCATGAACATCCACCATCAGAGTCTGAGGGTGAAACTGAGAATGCAAACAGTAAGAAGAAAACTGGGGAATTTAATCCTAAATTAGACATGAGGTAGCCTAGGTTCAGGGTTGGTATGGTGTATAAAGACAACAAAATATTCAAAGTGGCTGTTAGACATCATTCTATTTTGGAAGGAAAATCAGTGATATTCACCAAAAATGAATCAAGGGGGGTTAGGGCTAAGTGTGCTTTAGAAGGATGTGAATGACAAGTGTATGTATCTTGGATGTAAGGAGATAATGAGGTTGATTTGGTTGAGAAGACTTGTGTCACCCAGCATACCTGTACCGAAATAAACGGTGACCAGGACTTGGCTTGCTTCTAGATACAGTAGAGAATTCAGATTAAATCCTCAAATGAAAGTTGGTACTTTGAGGAATACCTTGATGAGTGATCACCAATTAGATGTGTCAATTTGGACAACTTATAGAAGCAAAAAAAGGGAACAATAATAGTTGAGGATATAGTGGAACAATTTAGACATTTGAACTCTTACGCTGATGAACATTGGAGAAGTAATAATGGCACTACTGTAGATCTACAATATGAATCAATTGACATAAGGCAGGGTGAGTACAGGTTTCAAAGGATTTATATTTTCCTTGGTACATTAAAGGAAGGGTTCAAGGCTGGGTGTAGAAAATTGATAGGGATAGATATGTGCTTTTTGGAAGGCCCACTGGTGGTCAGCTTTTGACTGCAGTTGGCATTGATCCCAACAACCAAATGTTTTCAGTGGCATATGCTATTGTTAAGGCTGAAAGAGACTCCTGGAGTTGGTTTGTTCAGCTTTTTGGTGATGACTTAGGGATAGAAGACAGTTTGAGTTGGTCGATTTTTTCTGACAAGCAAAAAGGGTTATGCATAGGGAAATTGTATCCTCGTACCGAGCACGGGTTCCGTGTAATGCATTTACATGCAAACTTTAAGGCAACAAGTTTTATTGGGATTGCTTGTAGAGATGTTTTGTTTACTGCGGCCAATGCAACTAATGAGGTGAGATGGAAACATAGGATGGAAGAGATGGCTGAGATAGATAAGGAGGCAGTAGCTTGGCTTGATGATAAGCCACATACAGAAAGGTCTAGGTCATATTTTAGTACATGCTAAGTGTGATGTTCTTTTGAATAACTACTGTGAGAGCTTCAATGCAATGATAAAAGAAGCAATGGATAAATTAAACATTACTTGTCTTGAAACTATATGAAATACTTTAATGGCAAGGATGAGGTTTTCAAGGGAACAAGCTGAGGAATGGATGGTGAAATTTGTCATGCAATACAGAGGATAATTGAGAGAGGATAATTGAGAGATATAAGGTGTATGCTGGGGAAAGGATACCATCACACTAAGGGGATTTGAGGTTTCAGGTTTCATGTCCATGGGGGGAGCAGTTCACTGTGGATATGAAAAAGTATACTTGTTCTTGTAGGAGGTAGGACTTGAATGGAATTCCATTCCCTCATGTCATTGCATGCATTTGGCACAAAGATTTAGTGGTAGAGGATTTTATCCATGAGTGCTACAGTATTGAGACATACAACAAGGTCTATGCACCAATTATTAACCTAATGAATAGTCCAAGTATTTGGCCTTAAAGTAATTTACCATTCATTCTACCCTCCACTTACAGAAGGCCAAGTGACAGACTTAAGAAACTGATGAGAAGAAATATATATGAGGCTGAGGAGAACACAAACACTGGCAATATGCCAAGGAAAGGAACAACAACTAGATGCAGCATATGCCATCAGCTTGGACACTATAAGAGGAAATGTGAGAAAAGCAGACAAAATACAGCCTCGGTAAGAATGCTCAGGACAGTGTTTATTTATTTTATTAAATTAATTGTTGTTTTAAATGTAATATAATGTATTGTTAACCTCTTTAACATAGAGACATGGCAACATAAGAAGACATAGCTCTACCACATGGAGACGTGACAACAGAGAAAGGCAGAGCTCCAAGGGAACACAATTTATCAGTATGTAAACTAAAAATATGTAACAGTGTATGACTTGTATTTACTTGTATGTGTGTTTACTTGCATTTATCTTTTTACAGCCTATAAGGCAACAAACTGCATCCCAACCAAGCCAAGGTGTTCCACCAAGCTCAATTGTAACAGAGCATATACCAGTAGGGTTTATGTCAACTCCACAGTCAAGATCCCAAAGACGATCATGACCTATACCAAGCATGGTAGAGCCACACCAATATCAAGCCAAGACACTCCATTCATAATGAGATGGGGTAAGAAGTATGTTACTTTGTCGAACTTGAAGGATGCAGCTATTGAAACGGGCTTAGGCAAAGGCAAGTCCAAAAGCCAAAGTGGCCAAAGCAAAGGGAAAGAAAAGACAACTGTCAAAGGACAACCGAAGGCTACTGCCAAGGAAGGTCCAAGCTAAGGGAATGAGAAGACAATTATCACGGGACAACCAAAGCCAACTGTGAAAGAAGGTCAAAGTAAGGGAAATGGACTCAATCTTAAAGACAAACCAATGATGATGGATGACAAAGAAGTACAAGATCAAGAGCAGCTGTAAGGAGTCAAGGTGAAGGACAAGCAAAGCCCGGTGAAAAGGGCAAGAAAAAGCAGAAATGAGATGCCAATGTAGGTAGAATGCCAATATAGGGAACTCAGTGTTAGTTTTTTCTTCAAAGTGTAAGTAGGTTGGCTAGTTTTTAGAAGGTAATACATACATTGGTAGGTGGCTTGTTTTTGGAAGATAGTACATGTATTGGAAAATAGTGCCAACAAATGTTTTTGGATGTAATTGAAATGGATTATGATGTTTGTAAAAAATGATGGATAATGATATTTACTTGTTTTTGGATGAAATTTAAAGGGATGATGATGACTGTAATTGAGATGGATGATGATAATTACTTGTTTTTGGATGTTGGATGTAATTGAGATGGATGTTGCAATTGTTGTGATGAATGATGACAGTGAATTGTTGGATGTGTTAATCTCGTGATGAATAATATTTTTTGCATTTGTTGTGCATCTAATGACGCTTTCAAGGTTGCGTTGTGTCGTGTTACAATTGGAATCTCTGTTTTAGCAAAGCTTTCATAAAAGAGTGATGTGTTAGAGGTGCATTTCAGTGTTTAGCAACATGTTTGTCAACAAGTAACAAAGTATAGAGTACATATTTGTCATAAAAAGACAAATTACAGAGGACACTTTTGTCAACTAGTTTAAAGTATAGGGGGCAGATTTGCAAAATATATGGGGCACCTTTACCATTTACATGAAAAATACTGGGGCAGATTTGTTACAAAGTGAATGCTGAAATTGATTTCATTACATTGCTTCAGTACACAAGTTTAAAACAGGGGAACATTGATTCTTTCATTACAATCATTCTCTACATAAATCAAAACATTACAAACCTCCATAATTCAATACATTCCTAATAATTTCTACAAGTTGCCTATATCTTCGCCTTCAATGTTGCTCACGGCCACTGTCTCATCATCAAAATTACAAAATAATGCAAGTATAATCAATAGAAGCAACACCCAGCTACTAATTGCATTAATCTTCCAAAATCTCTCCTTTGACCTATTAATGTAACTGGAGGGTCACGCCAAGCGAAAAACCCATACCTACCAACCTGTGATGAACAATTGGAGATTGTCTTATTTTCATATTACGAAACGGGAAGAATAAATTAACACACAAAACCCACGTGGTTGCTGCAAGTCCAAAACCTTCGGCCCGAATTTAGATTTGTTCACGAAGTCCTTGTAACTGCTCTCTCACCACATTGACAGTATACATGAGCCATGAGATGGGCTTTTTGAAATCTCTCTCTTTAATCTCTTGAAATCTCTCTTTCCTATCACCCTTAAATTTGAATATACATGGATATTGGAGAGATATTTTGGAGGCAAATAGGTGTGAGGCAGTTGGAGGGAAAATAGGTAGGGGAAATGACAGATCTACCCATGCCAAAATGGCATATGCACAGCACACGCGACTTAACATCCGAATTTCAACGACCATCCAATTTTAGAGTCGTTTGCAATGATTTTTGTTAACGTCAAAAAGCATTATTGTAAAAGTTACAAATATGGGGAACGACCTGTAAATACGTATAAACCTCAAGGGACATTTGTAACACCCAAAACCTTGATATTGCATAGCTGGTTAATTTATTTTTAAGCGACAACTTTCATACGCAAGATTTAACATCGATTTCCATGAGTGAAATTTTATCGGCAACCTTTAGCAACAAAAGTTCTAGAAACCATAAGTTATAATTTAACAACGACAACTATAAGTGATATTATTTCATGACAATTAGTATAAACAATATTTTTGAAATATTTTAGCGACGAATTTTTTTTAGTTTGCGTTGATGCATGTATTAGAAAATTTTAGCGATGATTACTATAGTGGGACTATATAATACCCGTTAAAATTTTCTAGTGCATTATTTTATCATAAATAGTTATTGTGGGTCTTTTCATAATAAAAGAAAGTTTTGGGTGAATATTGAAAAACTATCGAAACTTTAGGGGGTTTGGTAATTTTCCAACCTAGGGGTTATATATATATACAACTACTAGGGAGCAACCGTCTCAATTTTTCCCTTGCTCGTCTGAAGGATGGCTGAGAGAGAGAGAAAATAAGAGACAACAATTGATTTTTTTAGCAAATTGCGTAGAATATTCTGGTAAGTTTCTAGCCCTTTTCTTTATAATATTATTATTCACTGAATTATGGGATTAAGGGGGCTGCAAATGGGTGTCCGTAGGGTATGACGGTTGTGCAAGGTGTGTGTGGTTATGGCCTTAAGGAGGGACTCTGCCGTGAGGACACTGTGGGTGTAATTCAAACAGGTCACAACCATGGTGGCTGTGACTGTGCGCTCATGAACGCGCGCGCGTGTGTATATACATGAGTTCATGGATTTTATGGTTGTGAGAAAAGGGGTAAGGGAGAACTGTCATGAATGGGGTTTGGGGCCTATCATGGCCGTGTACATGCGTGTTTGAGTGCGTCCAAGAGAGAGAGAGAGAGGTACTGGTGTTGGGCAAATGTAGTGTGCGTGGGTGAGTTGTGTGGGTGTGTATTGTGTGAGTTTTGTGTGTCTTATGTGTGAATATGTGCGTAAGTATAATGGATTTAGGTGTGTATTGTGGTGTTTGTGTGCAGTGTGTGTATATGCATGTGACTATATGATTTTACTGGGTATACCAGTGTATGTATTTGTGTGTAGCCGTGAGGTGTATGTGGGCTTGTGTGTAAAATAGTGGTAAAAAGGGATGTTAAATATGGTGTTTTGAGTGTGCCGTGAATGTGTGTTGTGTGCAAGAAGAGGGGCCATCAATGACTGTCCGTGAGTGTTTGTAGAGTGTGTGTTGCGTCCTTTATGATTGCAACTTGGTGCCATATGCGTGTGTCTAAAATAGATCTTGAAAAGAGAGGGAAGAAAATGTGTGAAATGTGTGTGGATGCATGGTGTTTATGAGTGGAAAAAGAAGGTTTGTGTAGCAGCTACGTGTGTGTGTGTGTGTGTGTGTGTGTGTGTGTGTGTGTGTGTTGCTAGTATATGAGGTAGTGTTAGTGTATGTGCAGAAGGTGTTTGCTGAGTGTGAGGATATACTGCCTGCATGTGTGTGGGTGTTTGGGTAGTACAAGTGTGTGTGTTTTGTTTGTGTGTTTGAGTGTGTGTAAGGAGAATGGGAAGGGTTGTTCGTGTGCGTGCGTGTGTGTGTATTGTGGGTAGGAGCATGTCTAGTGTGAGATATACATGTGCGTCAAAAATATATGTGTTAGTGTGTGTAAAGTATGTTTAAGTGGGGTGTGTGTATGTGTAAGTGTATGCATGTGTGTAGTGTATATAAGGAGTGAGAGAATGGAAGGGCTGTGTGTGTGAGTTTATTCTGCGGAAGAAGATTGTGCGTAGAAGGAGAAAGTAAAGAAGAAGAAGAATTGGGTTTTGTGGGCTTGAGCAACTGGACTCCCTGTGCAAGCACATGTGTATCACGAGTTAGCATTAGGTGCGGCGCGAGCATTGAATAGTGTACAATGATCATTAGCAGGTCAAATTTTAAAGTATAATTAATACCTTAGGCTATATTAGAATTTCTGATAAAATTTTACAATTTTCTGAAATCGTAAGTATTTTTAATATTTTTTGTAAGTTCAGATTTGTAAAATCTTTTGGAGTCCTTAAACTCATGAAAAAGTTCTAAAAAAATTAGAATAATATTTTTATAGTATAAATAAGTCCTCATTTAAGTTTGATAATTTTTAGAGTTGATTTGGTATCTTTACCGTATTGCATTTGTTTTAACAAAATGAATAATTTAAAAATAATTTTAATGCCTTTTAAATTTTAATTTCAATTTCTATAATTTTTATATATATTTTAAAGTTCTTATAAAAAATATAGGACTTTATTTTCAGCTAGAAACAATTATGGCTATTTATGGGTTTTTAGTACATTTAAAGAAATTATTTTAAATTAAAAAATATTCAACAACTGAGAAAAGTTATACTTTTATTACATATTATGTATTAAGCCATAAAAAATATTTAATGAGAATTAATATCATTTTTGGGATATTTTTAAGCCTCGAGGAGTGTGTCAGGTCTTTTGGTTAGGTTGGTCATGTGTGAGACCCGCTTTAGGTTGCGTCATTCCGGGGTTAGAAGTGAGCACCGTTTGGGTAGTTGATATTAGGGTTATGGTGTAACAGTGTAGATTATTTTCTAATAAATGAATTGTCAATTTAGGTTAATTCAAGAATTTTGGATCGAGGTTGATTAGTTTCGCGTAGCTTGGATCGAGGTAAAGAATTTCATTTGAACCCTACATGATCATTCTGATTTCAAATGTTTTGTTATAACAGCTTTACGAATTCCATTGAACTATGATTTTTATAATTGTCATTAAAGTGTAAGAAATTTCATCCGAACCCTATTTCATCGCTCTGATTTCAAATGTTTTATTATAACAGCCTTACGAATTACATTGAACTCCGATGTTATAATTTTCCTTAAAGTGTAAGAGATTCTATTCAAAGCCCTTTTCTTATCAGATTGATCTTATATGTTTTATTCTAAATTGTTATCAAATTTCATTGAACTTCGATTTTTTGTTAATTTGTTAATGAAAAGGTTTTTGAATTTGCCCATGAAGCCTTATCTCGAGGCTTAAAACGATCGATTGAAATTTTGGTAATACTCATCTATTTTATTGATTCGATCATTATACCACGTTTTGAATTGTACTTATTTCTTCTCAATATTGACACGAGTTAGTAAATTTTAGAGTTAAAAGGATGGTCTGTATTGCTGGCGTTATAAGGATGGTCTGTTGGTTGGGTTGAACTAGTACCTAAATAGACTAGTTAGTGTACATATGCATATGTAAAGTGTATCGAGCACTGTCGGGGTGGCTTTGCTATAGTGTACTGCTCATGTTCAATGTTACCTTTTTTTTTTATTTCAACTGAAATGTTTTGAAATGACTATTGATTTGAGGGATTGAGTTGATACTCATCCCTATATCTAAACCGAAATGCATTGGTTTCATTTGAAAATTCGTTTAAAAGTTGTGATTTGACTTAAATGTAAAATCGTTCGAAATAATTTTGTTATTTTTAATCTTTGATCGACCTTACTGGGGTCTCAAAAGCTCACTCTCGTTTGACATCCTTTCCGCATGTGATAACCATCATTAGGTTGCATGAGTACGGATTAGAGCCGAGTGAAAGAAAATGGATTAAATTTTGGTATTGATCGTTTGAACCCCTGCGTGGGCGAACTTCTCTAGCTTGTTATTCAAGTTTAAATCCAGTCTAATAATTATGTATGTACACTGAGGTTGATACATTGATTGATGGTTCAGTTGCTCCGACTGTTGGTAGTATTATTTGGTTATGTCTGAGGTATTATTATCTCAGTGTAGATGATCGAGAAAGTGTCTAACATTTTCGATTTTTCGCGATGTTACAACATTTAACCCTAAAAAGAAAGATAACTTATTTTTCGTTATCAATATAAAAATTTAAGACAAAAAATGGTAACTGAAAGGGCCACTTTAACATTGAATGTTCTTCGGGTACTTCACCATATGTAAATGGTGCTCTTTTAACAAACTAGTGTTGGTTGCTTAGGGATATAGATAAGGCAAATTGGATGCGGTCTTTATAACGTCTGCACCCTCCTCGACAGACCAAACTTGTGATTCTGACTCCAATCTGCCCCATCATTGAGTTATGGGAAGATTTAACCATCCAACTCTGCCTTGCCCAAATATAAGACATGTGCGGGTTGACCGGAAAAGGCAACTAATGTGCATGGAGCGATGAGACATCAACTTAAGTCTATGGTGGTCCATTACGTTTGGAGGATTGTGATCAGCACTGATGAATGATTGGATGATGGTGCGATGGCGTCAGTGAATGACTGAATGAGAAGAAGAGACATGAGAAATGATAAAAATATAAATGTGGTTACGTTCGATGGATGATTGGATTGTTGAACATGAGAAGAAGATAATTAATATCAAAATTGAGGTTATGGTGTTGTACATCTGAGGTTCGATTCATATAATTCAAAATCCAAAGTAAGATTCGATGACCAAATAAAAAAGAGGGGTCGAGGCCGAGTGAGGTTTGACGACCACGAAAAGACCCGGGCAAATTCCAAAGACACAAGGAAAAAAATCCTGGTGTAAAGTCAGGTGACCTAGGGAAATGAGTCCCTAGATGAAGTATTGAGATACAAGAAAAAGAAGCCAATTTCGAAGTCCGGGGACATAATGAAATGGGTTCTCGGATGAAGTCTGAGAACACAAGATAAAGAGTATCGGTGCAAAGTTTGGTGACACAAGGATACCATGTTAAAGCCCTGTGTCAACTGCAAGAGCATGCTGAAAGGAAGGATAAGCCCAACATGTAAATATAACTGATGTTGGATATAAATTAACACCAGCCCTCACGTGAAAAATGGGATTACATAATGACCTATAACATCGAAAAACCGCGATCCGAATTATAACATGAAAAGGAGATTAAAGAGCCTTGACGAGGATGAAAACAAAGAGCCTCGAACATAATGAGGACATCAGGAGGAGATTAAAGAGCCTCGATGAGGTTGAGAATAAAGAGCCTCGATGCGTTTTATGGCATGAGGATGAGAATAAAATTAATAATTGACCTAATAGTTTGAGAATAACTGGGCTTGAAAAGATAGTACAAGACTTAGACCTAAATGGCCTTGTAATATTTAAAAGAACCAAAATTCTGAACTAATGTGAAAGGAGGACAAACGTAAGAAAAGATGTGACTGAAACCTAGGCAAAGAAGGACTCAAGAAGAACCAAAAAAAAAAAAATTGAATTGGCAACAGGAACGACATAAAGCTATCCGCTAGAATTTGGGAAGCGATAAAGAGACTTTAAAATGGCATGTTATATCGTTCTGATACCATGAGTAAAAAGTAAAGGAACAAATAATTATAATACTGAGCATGTTAAAAATGAGTAGAATGGAACCTTTATTTAGTCATGAAACTTCTTTCTCAAACCATACATGTACTAAACCCTGGTGGATCTTCCCTCCACTGCCCCACCATTCGTTAGCACGCGTGGGGCGACTGCTTAGTCTCTCGTAATTATTATTATGTCAACCGAGCCGTTTTGTTTGGTTTTGTGATTCACGTGAAGCCGTGAAGGGGTTGTAGAGTTTGGCCGGTGGTAGACTAGATGGCCTATTGCCACAGTGTAACTATGACCAGCTGTAAAGTCCCTTCTAGCGATAATCCTAGCTGATCGGGAGAGCATCCACCACTGGAAAAGGTAGATTGGTGACAGAGATGGAGTGCACTAGACTAGAGAGAGAAACCTACTAGAACATACATACTAACAATGCTAGATCTAGCACAACTGGGGTTGACCGCAAACTTGCTTCTAGCAATCATCGCGGCTGATCGGGCAAGGTGTCCACTTTGGGAAACATACACCGGTGATGGAGATGGAGTGTCAGAATATGAAGGTGTCAATAACCTTTTGTCGAATGGTTGAGTCGTGGCGAGTTACCGCCAAGTTGGTTGTACATGTCTCTGAGTGAAGACGACATACTTTTCAGATTATGATCTTGAAATCATGTAATACTAAAGGACTCGCATTCTGTTTGGGTAAAAATGATAATTAAAACTAGACCAATATCATAAAATTACGATTTTAGGGCGAGCGACTGAACTGGTCGAGCATCAATCTACACTATCCGACCGTGGAGTGTAGATCAGATTATCTTTATGGAATTTTTAGGGTTGGTAACCCTTTGGCGAAGTGGCCAGAGTATTCACTGATGGTCATCGGATTAGTCACCAAGACCTGCCGAAATCTTCTCCAGCTTTTTGGTCAATTATGCAGCACTGCGGGTCTATTCCTTATGGTCCCTGTTTGCCGGTGTTTTTCCCCTTGCAATGTTGCAGCCGATATCATCATTTTGGTCTCTGTTGTTCCACTCGACACCTCATTTTTATTAACTTGTGTTGCTTTTTTTTTGTTTGATATATTCTTTTTTCCTTTCGTTGACTTTGCTCAAACACGTCTTCTTTTTTTTGAGCCATTCATGTTTCTTTCTTGTAGGGAAATCATTTGAAGTTGCTTTAAAATTTCACATGGCTAGTTCACTTTGGACTCCTGTTTTGTATTATGCTTAGCTTTGACTGGTTTTTGCTAGGTTCAGACCTAGTGATCCTATTTATGTGCTGTTAGGGAGAGAGTATGGAGGGTTCCGTCTTAGTGACATGAACCTTTGATTGTGTTTTGTCAATCTTTGCCCTCTTTGACTAAACTAAGGGAGGTCCTTGTAATTCATGCCTTTATACTTTTACATTTCTTTCCAAAAAGGTTGGGTAACGGGGGGAGTTTGTTTGAGTTTTCTTTGGGCAAGTTGGCCTTGTCTTCACTTTTTAGTCATTAAAAGGTTTTCAAGTTTCAAGCTTGGGTCCTCAGTTTCTTAGTATTATCAGTCACATTTGCTTCTCTTTCCGGTTGCATTTCCATTTAGGTATTTGACCGAAATTCCATAATGGGTGCCTTCTTTGTAAGTGTATTTGTAATCTTGGGATTTTTCAGTGTTTACCTTTTTGATCAGAGATGGCGAAGTTATAAGTGATCGAAAGTGTTCCTTAAGTTTCTTCGGCTTATCTCAAGGATTACATCTAGTACTACCCTAGGTTAACTATGAGCTTTGAATGCGCAACTGGCATGAGCTGTAAGCCTTAAATACACGGTTAGGATTGGTTTTAAACATTTGTTAAGGAGGGGATTTGTAAGTTGTGATTACTAGATTATGCAATTGAGGGACTTTTGAAGGTGCATGGAATATCTTATATATTCGTTATTTTAAAATTCTCGGTTTAGTGTCAAGCATGATTGTAATAGTACAAGAAAAAGCAAGAAGAAAAAATACATGAATTTCAACATTCTATTAAGCTATCCATATGTTACTCCAAACTTGTAGCGTAGCTTAGTAATATGCGATTACTCACTAACTTTACTTCTGCAGGATTTTGAATAGTAGAACTGTTCCTTTTTGGTGTACCTAAGTATAAGGACAACCTACTCTTATAACTAATTCTTTGTTCTTTGAAATGAAATTCTAAAACTGAGAGAGAGAGAGAGAGAGAGAGAGAGAGAGAGAGAGAGAGAGAGAGAGAGATGAGTCTTACACGAATTATTAGCACTATAACATATTCTAGACTTGTGGTAATTGGGTATAGGAAATTGACATATTATTTTATTATCTAAATCTTGGCTATAAGATCTGTGTCTGCCTGTTTTCATGCTCCTTGTATCTTTCTTTTGGTACATAAAAGAACTGTCATGCTCCCGACCCGACCCAGAGATGGACCTTCACATCCTATTCCATTTATGCTTACAATAAATAACATACCCAAAATATTTTATAAATATATAACCTCAAAAGAGGCAATTAGAGCTCTAATACATATTCCAAATCAAATTTGATAATAAATAATCACTTCTCAACCATTAGGGTTCCTAAAAGCTACTTAATAAAAAACTATTACAAAGTTCTTAATCTCAAGTCACTAATAAGATTTTTGATTAGGTAAAACTCAAAGCTCAGCACCTAGCTATTAACTCCTCTAAGTCGTGTCAGCTTATTTACCTAAAATGAGGAGGGGAGAGCACAAAGCTCAACAAAACACACATACACACCCACATAGTGTATATGTATTCAATAACATATGACGAGTAAAATAAAACATACACAATCTAAAGTGCGAAAAACAATAAATCATCTCAGCACAACAAATATTCTCATTTAGAAATATTGACCCAACAAAGCTCATATCAAAGTCAAAGGGATATGTGCAAATAATTAAACCAATAACCAAATATGATACGACCACATCAGATGTGAGTGTAAAGCACGTGAGCCTAAACACGCGAAGGTTCCAAATATTACTCCCTTTGTCCGAAAAATATTGATCAAGTTTCCTTTTTGTTGGCAATCTCAATATAATTGCTCACTTTCCAAATTTGGGTCACAAATTTATCACTTTTCCACTTTTACCCTTATGCTCTTGTAGCATAAGGTTAATACCTGTTTGGCTATTTCTCTCTAGCTGACCTATCTTTTGCTCTCAAACATTCACAACTATTTGCCTCTATTCAACCACCTTTACCGCCACCTCTTTTAACCACAGTTCACCACGTCTTTCAACTATGTCGTCGCCTCCTTTAATCAAAACAGCTACCGCCTCCTTCAACCATTGTTGCTGCCGCTTCTTTCAACCACAATAGGCTGCCTCCTTCAACCTCGTTGATGTCGCCTCCATCAATTACCATCGCTTCGCTTGCTTCAACCCTTGCAGCAGCCGCTTTCTTCAACCCCCATCGTCGCCAATGTAGATGATATGAATTTTCAAGGATTAAGTCAACAACTAGATTTGTTTTCCTATTTGATAAGCGATGTTCTTTCTAATTGATAGGTTTTTGAGTAATCTTTAGATTCTAATTTGAATCTAGATCTAGTTCTACATCATATTCAAAGCTCATTTGATCTTTATTGGAACTTGTAAATTGTATATATAGAGATGAAGTCTGGGTGCTCAGACTTGACTTATGTATTTGATTCTATGTGTATCTATGTTCTGGTTGACATTTAGGGTGTGTTTGATAACACAATTAAGCACTTAACACTTAAAGTTTTCAATGATTTTTAATTAAGTGCGTTTGATAACGCTAAATCTTGTATCACTTAAAAAAATTAATTTCTACCAAAAATAGACTAAAATTTTAAGTTAGGGTGGACTTACTTAATGCTGATCACTTAATTCTAAGTGAGATGGTTAAAAGTTATTTAACATATTTTTACATAAAAAAAATTAATTACTACCGCGATGCCACCTCAATTAATATGCTGGCAACACCGCCTCCACTACAATACAATCACCACCACAAAACATTATTTTCTTTTACTATCACCGCCATAATTACCACGACCTAGCCACTATCACCGCCGCCATTGACACCACCACAAGGACACCGCCACCTCCACCATATCGTTACTGTTGCCACTAAGTCATTTCTGCCAAAATCATCTAAAGATCTACCACACTACAACCACTGTCATGACTGCCATGCCGCCCCTTATTACTATCATGATAATTATTAACAACACGTCTTCACGCATCATTACCGCCACGATTGACACCTTTTTGTCGCTGCCGCCGCCACCACCACTACTCCTCCATCGTCACTATCACCACCACCACCAACACGACTTTAGCTCCCCAACAAAAGTTATAAAGTACATAAACAAATACATAATTTTGATAAAATGGATAAATTTATAAATAAATAATTTCTAAACATATGTTTTTGGTCTACCAAACATGCTTACTTATTTTTCAGTAAAAAATCAGTCGTTTAAAATTTTTAGTTTTACGAATTCAGTGCTTAACTTTTTCAGCACTTAAATTTCAGTTTTATCAAACAACCCCTTAGACTAGGGATGACAATTTGAATAGGCAGAGAGACATAAAAGATGATGAAAGTCTGGATACCCAAAAGTGGGTGAGAGCCCCCATTATATTATTATTATTATTATTATATGATCTAATATCTAAGCGTATAATGGAGAGTGTAGTATCCTACCACTTGACCACTTTCATAATCTTGGTGCAAGTTAAATTTTAGAGCAATTTTTGTGGGACAAAGGGAATAGTTCAATTTAAAGGGGTCTAACCTTAAGGCTGCGTTTGGCGACAAGGATAATGATAAGGATAAGGATAAGGACCGGATAAGGGCGGATAAGGCCAGACAAGCTATACCGTCGGATAAGACCGGATAAGCAAGAAATCCTATTCAGCGTTTGGACCAAGTCCGGATTATAAATCAGATATGCAATTTACAAAGTAATATATATATATATATATATATATATATACATACAGTATATATGTATATATATATACTTATATCCACATATATATACCTATATATACATATATATATATATATGTATATAGGTATATATATATACCTACTGTATATATATGTATATAGGTATATATATACCTACTGTATATCTATGTATATAGGTATATATATACTGTATATACATATATATACAGTATATATACCTACTGTATATATATATATATATGTACCTACACACGTATATACACACGTATATACGTGTGTATATATATAAATATATCTATATACAGTATATATATACCTATATACATATATATATATATATATATATATATATATATATAGTAGGTATATATATACCTATATACATATATATATATATATATACCTATATACATATATATATATACATATATATATATATATGTATATATAGGTGTATATATATATATATATACCTACTGTATATATATATACTGTATATATATATATATATATATATATATATATATATATATATATATATATACTTATATCCACATATATATACCTATATATACATATATACCTATATATATATATATGTATATATATATATGTATATATATACATATATACCTATATATATATATATATATATATATATATACCTATATATATATACTTATATACATATATATATACACTAGTATGAAGCACGTGCGTTGCACGTGGATGTGACCGAAGTAGTTTTGCAAGATTATAATGTATTAAGTTGTTGGCGAAGAGAAGAGCAAATGGAGAAAGTCAAAGAAACAATTCGAAATATGTAAACTTCATATTTTAACATGAAAATGCAGAATCAGAAGATGCAATAATCTCCTTTCAGCCTTCATCAAATTTGAGCTTCTTTTTTGCATGGTTGTAGTGAACAGGATCGTCATGTAGTTCTGCTGTGTTGTACTCTTGAACTTCTTGTGCTATCAACCTTGCTCGGTTTCTGTCATCTCCATTCTTTTTGTCCATCTTAATGATGAAGATGAATTCTTTGCCTTCCATTTCTTCTAGTGATGAAAGTAGCGTACCTATATGTGTGTGTGTACTTATCTTACCTGAGTTATTTTTGGTGCATTTGTCAGGATTTCTTCAAGGGTTACAGTTGTTGCATCTCTGATCTTTCCGAGTGGTGATAGACATGGGCTTTCCTTTTGCAACCTGCGTTTGAAGTTAGAAAATGCGAGAGTTTTGCATTATGTAACGCTTCATTCGGTTTATATCATGTCTAAAAAGAATGTATATTACCATTTTCTGATCAAAGTCGCTTCCTTGATTTTTGGGTTAATTTGTAGCGTGCTGATGAATGATAGTGACAATTGAGGTTCACCTGCAACATGTTTGAAAAGTGTTATGTTCCTCGTTTTATAATCGTTTTGAAATTCTGTGTGAAACCACTTAAATTTGAAGATACGTTACCTTGATATTCTGTCACTTTGACATTATCTACCGCAATGATTGGTTGTTCTTCAGCTTCGGAACTCTAAATTTTTGCCTTCATTGGTTGCCAAGTCACCCCAAAGCGTTATGGTTGTGAAAGTTGACATGCATTACATAATCAACATTAGTTATTTTCCCTTTTTTTATAGCATTAGATGGCCTTAGTTTTAGCGGAAATACTCATTGTCCATCACGATGATTTCTCGCCTCTTATGCACAGTCCCATCTTTGCTTCTCCTGATGCTTGAGAGTGGTTTTGCCCTAACTACTACTCCTACAATGCATGTAGAAACAACAACAAAAGAAATAGAATCTGACATATCTTTGTCACAGTTGGAGAAAAATTAACAGTAAGTTCATTGTGCCAAAATAGCCAAGTGTGAGTATGCTGAAGAGGGCATGAAGTTTTCCATATCCTGCCTCTTAGTTAGTCTAGGAAGCCCAATTCCCAATTGCTTGGGTTCAAGAATCAAAGGATGGGCTATACTCTCTATTAACTTTTTGGCTGTGCTGTCTCTTGATCAGTGCGATCATGAGTACTGAATTTCTTTTGAGTGGCAAAGGCTTTAAGCTCATCCAATTGAAGGGTAGAAAGATGTTTGGTAGCAGGAATTTCTTGAGCAGTAGCAGCCTTTGTTACAAAGCTTAACGTTTATGAGTGTTAATTTCAGAGGCAAATGGGATCAGAAGTAACCGCAAGAAAACCATAGGTGAGGATGGAAATTCCAAAGACAAGTGCTTCCTGAATTATGAAGGCGTTGAATTAAAACTTGAGAAGGACGCAAGCGAAGTGACTTATTTACAACTGTACAGAACTACAATTGAGGATGAAATAATTCTGTTCAAAGACATCCTTTTTATTTTGGTACAACGGGGTGTTTTAAGATGTTTCGATGCAATGCACTTATACGTATAACTACGTCATGGATGACTTATATGCGGGCATGCAACCCTATATCACCAAACCTGATTAATGCAGTGAGAGAAAAACATGATAAGTATGTAAGCATGCTCTGTTCGACTCAATTGGGAAGTGATGACATTCATTTAATTAACTAAGTGGTTAAAGAAGCACTTAGGCAAATTCTGAGAGAAATATGTTCAACAAACTATATGAGCAAATCCATAATATTCTCCCTAACTCACTGGAAGCTACTGGTGGGGACTTGACGTATTAGAAGAAGATGTAGGGGCTGTTTGATGTGGTTTGGTAAACTAATTTACATTCGAGTAGTTTTAGAGGATAACAGTGAACATATTATCTACATATGAATCTCTTGCTTCAGAAATAGGAATGCTTTGTTCGCATACATCAACTATGTTAAGGACATGATATTTCGGGCTCTCTGTACAGCAAGAAGATTCTTTCTAAGGATAGGTGCATTGTTGCCATAGCCACCTGAAGAAAAAAGGGACTAAGTAATGATGAACTAAATTATGGTCTCCACAAATCACAATCACAAAGGCAGACTCTTTTTCCTGTTACAACTTAAATTACTCATTACAGTGGGAATAGCAATACCCTAGGATTGAAACAGTAGTCAACTGAACCAGATAATTCCAAACAGAAACTATAAGGTATTAGTTCATGACAGTACACCCTCTGTCTTTTGTTGTCTCCCCTCTCAAGTACATACCCCTCACGGTGCCAATTTGATTGAAGATATGATTATACTGCATGAAGATCAATTGTTGCTTATAAGTGCTTTGTTAACAACTTTCCCCTTGTTTTGGACATTTTGAGTATAAGGTAATGCCCTAAGGGCTCAGTATTACACCTGCTAGTTTCCAAACCTTAATGAACTTAGCAGTTAATCCTTATATAAGGCAATATGTATTAGTTTTCTTGGATTGGCTGTAGGTGACTTACAAATTGTTATTAATGGATTGCTTTAAGCTGTACAACGGGACTAAGGAATGGTGCGTGACTTAGTTATACTTTAAGTTGGTGATGCCAAACCGAGTGTTCAACACAATTTTTTTACCAGCCCCTGTGAGTTGTACTAATTTTGAAGTACGAAGAGTATTCAAGAACTGCAAGACTTTAGGTGGAAACATGGTTGCTCCCGTATGTACTGGATGAAGGACAGTTGGATTGGTATTCTGTACCTGAAGGCAAGAGATGATTGAGATAAATGTGATAGTGTGGTGCATGCTAATGGCATTTGCAGAACCGATGGGAATCCAATTTGCAATTGCTTAGGGGGATCTGCTCGAAAGTTGCAAAGGCTGTGGGAATTTCTGGACGCTATTGGTGGGGAATTGACGAATTAGAAGAAGATGTAGGGGCTGTCTGATGTGGTTTGGTAACCTAATTTACATTCGAGAAGTTTTAGAGGATAACAGTGAACATATTATCTACAAAGGCAGACCCTTTTTCTGTTACAGCTCAAATTACTCATTACAGTGGGAATAGCAATACCCTAGGATTGACACAACAGTCAACTGAATCAGAGATTTCCAAACAGAAACTATAAGGTATTAGTTCATGACAGTTTGAGGGATATTTTAATATCTAGCTAACTTGACTATTGATGTTATTATGCTATAAACTGCGTGCTTAGTTCTTTTCATTAATGTTTTTTGTAACACCTGCTCCACCCCATCCTTACGGTCATTTTTAGCAACCCGGAACGAAATAATTCTCATCCAACCCCAAGTTCAAACATACACTGACTCTTAGAAGCAGAAAAGTTTCAATGAGTCGTAGGGTCACTGTTAGAAGTAGAAAGAGAATACAGGAAAAAAAAAATGCAAAAATGACAAACATTATATTTATAAAGAACGCCCAAATTATCTAGAATATCTACGTCCCAGGACAGAGAAAATAAATAATGCAGCATGAGAAGAGTATATCCTGTAGTGACATAGCAGTTCTCCTAATTGACTACTTATCATCATAATGAACATTCCACTTAAAAGTTTTAACACTTCACGGCTGAAAAGTGATTTTCAAATGTTATGCATTTTGTGAAGGCTTTTTAATTTACTGATACGACGTTCTCAATTTTACTGTTTCAGAGGCAAACATGGAGTGTTTTGAGTAACCATGATATGAAATAAAAAACATGACTCTCCTACCTCATAATCATACGATACTATCCAAAGGCACATCGTAAGCAAAGTCATGCCACAAAGCCACACGAATTAGCCATTCTGAACTTAACTCAAGATCGGGGCTCCTAATCTAATCCTTATTTGCTAACTTAAACGGTAGCAAAAGTTCATCTTCCATAGATCTATAGCTACTTCCTTTTAAAAGGTGGTAGACTTGCAATAGGAACGGGCATTAAGTGGATTGCTGAATAATGTCAATGGTTTGAAGTACTATATGCAGGTCTACCTCAAAGTTGGCGACTTGACAGTGGCTCAATAGGTGTGATGCAAACGCTTTACTTGCTAATACGTTCTTAATTTCAGAGATGAAATCACATAAGTGAAGTCGAGAAGAAGTCCATTATATGAAATGAAGGCAGCACCAAACTGAGATATAACTAAATCAAATCAAAGTCATAACACAATTTAGTCCAACTAATTACCTGGGTACGAAGATAGAACCGATGAATGTAAAACTCCACAAAGGCCTAAGCAGATTGGAGCATAGCCCTAGCAGCTGCAAACAAAGAAAAATAACCAAATTTACAATCTGAGACTTGTTAATACACGAAATTGGCAATATTTCCTTGTATAAAACAGACCTGAAGATTGCCGTCGGGCCACAATTCGATGAGCTCCCTAAACCAATCACAAAATTCGCCAAAAGAAAATCAGACAGAGATGGAAATGATTCGGAAAAATCTAAATTATACAAGAAAATACCCAACCGGGATGTGCTTGCAGTAAGAACCGAAAATTATAGCCAAAGAAAGCCAGCGACACACTGGAAGGAGGCGGAGAGAACTAAGGCCTTGGGAAGAAAAACTTTTTTGAGGATTAGCGATGTGGAATTGCAAACGCATGCATGTAGGCATTTGTACAAAGAAATGAATGAAGAAAGATGAGAGATATTGAAGAACCGAGAAGGAAAAGGAAGAGTCCACAGATGCATGAACCGAAGAAGAAAAGGGAAGAGTCTTTGAAACCATTTCTGGCTGTGTTGTTTGGCGCCAGGATTTCAACTAACTTTTTTTGGGTATATCTGGTTTTATTGGCTTTCGTTTTTTCGGTAATTGTTTTTCTTTTTCTAACTGATGATTCTGAAGGTTGAACTCTTTTTTTGTTGTAGTTATTTTTTTCGTTCCCATTGTTTTTTTAATTAGCTTTGTTTTTATCTTGGATTTCAAGGGTTTTCTTAAACTATGATATAAGTAACAAAGGGCAAAAATGAAAATGATTAAAACATTAGTAATAATTAGTAATTAATAATGATATTTATGAAAGGGCATGGTTGTTATTAGAGTGATTAACGAAGGGCAAAAACTGGAAATGATTTAAAAATTAGTAATTAATAATGATATTTATGACATGGCATGATTGTTATTAGAGTGATTAACGAAGGGC
The DNA here is from genome assembly GCA_033065855.1 of Escallonia rubra. Taxonomy (NCBI): domain Eukaryota; kingdom Viridiplantae; phylum Streptophyta; class Magnoliopsida; order Escalloniales; family Escalloniaceae; genus Escallonia; species Escallonia rubra. Next base: position 254,471 of record JAVXUO010000939.1, read on the forward strand.
AAAAAAGGAATAAAAAGATTTTCAACATTCGTACTTTTATAGGTAGTATAGATATAGATATAGATATAGATATATATATACCTATATACTTATATACACATATATATACAGCATATAGGTGTATATATATATGTATATATACATATATACTGTATATATACATATATATACATATATACTGTATATATAAATATATATATATATATATATATATATATATATATATATATGCTGTATATATATGTGATATGTGTATATAAGTATATATATATATATATATATACACACACACGCGCAATGTATATGTATATATGGCGTTGAAAGGAAAGAGGAAGAAAAGTGAGGTGGGTCCCATTCATTTTAGTCCGACCTCATCTGGACTAATTTAATACCACCCCCCCCAGGTATTATTTTATCCCACTCAAGGGGGATAAAACAAGTCCAAATGATACTTTATCTGGGGACTAAGTGCGTGTCCAAACGCCGGATAGGATTATTTTTATCCTATCCGGGGTCTTATCCCGCGCGCCAAACACAGCCTAAATGTATAAGAGTAAAACAAATCATAATTTTGCATTTCAATTAGGATAGCTTAATTATTTCATAAAATACTCGATTGTATAGTTAAATCAAAGATGACGAAAATACGAGTTCAATGAAAGTATAATCGATTGAATCCTGAAATTACGAAATTTTGAGCAACAATTGTAACAAAAGAAAGTGTACCACTAAAAAGTGACATTTGGCACGTCCATCCACGTACTCACACGCCTGGATCCACTGCTATAACCCATGATTACAACATGGGTGTTGTCCCTTTTACTGAGAGAGAGAGGGAAAATAGAGAGAGGGGGAAGAGAGATGCAATTTAATTATGATAAACGCAATAAAGTAAATCCTCAGGGCATCACGAGTGCAATTCTTAGCAATAATCTTCACAAGATTGTGTAAGCATTCAATAATTTCAAAACTTAAAGAATCAAATTAACTCACCTATATCATAATCTATATAAAACGCACTCTAAATTGATTCAAATATTCGTCGTAATCAATTTGGTTTAGGATTATTTACCAATTTGGATTGAAGGGTGAAGTAGTCAAAATCCTAAGTTTCCCTTCCTCCTATTTCTCTAGAAGACCAAGAAGACCAAACTCAGTTTATCCCGAAAACAAATTGACTTGCGAACTCAAAAAATAGCTTAATATAAGAACATTCATAGTATACGTAAAGGAAATATCACTTTTGGTGTTACATATATAACTATCCACTTAAAATGCTGACACTTGGCATCAAAAAATTTTATTTTTTTATTAAAACAAAAGATTATATTTAAATTCTAATAATTACATAAGAGGTCATGTTTATCTTATTTTTACGCACACATCGCGTGTGCCATGGTAACTAGTGTTACTTATTCAAAAGCATCCAAAAGAATAATGAAACTACCAAGATAGCCTAAAAGAAAAAAAAATTAGTTATAGATTATTTAGAATTTTACACCGGAGAAAGCCCCGACAAAGCTATAATGTTATGTAGGTGTTCAACAACTACTGGTTCATTCAAAAAAGTTATCAAGCCAAAAACGATTTTAACTCAAGTTCTTTGACTAGAAGAACAATGGTTTCTGGTTTTTCTTATGCCCTCTCTTTTGATTAAGTATTACTCCTTCCATCTCAACTTAATTGCTCTATTTTGACTTAACATGCATATTAAGGATATAATTCATGGTGCTTTAAATTTTATTCTTAGAGAGAGAGAGAGGGAGGGAGGGAGGGAGGGGGGGGGGGGGGACGAAGTGGGTTAAGTTAGAGAAAGAAAATGAGTTGGCGGATTGTTAAACGTGAAAAGAGAAATAAAATTAAAAATGTGTAAAGTAGGTAAATATGAAAAAATACATATAAAAGAGTATATTTTGATCTATAAAGTGAGTAAGTTTATTGAGACAGTTCCTAAAAAGAATACCGATCAATTAAAATTAGAAGGAGCGGAAAAAAAAAATTAATTATTTTTTACTATCCAGCATGGAGGCTTGATTTTGACTCTGACTCGGACCCAGAGATTCGAGTCTGAGAAAGGTACACTCAGTGGGCAGGGGTTGGGCGGGCAAATGGCAAAGCCCCGTGCGGCTCAAAACCCGCACGTAGCCGTATTTATAAATGGTTTCTTTTCAGTGATGCAAAGTTGGACACGCCTGCGGCCACCCCCTTCAATTCACCTCCATTCGCACACCCCGAGCAGCACTACTCTCGACAAACCTACTAATGGCGGTCGGCGTCCTCGCGTTGCAGGGTTCCTTCAACGAACACATCGCAGGTTCCATCTCCATCTCCATCACCACATACGCACACACGCCCGTTCATCTGCGTGTTGTAATTGTGTATTTATGACGTTTATGAGAGGTTTTTTGTGCAGCGCTAAGAAGGCTAGGCGTGAAGGGCGTGGAGATAAGGAAGCCGGAGCAGCTGCAGAGCGTCACCTCCCTTATCATCCCCGGTGGCGAGAGCACCACCATGGCCAAGCTCGCCGAGTACCATAATCTGGTACAATCTAACACACGTATACACACACGCACACTGTCAATTGCAGGCATGGTCTCTGTTTCGTTATTTTTTTCGCATTCGGCCTTTTGCATATTCCTGGAATATAATTTGAACTTGTAAACATTGACTTTACCGGTTGTTGTTGGCCTACTTCGACTTGTTTAAGAATACTTATTTTGATAACACCCTCCGTTCCATTGGATTTTTCCCTTCTTCCTAGGATTGGTTCTGGTACATGTAAAAATTGAGAGCGTTAGTTATTTAAGTATCGTATGACAAGTCAAGCCAGGGTAAACGCAATGAGAAAAATGAATGTCTACCTGTACTAAATTATCTTAGGAACTCGCAAAAAGTCACAGCGGGAAATCCACTGGAACTGAGGGAGTTCAAATTCAATCCATTGTTTAGATGCTCGAATCTTATTTTACAGATTGGCACAAAGTCAAAGAAGACAAGATTATGAAATGGAGGGATACTTGATAGCAATTCAAAGTAGATCTAAAAACCGTATAAGAAAGAAATTGGATTTATTAATACTCAGACAATCAGGTTGCATTCCACTCCTTTTACTGAGGTATAAAACAAAGAAAGGAAACGGGGCTAATTGTTTTCAGTATGATATATATTATTTTTCTTTAAAGGTTCTGCAAAAAGATGGATAAGTATAATATAGCTAAGCACACGACATGTAGAAGGCACGGCTGAGTGGAGTATTTTGTACATTTGACGTTCCATTTGATGGTAGTCAGAAATTTTTTGTTTGAACTAATTGTATTCTCTCTCAGTACTATGGCGCAATCAACTAGCAGACCTTTTATAACTAGAAATATTGTTGTCGTTTTTGTTGTTCCTGTTTTTTGTTGAGCTTAACTTTATGATAAGTGCAGTTTCCTGCTTTGCGGGAGTTTGTTACAATGGGGAAGCCAGTTTGGGGAACATGCGCAGGGCTTATCTTTTTGGCTAACAAAGCAACTGGTGCACTTTCATTTCTACACATCTTGTCATATTTTTTGTTACCTTTTGTAATTTCTCTTATAAACATAAGACGTAATACGTTTTCCACCATCTGAAATCTCTTCATTTTCTGTTAAACTTGAAATGTTTAGCATGCTCCTTTCAGGACAGAAAACTGGGGGGCAGGAACTGATTGGGGGGCTTGATTGTACAGTCCATCGGAACTTCTTTGGTAGCCAGGTAGTCAAATTTTTTTCTCATTTTATTAGTTTTCTACAAGTTTAATATGGAAAAAGAAACTCTGCACCAAAATGCTTGCGTATATGGCGTAGTAGAAGCTCATGCTTTGTTTAGGTATCAGCGTCAAAGTTGATGCTGATGAGGCACACACTATATTTGTAGCATATAGATTCATTCCTTGATTATAAAAGCATCCACCAGAATTTGGAATCCACTTAACAGTCGTATGTTACTTTGTGTGCATTAGTTCGGTAGCTTAGCTTGGCCTTTGGCTTTCACTTGAAAGTTTTTTCTTTAATCAGATTATGGAGTATCTTCATTCGTATAAGTACTATTATGCATAAGCCATTAGTTCAGAAAACAAACATTTATTATCCTTTAATTTGTAGAAAGCCGATTCCGAGTACGTTCGTTGGAATTTCTATATTTGTCTGCTTGTTGAATTGACTTATGGGTGATTATCAGAGCTCTACACAGTTTGGGGTTAGGGGACACTAATCCCCCAGGCTTTCTTGTTCGAGGGATCCCTAGATCAGACAAGACAGCCTTCAGCAAGTAATTTAGCTCTAATAGTTTCTCCAACTAGTATTGGCTTGAATCGGTGGAATGTGAAGACACATATGAAGCTTTGCCTTTTATTGTTTGTTGTTTGTGGTAAGCAGTTCAGCATATGAAAGACAATTTTTTTGTAAGACTGAGTGGCTAGCCACCTCTGAGGCGTGACCTTGAATTTAATGCAAAAGCAATCATTTAATTCCTTAGAGCTTACTAGACGTGGCTTTTGCTAGTGTCTTCACTGTGAAAGGTTTTCTTGGTCCAGAACTTTTTAAGCAGCTGAAATTGCTGAAGGCCTGTAGCAACACTTGAAAATTGATATAATCGCAGTCATTATAAACTACTCACTTTTGCGCATCACATGTAAAACATATGTAGATGGCTGTCTGTAATGGGTAATAAATGAGCTGAATTCTTAAGTTCTCACCTACCTCTTGTGGTTTCCTATCTAATAAAGACTCCCATTGAGAATCTTGTATGCAGATTCAAAGCTTTGAGGCCGAGATTTCTGTACCAGAGATTGCAGCTACAGAAGGTGGTCTTCCAACTTTTCGTGCAATTTTTATTCGGGCTCCTGCAATCCTTGAAGTGGGACCAGAAGTTGAAGTGCTGGCTGATATTTCTCTCGCTTCTGACAAAAAAGTCAATTCCGATTTGACTTCAGAAAGCCAAGAGGTTTGCTTTTATTAGACTCTCGTATCTGCATCATGTAGTTTTGAAGCGGTTATTTAGTGCGTGGCTAAAATTCTTACGTGCTACAGTACAAATTTTTATGCAAAATTTCACTTAGGTTGTATAAGAAGGCTGTGTCTGATCTAGTTGCATCTTCTTTTTAGTCCAAATACATCTGTCAGTAAAGATGATAACTATAATTTTGAAGCTTCAGGGGTCCATTGTGCATTTTTGCGAGTAGGACACTCCAACAATGCCTGCGGTTTTTGACCTCAAGCCTTTAGTTGTCTTTATCCTTTCTTAAACACTTCAAAAGCCAAAGATTGATGAATACCTATCCAAATGCTTGCCTGTCCTCTATGATAAATTCAACTCTCTTTTGCCAGTAGCAAACTCTTCATATGCGACCATCCAGTATTTATAACGATTCGTGATTGTCCATAGTTAAATAAATTGTTCCAGTCTCACACAAAGTGTTGGATTTCTCGACATGAACACTTTCTTTGCTCCAGGATAATAGTGGGTCGCTAAAGAAAGTGATTGTAGCCGTGAAGCAGGGAAACATGCTAGCAACTGCTTTCCACCCGGAATTGACTGCAGACACTCGATGGTATTAATATTTTATGCTACTGAATGTATATTGGTCTATACATTATTGATGTAGTGACCATCTGCTTATACAGGCACAGTTACTTCGTGAAGATGGCCAGTGAAGCTGGAATAGGAGCCTCAAACAGCGCCTCAACTTCTGGGGAGCATTTAGAACAACAAAAAAAGGATCTTCCTGTATTCCAACAGTAGCAAAAGCCTTAAAAGTATAGGTACAAGGAAAGAGATATCATAAGTTATCTTTTTTCATTTTTCTTTTGTTCTCTCTGTCTTGCTCCAAGAGAAGTTTCTAGGTTAGTGGGATTCAGCGCTTCTTACCATTGTTTATATAATGTTGGGAGCTAATTCTTTCTTTTCGAAAATCTTATGCGTGGTGATTAAAGTTCATTATGCTTTTCAATCGGAAATTGTTTCATTATCAGGCTATGGGCTATTTGGTATATGCTATTCCACTTAATCTTCTGCTATTCAGTTACGCCAAATGCGTTGGGTCAATTCAGGTCATTCTTGTGTTTGTTCTGCGTGCAAAGACTTAGATTGAAATTTGCATCTGGATCTCTTCGATTTTGGTGTTTGCTGTTGGGTCTTCTTGGTCCACTTTTACACTACTTAGACTTCTAACTCTTTACCTTGCAAGTGAGATGTGAAACCCTAGATTATGTGAAGCAACTGCAATAAGAGACATGGAAATCTTTAAGTAGAAGGATTTTATAGACAAATTCATCAGATCCCGCCTAAACTTAGATGCATTGTTGTCTTTGTCGTCATATTGAATCTGGAGCTACATGTTCTATGGTTTATGTTTGAGCATAAAAATGAAGCTTGAATTGTGGAGAAGGAGCTAACCAGCCTTGACCAGGTTTGTCATCTAAAGGTGACGGCATTGTTGTAGACATTTTGCTGAAAGATCTTTCGCATAAAGCTGTAGGCATTCAACTCATATTCCTCATCTCTTGCTGTTCAGGTTTCTTTTATTTTCATTTACTTGCTCAAATTCAATTCAAAGATCCATGTTTGGCAAGAATACATGTTGTGGTTTTTGTGCACGAGTGTGCAATAGTGCGTTTCTTCATTTTACATGTATATTTTTCTACATTTTGAGCTGCTTCTCTTGGAGAATATGCTTAATATGAATGCTTTGATCTTTTTCTTTGGATTCTTCATTTATCTATTGATTTTTACATCTACTTGATGCTGGATGAGGGCCCTGGTGGGGTCGGGGGGACGTTATTAATGCCTAATTTGCATCTGTTCTTAGTCTATGATGATAATGATATTAAGGTCTGTTCCTTTTTCTTTTGCCAATTCTTCCTCTTTTAAAGTCGACCAAACAGAATCATCAGGTGTTCCGAACCACATAAACAAGTATACTGATTTAACTGCAAATCGACGTGGACAAGCGATCAGGTGCCAAGCTGCTACTGCTATATACTCCTTATATGGTTTATTGCTGGCACGGCTTTTCAAATGGATGATTCTACTGTGTGTACATGCTCTGAAAATTTTCATATAGAGAACACATTAGCTAATAAATAATATCACATTAGCTAATAAGTAATAAGATCACATTAATGGGCACATCACGGCCTTTATTCACAACACTAGGTCTAGGTCCATACACACGAAACTTGTAGATGTTTAAGAAAGAAGAAATAATCCTCTTAATTATCATCAATATTGAGATAACCCTTTTGTTGCACTCCTGGATTCTCTGTGAAACCTGCAGGCCTTGCAGGCAGGTGAATGGAGTGATGGGGTTTGGTACTTGTCCTCCCCACCCATCATGGGCATGGGCACCCCTCTCTTGACTGGACTAACATAACCTGGCTGGTATGTCTTTCCCAGAATGCCCTCGACGAGATCAGATAGGTTGGAGAACCTGAACTGTGTCTCTAAGTGAGCGAAAGCATCATCAGATGGCAACTGGTAGTTGTGAACCTTGTTTTCTTCATCTCCAATGGGCGTCACTTTCACGTCCATTTCCAGCAGCCCAGTTACCGTCACTCTAACCATGTTAGTGTCATCAGTTCTTTCTACTACGACTTCTCTCTCCCCGGTCCTTGCGCTCCATTCAGCCTCACCATCGGTAGGAATGTTGACGTCCTTGCCATCCCATCTTACAATAAGAGCATCAACATTGTCATCCCAGTGTGAGACTCTCTTTGCTTCTATGTCAAGGGTGTGAGTTTCGAACATGACCGAGAGGGCTTGAACCCATGTAAAGTCACGGCTCCTCCCCGTGGGCCGGCTGCCGATAAAGTGGGCATTGATGTGGAGGTTTTCGTCTGATACGATGGCGTAGTCACCTCCCTTTGCTCCATGGAAGTAGAACATCACACCATCACCTCCAACAAATCTAGGATCATAGCATAGAGAGCCATAACCATCACATCTAGCTTTTCTCCCTGCCATAGAAGGTAATTTGGTACGTCGTTAGTTTGTTAAAAAAGAATAGTTCCACCGTCCCTATAAAGGAGATCTCATATAACAGATTAGTAAGTTATTGCAATATTTGCTGTTTTCATTTGACCCTTCCAGGATACAACCAAAGAAGTTAGCTAGGCAGGTGTTAGTTACACCAAGGAAAATGGTTCCATTATTCATTTATTGCTAGGTAAAAATGGAACATCACATGGATTTAAGTGGTATCCTATTATTGTACGTATTGGAATACGACAGTAAGTCTTTTAGCTTTTCTTTGAACGTATGGAATTAGTATCATCGTTCTTTGAGATGGCTAGTTAGATTTCTAAGTGAGATTGTTCTAAATGCAGTATTACAGATTCCTTCCCTTATGGATACGCCTATATATTTACGCATAAAAGAAATTTGTGTGGTATCATACTCCCTCTTCTTCCATAATGCTTTGCGCATTTTGAACTTCTTGCAAATTCCTAGGATATGATTTGATCGTCTAAACATCATATAAACTCGAACGAGAAATTACAAATCAAACAAGAATTGTTGGGACAATTAGGTAAAACAATGAGCTAAGCGTATGCTTGCATGTTTTCATATTCTAGCATCTAGAATCTTTCTTCTGCACAGAACGAATAAAAGAAATGTCCACCACTGGAAATAAACTCTCCCAAAATAATGGCTAACATGGAGTACATCACAGATTTTCTATCTAGTACTAGTACTAGTACTAGAAGCCGATACGGAGGGGCGATTCTATTGTTCTTATTTACCTAGTAATTCTGTTCGAAGCAGTACTGGATACTGAACTGGACATAAATACCTTGAGGTGGATTTCAATTTGAGTTAGATCTGGCTTTAAAAGGATTAGTCTTCAAAATAAAGGAAGTGCTCGTATGAGAGGCATGAATAAGATGGTAATGCAAAAGAACTTTTGGTACATAATATCATAACACAAAGAGGTGATCGGTTGAGTAAGCTTACATTTGCAAGTGGCTTCGCACTTGCTACCACAGTTAATGAAGCAACCCTTATACTTCTTGTTCTTCTTGGGCTTCCTCTGGGGGCATTCCAACGGGCACATGAGCCTATTGAGGGGACAGGCTCTAGTTAGGCATAAAGCTCGTTCCTGGCCAGTCGTCGGTAGTTTCGTTAATGTGATGTAACGGGTAGAAGCAACATCATTGCCATTGCGGCTCGCGTTATTGCCATTTCCATTGCCGTTGCCTTGACCTTTGACGGAAATAGCTTCCATGGAGATGAACAAGAGTAGGCAAGCGACCGAGATGCATGACCACCTCGTATTATCCATCTCTTCTTTTACCAGGCAGTTCTATATGTTCCCTTAATGTTGATACCTCTAGTACGAAGAGAACATGGATTCAATGGGTTGAGAGGCCTATTGTTCATATATAAGGGCCAAGTAACTAGGTACGCCTTGGAGTTCGGCTGAAATTCTGTGAGTTATCTTCTTCCCATAAGCAGACAGCTAGAAAGAGCTCCCTATGGTATTTTTATTTAGAGGTATCTTAAATCTGTGGGGTTGACTAATCTGTGTTGATTGTAGTGAAATTATTGGTAATTTAAATCTTTGGGAGTGCCTTCTTTTCTTCCCCCCATGCAATAAAGGTATTAAATTGTTTGGAAACCTTTACTTTATGGTAAGCTGACAGAGGGTAGCGTATTCATCTATTCAATGGCCTCTGGTACGTGAATGTGCGTTTTATGAAGTGAAAGGTTACACCAACAGAAAGGGGTGATAAAATATGTTTGTCAATCTAGTAGTTTGTGCTGGGTTAAGTTTGTGAGAAGCAAGTCCTTGCCCCCTGTAGAAATACTTTGAAGCGACTAGTTAGAAGTCAAAACAACTGGACTGATTCTCTTTACTTTTCACTTGAATGGGAATTGAAAGTGCAGGAAAGGGGAAGAAAGGAAGGATGAGATGTATAATTATTGTTGTTTTTTTTTTACTTTTTTGAACCCAACTTGATCCGATGCTTCTTAGTTCTGTGTAGAAACAAAGCATCGTGTTAATATCTATTAGTATAATGATCTTGTCTTGATTTGATTTCCCTTTTATGGATCTAGAAATATGGGCTAGGATTGGAAAATTGGAACTTCCAGAAATTGGGATGGGCAACTAGAGCATTAGAGCTTGTTAGCCCTAGAATCATGGTGCTTTGATGCAATAGGCCAATTACTTGATACGCAACTTTCAAGGTTCAATTGACTTCCAAAGAAAATATATCATAGTAACCAATGAATTAGTAATTTATGGGCAAATTGCATGGCCCTTATTACAAGTTGTAAAACTTTTAGATGACCGTGAAATTAAAAACAATGCTCTGTTGATTATAATGTAGCAATCCCAGATTGTCTTTGAAACCTGCAGGCCTTGCAGAGAGGTGAGTAGAGCGATGGTGTTTGATACTTGTCTTCCCCACCCATCATGGGCATAGCCACCCCTCTCTTGACTGGGCTAACATAGCCCGGGCGGTAGGTCTTTCCCAAAACGCCTTCGACCCGATCTGATAGGTTGGAGAACCTGAACTGTGTCTCCAAGTGAGCAAAAGCATCATTAGATGGTAACTGGTAGTTGTGAACCTTGTTTTCTTCATCTCCAATGGGTGTCACCTTCACATCCATTTCCAGCAGCTCGCTCACCGTCACTCGTACCATGTTTGTGTCATCGGTTCTTTCCACTACCACTTCTCTCTTTCCACTCTTTGCGCTCCATTCGGCCTCGCCGTCGTTAGGAATGTCGACTGCCTTGCCGTCCCATTCTAGGATCAGGGCATCAACGTTGTCATCCCAGTTTGAGACTCTCTTTGCTGCAAGAGTGAGGGTGTGCGTGTCGAACATGACCGAAAGAGCTTGAACCCATGTAAAGTCACGCGTCCTCCCCTCGGGTCGGCTGCCAATGAAGTGAGCATTGATGTGGAGGTTGTCGTCCGAGACGATGGCAAAGTCGCCTCCCTTTGCTCCATGGAAGTAGAACATCACACCATCACCACCAACAAATCTAGGATCATAACATAGCGAGCCGTATCCATTACATTTTGCTTTTCGCCCTGCCATGAAATTTGATTTTGTTTAATACATAACAGATAATCCCCATGTCCCTGATATGGAGATCCGACCCTTAAAGGCAAGCTTCAATAAATACTAACATAACAAACACTCTTTAATGAAATTGATCCCCTTGTTACAGGTCTGTATACAGAACATCACATGATTTGTTTACAATTTAAGAAGTGGTGCCTTGGGGACAAACCAAAAAAAGGTTGACTAGTGAGAGCGTCATGTCCAATATTCGAGATAGTATCATTAACTTGGAAATTTAAGGTACTATTCGATAATCATTTTGTTTTCAGTTTTTCAGCTAGTTTTGTAAACTAGAGAGAAAAAACGCATTTGGTACGCAATTTTCGTGTTTTTTTCCCCTTCAGTTTTGAAAATCAGTATTAAAACAGGGCTGTTTTTGAAAACTTAAATTTTAGAGTTGGTTTTTGTTTTGAAACCACCCCCCCTCCCCGCGGCGACCCGCCGCCACTCTTGCCGGCCGCCGCCACTCTTGCCGGCCACCGCCACTCCTATCGCCGCCGCCGCAACCACCGCCAAATAAAAAACTGGGTAATCAAATACCCGAAAGAAGAAAAAACTCAAAATAAATACTGGGTAATCAAATACCCATTTGTTTTTGTAAAAAATAAAAGCGAAACTGGTTTTGATTTTTATTTTTTTTGAAAACAGAAAATCAAAACTGTAAGTGATTTTAAACGGATCCACTAAGATATTGCTTTCTATTTGAGTTTTTGACTTGGTGCTTCTACGAGAGGTATGCAAATTACTGGTAAAATATTGCTCAAAACAACGGGTTGAGAAGGCTTACACTTGCAAGTAGCTTCGCACTTTCTGTTGCAGTTAATGAAGCATCCCTTGTTCTTCTTGTTCTTCTTGGGCTTCCTCTCAGGGCACTCAGATGGGCAAGTGAGGGTCTTGTGGATACAGCGGCCTGTAGCTAAGCATAAAGCTCGTTCCTGCCCCGTCCCCGGTAGTGGTGTCATTGAAATATAACGGGTAGAAGCAACTTCATCTTCATCGCCCCCATTGCCGTTCCCGTTCCCATTGCCACTGCCATTGTTGCCACTTGCGCTTACATTGTTGCCATTGCTATTGCCGCTGCCAGTGTTTCCATTGCCATTTCCGTTGCCATTGCCGCTGCCACTGTTGCCATTACCGTTCCCGTTCCCGTTGCCATTGCCGCTGCCACTGTTGCCATTGCCGTTCCCATTGCCATTGCCGTTCCCGTTGCCATTGCCTTGACCTTTAACCAGCATTGTTTCCATGAAGATGGAAAGGAGAAGGAAAGCCACCAAAATGCAATACTTTCTCCTGCCCATCTCTTTATCTTATCCGCAGTTCTTTATATCTCCTTTCTGCTTCTGTTGATACTTCTAATAGCATGAACTTGAATCCAATGATGTTGGGACGGCTTTTATTTATAATCAAGGGGCCATTTAGCTAGCTTGGCCTTGGAATCTTTGTGAGCTAGAAAGAGCTCCTTTCCGTATTCGAGTAAAAGGTTTTCTTGAAGCTGTAGGTTTGACTACAAACATGTTGATTGTAATGGGAGATGTCAAAACCTTAATAATCATCAACTTAGGTACCACGCAAATGTGCTAAGAGGGTTGCTTTCCCCCCCCCCCCCCCCCCCCTCCTCCTCTCATGTTAATGACAAACTCTTGTAGAAGCTAAAGCAGATAGAAGAGGGTGAGATGTATTTCCTTCTGTATCTGTGGGTTGAGTTTGTTAGAAACAAACATCTCAATGACCAATTTGAGATGTTTAAACTAGAAGTCATCTTCTTTTCTGTCAAAATGCGTCTCTTCTATCATACTTCAAATGAGTTCTTTTAAGCTGTTGAGTCTTATACATGGCACCCCCTTTAGACGCATCATCGGTGATCTTGTGGATGTATGTGTTGGGTGAAGGAAGGAAGAAAGAAGAAAAAAGAAGAAGAAAAAAAAAGGAGGAGAAAGAAAAAGAATTTGAGTGACTACAAATTTTGCATCTTGCAAGTGGGTTCATTGTAGTCCTAGGTAATCCGAGAAAATCACGTTAAACAACTAGAATGCATGTTCTTATATCTACCAAGATACGCCGTGGCGTGAAACCATCACGACGAGTTATAACGTGGTGATGCTTTCTCGTCTTGTAGATTAGATCGAATAGTTGGGATGACTTTAAAACCTGAAGTTTGTTCTCAAGGAGGTTCTGGAAAGTAGTCTAAATTATTTTGTGCAGGATATGTTTTGTCCAAATGATTTTATTGTTCATAAACTGGTTCTTTCTGATCGGTAAAATCATGTTTTTACCATTAACAAAAAGAACAAAACAGAAGAAGAAAAAGTAAATGGACAATAGTATTAGCACTAAGAAAGAACACCCTTATCTTGAAGGTTTATTTATTTTTTGAACTTCTAACTATATCCCTTTATAATATACTCGTTTTAAATTAAAAAGGTCATTGTTGAAAAGTTCTTGGCATCCAATGAATAACTACTTTACTCCACTAGAGTTAAACCTTCTTCTTCATCTCTATTATTTCAATCAATCTATTCAGATATTCAACCGTTAACATATTTACTCCATCTCTGCTTCTTCACCATCGGTTGCTATTTTCACGATAATCTCACTTCCCATTTGATGGACCTTTTTATCGATCGAATTTGTATATGTTTTCATTCATTGCATCCACTTCATGTGTGCTAGACGCACCTAGTCTGTTTTGAAATATTCCTCGATAACGTTGCTTATTATCTTGGTTTTTGTCCTTGCTACGGAGTAACACCGTGCAATAATCTACTGCTACAGAAACGGGGTCACATGGGCTATTAGCATTTTGAACTTTGCGAGCCCGAGAATCCTGGAGCTTTCATGCCATAGGGACACACTCTTTGAGGTTACGCAGCCTTTCAGTTGTTTATGACTTCTCTATTAAGCCTTGGATCTCTTAATCTAACTTAAATTGCTTGGGAGGATCCAAATTCTTACGTTATTGCTCAAATTGTACATTTTTTTTTGCCTACCTTGGAGAAATAAAATACAATTGATTCTTGAAGGATTGGACTGCCCCTTCTGTTGAATTTAAAACCATTTTGCATTGCTAGATGTAGAATCTCGATTTGAAGCATCAGATACTCTCTGGCACAACTAGTTTGGCAAATTATACGCCACTTGATGTAGCTATATTTTTATATGTATACAAGAAAAATGGATCGGTTTCGGACGACTAATCTATCACCAGAGTGTAGAGTAAGAGCTAAGTGTAAGATCGACAAAGTTAATATTTATAGAATTTCACGTTACTCTAATACCTGTTTGTCCTTTATGGTGGTTTATGTTCTCTTTAATAAAGAAAATTATGATATTACGCAACATATGTGATTTTTTTTCTCAAGTCCTTTTTTTTTTGGGTTTTTCTTTTATAAATGAGGCGTCACGAACGCGACGGCCTAAGATTTCAGTTTTATATAAAGGGTGACTTACACGGGGGTCCCTAAGGTCAGGTTGATATCAGTTAAGGACATTAAGTTTAAAAGGTAAAATATAGTGATCAACAACTTTGAAAAGGAATTAGCTCTGATCAGACCTAAAGCGTATTTTTTTAACAATGTCACCGGTGCGTATTTTAAAATGCTAATTCTACCTTACTCTAATTATGGTGGTCTCTATTCTCTTTAATAAATAAAATTAAGATATGACGCCATATATGTGATTGTTGTTCTCAAGTTTTTTTTTTTGGGTTGTTCTTTATAAATGAAGTGTCGCAAACATTGCGGCCTAAGGTTTCACTTTTATATAAGGGTAACTGACACGGGGATCTTGAGGTTAAGGGGATATGATGCCACATATGTGACTGTTGTGCTCAAGTACTTTATTTATTTTGTTTTTATTTTATTTATTTTTTTGAAATGAGGCGTCACGAACGCAACGACCTAAGGTTTCATTTTTATACCAGGGTGACTTACACGGGGTTCTCAGAGGTTAAGGTGATATTACAGTTAAGGATGCTAAGTTTTAAAAAGTAACAGATTGTTATCAACAACTTTGAAAAGTAATTAGTTGCTTTCATCCTTCATTGACCTGTTAAAGAAGTGTTTTTTTCCTGATGTCATCAGTACATAGCATGTAATGTATATAATTTTATAACCCTAATTCCCTAATCTCTTTCTCTCTCTCTCTCTCCCCCCTCCCTTTTTTCTCTATATCTTTTTCTCTCTTCCCAACAGTGCTCCATCACGACACACTAACGGCCGCACCATAGACACTCATCATCAGATTAAGGTTGATGCGATGGTGGGACAATAGAGGTGGTGGGATGTATATGGGTAGCGTGGAACGAGCTGTGATGTAGGGTTGCAGCGACAAGGAGACCTAGGAGGTCGCGACATGATTGGGAATGAAGTTTAAGGGTGGGACTATCATGTAGAGGTGGCAATGGATAGGGTGTGTGTTTGTTTCTTTTGAGTCGATCTGGGATGTGGTTGAAGGGTTGGGCTACGACGTTATGGCGGTTGGGTGATGACAGGGGTTGTTGGTATGGTGTTAGGTAAGTGCTGTGGTGGTTGGTAGTGGAGGATAAGGTGGTGGTGTGTGGTGGTTGGCGGTGTCAGGGTGGTGCAGCCGTGGCGGTGCCATGAACGGGTGGAGGTGGCGGTCTTGGACGGCGGCACAGATGCTGGCTGATTCTCGAAAAGAAAAAGGAGAGATAAAGGGCATTTTAAGTATTTACCTTCCAAATCGTGGGTAATATAGTCTTATATTTCTAAGTGTTATGTATTTCATGATTTCATTTGGTCAACGGACATTAGTGCTATTTTTCAAAGTAATTAACACGCGTGTAATATTACCTTAACCTCAGCCACATGAGTATAATTACAATTATCCCTTTTATAAACAAGGTAAGTGGAATATGTAATATAATATTCCCCAAACTAGATTAAGGAAAAACATATTGTATAGTGCGGTTCTCTTGGACATTTGGTTTAGCAAATATATTTTTATTAAAGGGTACTCCAGCAGTTGGGGTCACCTTTAACATCAGTCAATTAAGAGGTCTTTAGCAACAAGAGATCAAACTTCATTATGTACAAACACGTCATAGTATTGTCACTATATATCTTACAGTGCAATGCACCTTATCCAGAATTTCAAAGATGAGTTTAAGGGCAAGGCTCTTCAAGATTGTCTATGGGATTGCTCAAAAGCAAGTTATGTTCAGAGGTTTAAGAACCATATGTCAGAGATGAACACCATAAACCCTGATGCCTTTAAATGGTTGAGTGATAAGCCACCACATCAGTGGAGTAGGTCCCATTTCCAGACTTACACCAAATGTGACCAAGTGACAAATAACTTGAATGAAAGTTTTAACAGTAAAATTGTCCAAGCAAGATGTCTGCCTATCCTAAGTATGTTGGAGTGGATCAGGGTGTATCTAATGACTAGGCTAAGGAAGAAAAGAGAGAAAGCCTTAAAGAGATTTGGAAGCTTGTCTCAGTATGTGCCTAGGTTTGAAAGCAAGATTGAGAAGGCTAAGGTGGCTGCTGGTTATTTCTATGCACTAGGATCTGGGGATGGGGAATATGAAATCAGAGGGACAACTGGGTCTCAGTATGTAGTGCATTTGGAGCATCACACTTGCTCATGTAGGAGGTGGGATTTGACTGGGATACCATGTTCACATGCTGTAGCAGCAATGTTTCAGGCAGGCACAGACCCTGACAACTATATCCATGAGGCTTTCAAGAAAGAGATCTACATGAAAGCTTATGGATATGTAATTCATGCTTTGAATGGTCAAGAAATGTGGAATAATAGTGCCTTACCTAAGATTCTTCCTCCCCACCATAGAGTGCAGCCTGGAAGACCTAAGCTAGTAAGAAGAAGAGGTGTACATGAGCCTAGGAAAGTGGCTGAAAACCCTTTCAAACTGCATCCCAAGCCTGACTGTGTGAAATGTTCATTGTGTGGAAACCTTGGGCACAACAGAAGAACATGTGCTAAGAGAAAGAAGGCAGAAGGGCAGGGCAGTCAAGGTTCAGTTCTAAATGATGAAGGGGTAAGTAGTGGGAATACAGTGAGAGCAACTCAGGAGCCAAGGCAAGGAAGTGAAGGTGCAAGGCAGATAATTGAAAGAGCAAGGCAGGAAAATACAGGGACAAAGCAGGGCAACCTAGGGGCAAGGCAGGGCAGAGTGAAGCTACCTGTAAGTTACTTATCTCTACATATTTTTAGTGGGTTATTGTCCCTATGTGTACTCAGTGGTGCCTTTAATAATGTTGCAGATAAGAAAGGTAGGAAAGGGGCCAGAAAAAGGGGGTGCACAGCAAAGTGAGACAGCTAGACCAAATGTATTATGACATACTATTTTTTTAATTAATGGCCTCATTACTTGTCCTGTTTTTTAGAAAAATTAGTGGTCCCATCTCAGTGGTCCCATTTCTTTAAGCTGCAGCATGCCACGCACCAAGTAAACATGCAACCTGTTACACCAAATGTCAACATGCAGCATTCAACTCAACCTAACTTGGCAGGGACTTCAAGTCAGAATTTGAGTCAGGTAAGTACTAATTTTTTAAATGTTTAGTTGTGTGATTTTTTTTTTCCAATTTACCATATCTCATGTTTTTAGTTTTTGTGTGAGCAAATGATGAGTTCAAGTCAACCATTATCTATGAGATCAGACAACCATAGTAGACCTATATATGGGATGTTTAGGGCTGCACCACAGCCACCACCTGCTATGGTAAACATTGGAAATATTCAAGTTAGGCCTGCATCATACAT
This sequence comes from Escallonia rubra, assembly GCA_033065855.1. Lineage (NCBI taxonomy): Eukaryota > Viridiplantae > Streptophyta > Magnoliopsida > Escalloniales > Escalloniaceae > Escallonia > Escallonia rubra. Next base: position 272,315 of record JAVXUO010000939.1, read on the forward strand.
GATCAATGGAAGGAATGTGGTCACTGCATCATCACTTCGAGCAGGGATCAATGCAAGGCAAAGTGCAAGTGGTGTAAGTGCAAGGACAAAAGCCAGTGATAAGTCAAGAGATTGAAGAAGCAAAATTTGATCATTTCCATTTTGTGTTAATAGGGGGGTTGTGTGGTTGAATTAGTAGATGAATGTATGATTGGGATTGTAATGTTAAGACAATGCTAAATGGCAATTGTTCTTTTGTAATGTCAAGACAATGCTAAGGGATTGTGAAGTCAGGGGTGTTAATTATGTACTTTTGTTGTGAAGATGAAGTTTACCCTTGTAAATGTTGTTGGATTAATATTTAATACTTTGGACAACATTTGGCAGGTATTAATATGAAGTAAAATATTTTTGAAGTTGTGTTTGTGGTTTTTTGTTCTTATGTTGGAATGTACAGGTTGTGTTGTTTGTCCTTATGTTGGCAAGGCAAGGCAGGTTGTGTTTGTTGTTTGTTCTTATTTTCGCAAGGCAGGTTGTGTTTTGGCTTAGCCATTGCATAGATACAAAAGTACAGGGCATATGTTGCACAAATATTTTGCCAAATGCAAATTTCATTTCATTTTTACTTCAACTTACACATACCCTCTCCAACACATCCCTACATTTGCAGAGATACAAAAATACAGGGGAGATGCTCTACAAAAATTTTGCCAAATTTCATTCCATTTCCACTTCATTCCATTCCATTTCCACTTCCTGCTAACTGGGAAGTGGGAAGTGGTTCATCTGCCCCTGTCTCCAACTTCAGGTTCTTAAACCACACAACTGCAACCATCAGCCATGTCACTAGCAACATGAGCTTCCAAATCATTGCCTGCCTTTCTAGCCTTTTGTTTTTTCTGAGTAACCCTCTAATCGTAGCCCTTAACCTTTCATTGGAAGGTGGATCAAGCCATATGAAGTATCCACAAACTCCATTCACCTGCATATTCAACATTCCCTTATTATAAAAATTGTAAAACTGTATGCCACACAAGACATAAACATGCAACCTACAAATTTTTAACAATTACCTGGTACTTTTCACAACCAAGAAACCTCTTTCCTGGATTTGCATCTGTCCAAGAGGTCCTAAGCTTTGCATTTTTCCCACAGAAACACACGTTCCCTTCCATTTTCAGATTAACAGGGGTAGTATATGTGTGTTTGTGTGTGTGTGAGAGGGAGGAAGGGAGGGATGAGGAGAAAGAGAGAGAGAGAGAGAGACTGTAAAGCAGCCTCTGTGTGTGTGTGTGTGTGCAGATGAGAGAGTGGCGGGAACAAGAACCCATTTCCCTCAAAATGCTTTAATATTGTTGGTTACCGAAAATGCCCCTCATGGGCGGCGGCCATCCACAACTCTTGTAACGGAAAGTCAATTTTGGGTCCAATTGGATCGAAAATGCAAAGTTGGGGTGTTAGTTGTTGAAATTGGAACATTAGGGTCCTTTGTGAAACACGGGTGTAAACCTTAGGGGGTTTAGTGTAATTCACCCGAGAAGAAATCACCTGATCAGGTGAAGGGCACTCCAACGATGTTGTCGAACCTCATTTTCTTCCCGTCTTTTGGTCCAAACTCCACACATCCTCAGGAGGCGGGTGAAACTTTGATACCAATGACACAAACCTTGTATCTCTCTGATAACGTAAGAAATCTGTGTGGGATCCCCGCCCATTTTCTCGAACGATACTAGGACGTTCGTACTTGGGTTTTAATGCCAAAGAAGTGGGTTCGTAGGTTACATAGAGGTGCTACAAAAGATACAACTCAAATCAGCTACAAGGAGTTCAGTAGTGGGACAAAGTAAGGAGGAAGGAAGTGTAGAGACAAGGCTTCCCAGACAAGACCTGAGGGGTGGTAATGCTGCTGGAGCACGGGCTGAGGCAAATATGGGTCGACAGTCGATAATTCAAGCTGAAGTCCAAGAGTCATGGTGTCAGACCCCGCATATTTAAATGTTTATATATATATATATATATATATATATATATATATATATATATATATATAAAGAGAGAAAAAAAGAGTTTTGGGACATAATGGATATTCAGTAATTTTTATTTTTTTAGGAATATAAGTATATTTCTTTAGGTTATTGATACTTTACGTACTATATATATATTCTGTAGGAACCCTAAGAGCACACCAAAGTTTAGAAAAGTCTCCAGAGAATTTCTAGGAGGAGTCGTTTGAGAGTTTGATCATTACTTCGAGGTAATAATTTATTCAGGTATCGAATTGAGGTTTGTAGTTGGAATCGGTACGAATTTTTGTTATTGTTGGAACCCTAATTATAACTTTTGGGCATATTGATTTTTAGGATTTTGATTTAATTAATTTAGAAGATCAAAGTTTTGAGTTGATTTGCATTATTAAAGGTAAGGGTGTACTGTTATTGAAGTTTAAATCAGTATTGGATCGATTAATATGATGTTTGTAAAGTTTAATCTTTCAATCTGGATTCATTATTGAATTATTATCCTTGACTTCAATTACTTGTCCTCTGTTCGATCCTCGTCATTACCGTACTGGAAATCCACCGTTCGTAATGTTTTTTTTTGTCCTCATACACACTGCGGTCATTGATTTTTGTTTATTTCCATTGATTATTGTTGTCCTTGTTCTGCTAATTGTTTCATAAGTCACGTAAGTTGCCTGACCAAGCCTTATCCGGGTACACCATTCACGTGGCATCAGCTGAAAATTTATTGTTGCCTTTTTGTTTACTATCTTCTCTTCATTCACCCCACAACTTGTAGGCTGCTTCTTGGATCGATGCCCCTGTTTTGTTCACAGTGGGTCTGCCGCCCTATTGTTGCCTCATTTTGCGTGCCATTCTATGAATTGTAATGTGTCATTGCAACCGTGTGGCTATGATGCCTTTCTTGTTCTAATAACATGTCATGCATGATTTTTGTTTTACTTCATCTATCATGCATGTTTTATCATGTCTATTTTCCTTTCACAGCCAGATTTTTTGATTCCCATCCAATGCAGTCTTCTAGTCTTTTAGCTCAGCTGAAAAACTATGTACTTGGGTGCTTAATTTGTTATTCCATTTATGTGCCCAAGCAGTACCGTTTCTTTGTTTAGTTATAGTTACCTCTCACAGACTCTGATTTGGTTGACACCACTTCCGTTAATTACGTTTTTTATATTCTTTTCAATATAAGTGTAATTTTGAGTAATTTCTACCATTATCGAATACTCTACTTGAATTGTTTCGTAAATTTCCGTAAAGTTTTGTCACACGACCTTGCGTTTGCGTGACTTATGGGTGATACCTTGTGAATCATGGGTCGCGAGGTATATACGATTCACAAGTTTACATGATCTAGGCAACTTGTTCTTGTCTTGCCTAATTTATTGAACGTAAGAGTAGAAAATTCTGTGAGCCATGTCATAGTATATATGACATTTCTGTTTTCGACTTACCTACGTGGATTGGAACGTGAGCTAGCTCAGCGGGATTAGCTATAGATCGGGATCTTATTTTTTGAACCTTGTCTCACGTGTCAGTGATGGCATGTGTGACCTTATTCTGAATGACTCTCTAGTGTCTGTCTCTGTATGAAGATATATTTTGGCATTTTGAAATTCAGTCTGATAACTGCTCCGTTAAAATTCTGTACCTCCGTAATCTCATTTTCTCTGATATTTTTGTATTTCTTTTGATTGGTCCTTTGAGAGACCTTACTGGGCATTTGGTTCACTCCCTTATTATTTTTCTTTCAGCTGATCAGTAGGTGGGATTGGATTACATGGCTAGCTGTGTGACTGAGAGCTAGCGGCTTTTTATCTCAAAGTCGATATTAGTATTTTTTTTGATGTAATAATTTAGACAAATTGAATTTATTTAGATTTTATTTTGGAACTCCATGTCGGAGTAATTTGGATTATATAAATGCTTTAGGCCGTTATAGCAATTATAGCATTTATTGATGTATCTTTGGGATTGATTAGTTGATGCTCTGAATGACCACTAGGGAGACTTTTTGATATTTTGAGATTTTCTGACTTTGTTTATTTGATATTAACGCTCTGAAAAATCTAGGGCGTTACACACGGTCTAAATACAAAGGTCCAAGGCAGGGGATTGATTACTTTCTCTTTCTCTCTCTCTCTGTAGAATCTTTTGTTATGGGTTCTAGATTGAGAAAATGATTCTTAGCAAATGAAATTCAAGTCCCAAAATGAAGTCCAAAGTCCTCTTTTTATAGGCAAAACTATGCCTGTGTCATCAGTCAACACGTGGCGCCCCTAGGAGTGCGACATCACCAGGGGCCCACAAATACCGGTGCATATGAGGCTGTCGAATCACATGTCTGCCCTGCCTGCCCACATAACTTGACTCTGTTTATCTGAGAAGACTGACCACACAACGTCAGCATGATTAGAGAATTCCTTTGATGTAGCCACAAGTAAGTGTCATGAGACACGAAGAACCTGACAGTGATGGGGGAGGGTTCTTACGTTCGACTATTAGGTGGACTAAGCACGATGCCCTCTAAAGACATGTTCCCTTCTCGAAGTAAACTGGGGGTCATCTTTCTAGGGCGGTCGATGATCACTAGTCACATGAGTGCAACGGGTCATAGCTCAAGCATGCCTAACATCATGTACTCATCCTAGGAAGAGATACTATCTCAAATAATAAGCCTATCTAGCTGCGAAGGGTCCTCATTCTAGAGCATTATAAGTAGAGCCCCTCGGAATGCTACATACTCTAGAGAGTGGGTCGAAGCATGTTCCATGTCCAAGGCAGAGCACGCACGGTGTGGTTAATAATTGGACTAACACCGGGGGCATGGCAATGTGACAGAGTGCCAATGGCACAATGATATGAGTGACGGGCGCATAAGCATGATGGGGTGTGTGTAGTGTTGGGTGCACGCTTAATGGTGATAGTGCATGGGTGCGGTCGAGGGAAGGAGTACGGTGGGCACATATTATCAGAGGCGACAAATGGATGTGGGGATGGGTGTCGCAGAGATGGGCATCGTGCTAGGGCAGGCGACGTGGAGCAAAGATCCCTCATGTGCGTGGGAAGATTTTGATGGGAGCGAAGATATATGGGCCCTCAATGGGCAAGGAGGAAAAATCCAAACAACGAGGGAAGGCAAACCCCCGTATTAAGACTGAGGAGGCCAACCCCCAAAGCATTGGGGATGCCGACGTCTCAAGGCATTGGGGAAGCCCAACCGCCCTAAAGGGTTGAGGAGGCCAACCCTCAAGGCATTGGCGATGCTGGCACCCCTAAGGCGTTGAGAAGGCCACCCCCAAAGCCATTGGGGAGATCAACCCCCCCTTGAGTTTGGGTAGTTGGACCCCCTTAAGGGGTTGAGGAGGTTAACCCTCAAGGCAATGGATGTGGGGATGGGTGTCGCAGAGATGGGCATCGTGTTAGGGCAGGCGACGTGGAACAAAGATCCCTCATGGGTGCGTGGGAAGATTTTGATGGGAGCGAAGATATATGGGCCCTCAATGGGCAAGGAGGAAAAATCCAAACAACGAGGGAAGGCAAACCCCCCGTATTAAGACTGGGGAGGCCAACCCCCAAAGCATTGGGGATGTCGACGTCTCAAGGCATTGGGGAAGCCCGACCGCCCTAAAGGGTTGAGGAGGCCAACCCTCAAGGCATTGGCGATGCTGGCACCCCTAAGGTGTTGAGAAGGCCAACCCCAAAGCCATTGGGGAGACCAACCCCCCTTGAGTTTGGGTAGTTGGACCCCCTTAAGGGGTTGAGGAGGTTAACCCTTAAGGCATTAGGGAGGTCGACCCCCCAAGGCATTAGGGAGGCCCGACCCCTCCATTTTGAACACTTTTGAAAAACGGAAAAAAGGGAACGTGCACGTGACTTGAGCATGTAGTTTGTGTTGATCGATTTAAAGGCGTTGCACTTTGACGATTGAAAATGCATATTTGTTATGAAAAAGAGCCCAATGAGAGGTGAAAAGGTTCGACTAAGATAGGTTGGTAACAGACCTAACCACTTGAGAATAGGCCTAACCACTTAAGACGGTTTGCCACAATTTTTGAGACATTTGAATGCTAGATCATAAGATCCTCTGTAATAGCAAGTGTCTGAACAACCGGTATCGTAAGAAGCACAAGTTGGCCAATAATGATGATGCTCTGTCCATTTACCCATGCCTCGCCTTTCCCCATCCTTGTGAGGTCTATTATCATCGTGTTACTTCTTGTAGGGCATCGAAGCTTGCCTGAATCAACGAGAGATTATCTGTTCATTTTAGCACTTAAAAGTCAGTCTAATTTTTCTAATTGACTTAAAGCTAAATATTTATGTTACTCCGTTTACCCTCTTAATGGTTATGATTATGTAATATACACATAAATCAAACTCAAGATCCAAAACTCATGGCACACACCTATAAAATTTATATCTCCAACTAGCCTCTAATCAAACAAATTTAAGAGGACCACAATTTTAAAAAGGCTAACTATGGAAACACTGACAGTTCATATAACTAGAGGTCTCATATAACCATTCTCTATAGCCTCTGTCAAATCTCTATATGAGGCAGTCCTAGTTCCAACTATTTGGTCAAACTCAAAAAGTTTGCCATTACTCTGAAAGAGCGTGACATGGATCTTTCAAAATTCATACTTTATCAAATAAATCATATGTACTTTATCCTAGAAAACACAATGGTAGTAAGATATAGTCACGCATGTTCTGTGCTTTCTTACTTTTGACAAAATAATGCTCGATAAATTAGAACAATTATTGGTGACACCTTTAGTGCAACAATTTGCAGGGGTTTGGATTGTTCTGGCTACATATTCTTGTTGTACCAACCAACAAAAGTTACATCTAGAATGTTACCTTATTGATAACTACCAAATGAAAGACATACGACACAATGCTTAAAGCTAGATATTTAAACCATTAAAACTTACTCGGGGATAATGTGTTGGCAATAATGCACGAACACTTCAGAAATAGTTAAAATAGAATCTAAACTAATATATTGAAAGAACTATGTCTTAAAAAGGTACATAAAATATTTTAAAAAATAGTTGAAGTCTCTCCCACGTGAAATAGAAGACTAATATGTCAGCTTTATTTTTGGCATTCAACCAAGTCAGGATTCGCCCTTCAGCCAATACAGTTGCACTTCTCTACTATGAATCATGTATCTACCTTCGATCAATCACAACATAAGTATGAGATTTGAAACACATTTCCAACATAATCTAGAGTGCAAGATTTCTTCATGCATAGGAAGCTTCCACTACTAAACTCTTGATGACTCTTATACATGGGTCACCATATGTGTTGATTGAAACTTTAATATTGCATCCCTTTGTTTTGATACAAGCTTATAGTACAATTTTTAAGTTAGACCATGTAATGTACTTGTTCGGATAGAAGCTGGTGTCAAGAGTTGGCAAAATTGAACCTTTTGCATAATTATGGCTAGGATTCACACCGTCTGCTGTAACTAGGGTTCACTAGTTACAACCATTCGATCAAAGTAGGTGTGAAATAATGGTCTAGATCATACCATGCCACTGAGGTATTTAACTTCAAACCCCTTTCAGGTCAAACCTAATCTTCTCTTTCTCTCACCAAATCCATCTACCATCTGCTGGTGATGATGACTAGGGGTGAGCAGTAAACCGATCAAACCGATCTGGACCGTCCAAACCTAAGAAACCGAACCGATCAAATTCGGACCGTTGATGAGCTTGAACGGTTTGGATTCAAATTTTCAAACTGAGGCCGGTTTGGTTTGGTTCACGGTTCAGAAATTCCAAACCGACACCAAATCGAACCGAACCGAGGGCTTATATAAGGATTAAAAAAATAATACTTAGCTCACCCTAATTCATTTCACGCTTTCTCTTGTTCAGCTGCCCCTCTTTTGACCCAATAGGCCAATATTTATCCCTCTTTCGTAATGAATCACCACCAAGGATATACATCTGGATAAACAAATAAGCAATAAACCACCACGAAAGACATACAGATCAGAGTTTGCAATCCACGGGTCAGAAGGATAAATCCTTTTGATGCAAATTCTTGTTTCTCGACTAATTGCCGTAAAACACTAATAGAAATTCTCTTTTCTTTTTTCTTCTGATTAACCACTAATTCTCATCTGAAGCTAAAGTTTCACTATGGTTGTTTCGGAGATCCTGGTAAATCATGATTAGCTTTAGTGCAACTTATTATTTTGCCCAGCTTAGGATTAATTAATAAATTCAACACTTTGTCAAGCGGAGTGTTGAAAGACTCATGTTCTATAGAGCTAGTGAAATAACTAATTAAAAAAATCAACACAAGCCCCCTAAAGTTAAAGAAAAAGATGATAAAGGTTTGTTGGTGAGATTGTCATAGACGAGTTTTCAAGTTTTGGACACAAAAACCATATTAAAACAAACTTTGTAACAGTTCTGTCATTGCTCAAAAACTGAATAGGTAGTATACAAATCGAGTGCATTCCAACAGGCTATAATAGTCTTTGTATGATATTCGATGCGAGTGTTTTTGCCTTTGTTTGGCCTTTGTGAACCGAGGTCCATTGGTTCGGTCTGCGGTTTAGCCCCCAAACTGAACCATGCTCACCCCTAATGATGACACTCCACCTCCTCCGCCTTATAGTGATGGCACATCCACCTCCTCCACCTTTCGACAACGCACGTGTGTGTCATATATGAGTTTCAATCTACACTCCATCTTTCTCCCCCAAATTGAACTGACTTGAAATCGATCTATGGCGGCTGCCATGGAAGAACCATCACCTACAGACGACGACATAGCCAAAAGGTGGAGTTGGCCATAAGGTGGACAAAGAAAAGGCAACAACAGGGGCGGAGAGATAAGGCACAGTGGTAGAGGAAGATGAGGCAGCGATACTAGCGGAGGGAAGACAATGCAGTGACACAAACGTCCACCATTTGGCTACAACTACACTGTCCAGAGACAACATCGCGATCCATCTCTCTGTTGATCAAGTTTGTGGGAAGAGAGAGAAAGGGATTCCAGCTGCGTTATGGTAACGTGGGAAAATGTGGTGTGTCGAATTTGTGGGATTAATTTGGATGGCAAGGATTGGGTCACAACACTTCTGCTATTAGACAAATTAGAAGTATTAAAACTTAATTTTGACTACAATGGGATCGATTATAACTATCAGTGGTTGTTATATCTAATAAACAGTTGGGTGATTGACTCCATACCTGTAAAATATTAGTCTTATGAAGGTATGTTTGTTATGATTTGCAAGCTCATTGTAGTTACAGGTATAAATTGACAACTTTAGGTATATGAAGCTTGTATTATGTTGCGATAAAAATTATAGCTAAGCGATAGATAGTAGTCACAGAAGATGTGATAATCAATTCAACACTCTAAAATAAGGACAAGTTATCCTTATCAATTGATCGTCCTCATAACTTGCATCATATAAGAATTAAATAGGCATATATGTATGAGTATTAAGTATTATGCGGTGATCCTGCTAAATGCATTTTGGTAAAAGACAATGACTTAATTGAAAATAAAAAGGTGTATAATTACAAGTCTTGTTCAATCTAAAATGCAACATATCGTTTTTAAATTTTTACTTAATCATTATGATAGCCTTAGTGTTTGTGTTACATTTTAAAAACCCTTTGAATAAAAATTATAGTACATTTACAATTCAAAAGGGAGATCTTTTTGGATCAAAACTATAATTGTATTTGCTGTTTACCGATACATATTACCACCATGACTGTTCTACTACTCTTAAGTGTAAATACTATTTGACAATGTGAAACAAAAGCTTAAAGAAGGCAAATATATAATGACTCCACTCTATTCCATTCTTTTCATTATCTTTTAACTTACAATATAAAGAAATCAAAGGCAAACACACATTTACATGCAAATCTCTCTTAACAATTGCATGACAGTCTAATCAAACCTTCAATCCTAATAATGTATGAGATAATAAAATGCATGACATGTTATGTATCATGTGTGTTTGTATCTTGATAAGTTAGTGATTCCTTAAAATAATGATTCGTGATGAGGATAAAAAGGGGCTATGATATTTTGTCAATTCAAATATGAAGAACTGCTAACCTAACTTTTAGGTGCAGGGATTCAAAAGGAAAATTAGAAGATTTAAACGGTAAGAAGAAAAGCGTAATTATTAATTTGGAAGAACTAAGAGACTAGGTGTTTTGAAAGGCTAATTTTGATCCAAATAGTAGAGTCTTGATGGGTTAGTTGAAACTCTTACAAATGACCTATCCTAACCAATATAACTAATGAGACTTCAATTCTGCACAAATTTGCGCAAAATTGGAGTAATGCAAATGAATTTTTTTTTTGCTATTTTGCTTAAGTTAGGTACTAATGTTAATTTTATAGCTACAAACAATGCTTTATATGTGATGCCAAGGAAGTGGGTTTGCAATCGACGTGGAGGTGCCATAAGGAATGCAATCTAAATGAGATGTCAAGTATGCTAATGTGGGGCACAACAAGGATGGAGTAAGGGCAAAGACCAGGGGCTTCCCAGACAAAACCTAAGGATAGCAGTGCTGTGAGGGCGATGGTGCTGGATGAATGCACTATGATAGTCACTGTCAATGCTTAGGTCTACAGTCAAGGTCCAACATTAGGGTTCTGTGTGTTTCTCTCTCTAGAATTCTAGAATGAAAAAGTGAAAGTGAAAGTGAAAGTGAGAAGGAGTTTCGTGAATCTGAAGTTCCAAATAAATTCTCAAGACCCCTATTTATAGAGGTTGAGATGATGATGTCATCAAGTGACACATGGTGCTCCCCAGAAGTGACACGTTACCGAGGGGCACAGGTGCCTGTGCTTCACGGACTGTCAGATTGCATATTTACCCCGTCTGCTCACACAACGTCGCTCTGTCTATCTAGAAAGATTGGCCCACACAGCGCCGGTGTGGCTAGAGAACCCCTTGATCTAGCCACCAGTCCAAGGCCTTCACAGAGTCCCATAGGGCATCGAGAGACGTCGATGACCTGTCAGCGGTGGGGAAGACCCGACACCCAACTGCCAGGCAAACTAGGCGCAATGCCCTCTAGAGACCTACTCGCGTCTCGGAGTGACTCGGCGGTCATAGTCCTTAGGGGTGCCAGTGAAAGCCCCTAGTGCTAGAGCACTTAGGCTAGTCATGCTGACATCCTGGTGGAGATAGTATCCCGGAGAAGTCGCATATCTCGTGGGTGAGTCCTTATACTCGAGCACTCAGAGCACACCAAGGTAGTGTTTTGGAGGAGTCGCCTACTCGACGAGCCAGTGTAATATCCTGGAAAAGCCGTCTACTTGACGGAAAGGGAGTCTTCATGCCGAGCACTTAGAGCTCCCTTGTGGAGATAATGTCTTAGAGAATGAGCATATCCCTGCGGGTGAGCCTTGTGCTGGAGCAAGCTAAGGTAGTGTCCCTGAGGAGTCGCCTATCCGACATGCCGAGGTAGCATCCTGGAGGAGCTGTCTACCTGGCAGAAGGGAAGTCTTCATGCCAAAGCATTTAGAGCTCCCTGACAGAGATAATGTCTTAGAGAGCGATCCAATCCCCACGGGTGAGTCCTTATGCCGGAGCACTCGGAGCACGCCAACGTAGTGTCCTGAGGAGTCGCCTACCCGACAAGCCAATTTAGTATCCTAGAGGAGTCGTTTACCTGGAGGAAGAAGAGTCTTCATGCCAGAGCACTTGGAGCTGCCTGGAGGAGATATCATCCCACATGATTCGCCTGTCCCCACGGGATGGTGCACAATCTGGAGAGTGGGTCAAAACATGTTCCACGACCAAGGCAAGGTGCGCATGGTGTGGTGAAAGGATGGACCAGCACGGGGGCGTGACTGTATAAGTGGAATGACGCATGGGCACGGTGGAGTGTGTGCGGTGCCAGTGGCATGGTAGTGTAACAGAGAGCCAAGAGGGGCAATTGTATTAGTGGCATAATGCATGGGCACGACAGAGTGTGTGCAGTGCCAGGGGCACGTGACATGCAAATGGCGCACATGCGCAACAATAGGTGTCGCGGAGTCGGGCATCGTGCATGGGCACGTGACGCATGGGCGTGGTGACGTCTATTGCAGAAGTGGGCATCGTGCCGGGGGCACGTGATGTATGAATGGCACATAGGTGCGATGACAGTTGTCGCGGAGACGGCGCGCTGGCAAGGGCGACTGTTGTTGTCTGAAGAGAGTGATTGGGGTTCAAGGGGGAGGCTGAGGCCAACCTCCCATGGGGGAGGCCGAGGCCGAGGCCAAGGGCGACCGCCCTTAGCGAAGGCCAAGGCACGTTGATGTTGCTCACTTAGAGATTTTATGAAAAGGGAGTGACGCGCACGTGACTTGAGTGTGCGTGTTAGTTTGACCGGCTTGGGAGCGTTGAACATTGACCGTTGAAAAGATGATGTATCGTGGGAGAGGGACCCAAGAACGGCCCAAAAGTGCATAGCCAGGATGCAATTGGCAACAATATGAAAATAATTTCTCTCACCAAAAATTGTAGTTTAAACAAAAATAGATATACATTTTATAAGATGTTAATAATATCTTTTTTTTGTCATGATTTATGGTATGCATTAATACTCTTTCTAGACTTTTACAGTATATTTTACAAACTGACAGCTTGGCTCAAGTTAATAGCTAGTAACTTTAGAAAAGTTTGAAAAGGTTCACGCGCTAGTTTTATTATAAAAAATGTAAAAGAAATAAAATCATACCAGTAATAGTAAAAATCAAGACTTGGACAAATATTGCATTCTTTTTATTGGATTTTTGACTTTTGTGGATTCTTAAAAAGAATATGTACATGTAACCTTTGATGTTATTCGTTATTATCTCTGCATGACTTGCTTAATGATATTAATTTACTTTACGATTGTTATTTGGGCTCATTTTGATATTTGCATGTACTATAATTTATTCTAGACATTCAAAAGAGTCAAATGATAAATTCTAGTGGAACGGAGGGAGTGTTTTATCTGATACCAAGTATATAATGGGAAGATAAGGAATAGTTGGTGGTAAATATAGTCGGTTTTATTGAAACTAATTTTGATCTTGTACTTTGCACACGGGAGTAACAACTGTCAAAGTACTTACTAAGAGATCTCAAACTTGTATGCTTAATAACAATAGTAAAATTGATAGTGCCAAAATTAATTAAAAAATTATTTCTACCTTTTTATATAAGTTTTTCTACCAAAATTTTCCATTAAAAATGAACTTGATAATAATTGATAGCTTTTTATAACAGACGAAGATGAATAATAATATATGAAATGATAGAAATAGTCTGTCGCAACTAATAACAATTATAGTGATAATTCTAATTATAATAACCCGTGGATTGAGGTTTGTATTATTACTCAAGACCACCAAGAAAAGAGTAAATATATCTAACAAATTATTTAAAATAAAATATGAGAGTAAACTATGAATATAGACTTTTAAAGAAATAAAAGGAGGGAGATTATCTTAGTTCGAGAATCTTGGGCTTCTCTAAAAAAGAAAATATTTACAATTAAAAAGAATATATAGAGAATTAGTTTTTGGTAAAATCTTAGGAATTAATGAAATTCTAAAGATATAGATAAAAAATTTAAAATGATACATGTTAAAATGAAAAGAGAGAAATATAAAATCTACTTAATTGCTTGAATTTCAAATAGCAAAAAAGAATTCAAATCAAATCAAGGGGTAAATGCTCTTTGGCTCCCTGTACTTTAGGGTGGTTGGAATATTGTCCTCTATTCTAAAAAAAGTTGAACTAAACCTCCCTATACTCATCAAAATTGGGCAAAAATGAACAGGTCGTAATTGAGTTTGTCAAAATCTCACAACTACCCCTTCTTTTAAACACAATCCGTTCTCAAACGATTAGGGGTGGGTGAAGGTTGTGGTGAAGGGCGAGTGGAGAGAAGAACAAGGAGCAGCGACGGAAAGGCAAGGGGCGACGGCGTGGGGGTATTGGGGCCGCGAAATGTGGGGCATGAGAAAAGGAAGGAAGAGAAGGGGGTCGTCGTCATTGACCGGGGGGGGCAGCCGGCAGAGTATGGGGTTGTTATGGCCGTGTGGGGCGGGGGGAGAGAAGAAGGAGGAAGAGAGGAGAGGGGGCGTCATCGTCTCTGATGGGAGGGAGAGGCTGCCGGCGAAGCAGGGCTGTTGTGGCAGCGAGGGGCAGGGGGAGAGAAGAGGAAAGAAGAGAAGGGGGCTGCCGGCGGAGAGCATGGCTGTGCGGAAACAGGGGGCGGGGGTAGAGAAGAGGAAGGGAGAAAGAGAAAAGGGGTCGGCGTCGCGACCGGAGGGAGGGACGGTGTCAGCGAAGATGCCAAATGAGGGTTGGCGGCCCGAAGGGGTTGGCGGTAATTAGGGTTACTGTGGGGGAAATTAGGGTTTGGGAAAGGCACGGGTCGGGTCAGGTTGGCATGGAGTGGTTGGGTATGATTTGGGTCGTTCTGTGGCTCTATGAGGAAAAGGGCGGGCGCGGGTCCAGTTACACCCACTGGATTTTTGAGATTAAAATTCAAAAAATCATTTTTTTTTTTTTGCTTTGCGGTTGGCCTTTAAAAGGAAGGTTTGCAAATGAATTGAAATGAAAATTGTGGATTTTTGGGAAGTGTTTAACATTTTATTAGGTTAAAAATGGTAGTTTTGTCTTAAAAAATTAGGTTTTGGACACCAAACATTTCCTGCCCAAAAAATGTGTTAACTTGGATGGAAACTGTCTATTTTGCCCAATTTTGTTGAGTATAAGGAGGTTTAGTTCAACTTTTTGAACTAGAGGGGGCCATTTTACAACAGCCCTATAGCATAGGGGCTCAAAGAGCATTTACCCCTCAAATCAAATTGATTGTGTGTGTGAGAGAGAGAGGAATCCAAATCATTATTACAAAGGTGGATAATTTCAAAATGCTTTAAAAAAGTCAATATAGGAAAGTCCACATGGCGAGTTAAGAGAGTATCCACGTAGGCGGTGACATGGCGACTTTTTCTCAGTTTCAGCTTTCACACATACACACATAGAAAATATAATTTGCCTTCTTGTCAATGCACTGAGACAAGAAAGGTGCAAAAATGGTTTCAAAGGAGCATGGAAATAGTTTCATCCTAAGTTTTACTCCCTCCGTCACAAAATAATTGATCATGTTTCTTTTTAGGCCGTCTCAAGAAAACTATCACTTTTTAGATTAAGAAAAATTATGTAGGTGTTTTTCCATGTTTATTCCTTTTTATACTTTTTGTATTTTATTTCTCTCTTCACATTTAATCTTCCACCAACCAATTTTTTCTTTCTTGGCTCACTTTTTCTCCTCTTCCTCTCTTTCTTGGGGTAGAATGAGAAACTTATCAATTATGACTCATATTCTTAATAAGTGTTCAAGTCAAACTTGATCAAATAATTTAAGATGAAAGGAGTATTTGTTTGCCTTTTAGTGGGTTGTGGATCTAGCGAGCTTTCATTTGAGTTTCCTCTATCAACATGGGCCGACGTGTCTAACAATGGTGACCTTTGGTTCCAATTGAAAGATGAAGATTTTGCAACTAGTCATCGCTACTAAAAAACAAGCTCATACGAGATTCTTAATATGCGAGATCAGTACTTTTGCTCTGTTCAAATTTTCATCTCAAATTTTGACTCTCAAAAAGTTTAAAAAGAATGAACTCGTGTCCTTCTGAAAATTGTCATTTTTAAGATAACCTAGTATAGAGTACGTGCGTTGCACGTAAATATAGTCGAGAGTAACGTTTAAGGTGATATTATTTTCGTTTTTGAGATCAAAATAACGTAATTCAATTGTGTTCTTATTTCTTTTTGTAACTTATTTTAGAAGAAATGTATATTTGATGTTTGCAATTATAATCAGTTCAATATTTGGAAATATTCTTTGTTGGCTTCTGGATTGAAGAAATGTTTGATGGTATTGCTGAAAATAAAAGCAAATGGAGAAATTAAAAAAATGAATCTACATCTTTATTTTTGTAATCTGTTAAATTAATTTATAGTTAAGATTTATAATTTTCAAGACCAGGTGCTTTGCATTTCATCAATAAGAAATGCAAAACACTCAGTTTTCAATTGCAATTGCCGAACATATTTTCAGTTCAAATTGGCACCATATATAAGCCTTGTTTTTTATGCATATTTAGCCCTTTTTCATTTTTTTTCTTCTGATTTGTTTTTTCAAAATTTTTTTGTTTCTTAATTGATTTTTCATGTATTTCAGTTTCTTTATTTTGTTTTTTAGTTTTTCAATTAGTTAATTGTTTGCTAACCTAAAAATGCAAGGAAAAAAAATCACAGTTCTCATTAATCAGTTCAATATCTAATGATTATTTTCTTTTAACCAAATTAAAAAGAGAATAATAAATGAATTTCTTTGCTTTGTTTTTTTTTTCTTTCTCATCACACTTTTAATTTTTCAATGTATAGAATAGATTCATTACCCAATATTCTTTTAATTTCATATTTAAAAGGAAGTAATAAAAGAAGGATAAAAATATAATTTGCGTAATTAACGGAGGACATAATCGTCCAAAAATGATTTACAACATTAATACTTTTATAGGTAATACAAATACACACACACACATACATATATATAAATATATTTTTTTATAAACACGCATTTTGTTTCTCAATGTGTAAATGTAAGTTTAGGTTAAATTGATCTAATGTTCATTAAACGCATTACAAAAAACCTAATTAGGGAAGAATATGGTTGTCATCAGAATAACTAACGGAGGATAAAACCGAAAATGATTACAAAATTAGTAATTAATAATAGTATTTATGAAAGGGTAATATTGTTATTGGAGTGCTTAACGAAGAGTAAAAACGAAATAAAATGATTTACAAGATTCATACTTTTATAAGTAGTATAGATTTTTCATCCTGAACTCCGAAGTGTCTCTTGTGTTGTAGCTCTTTAGGCTCCTTCAAGAACGCCATAGGGCTTTCGGCCCTTACCTTTAGTGAGCCCCAGTTTCATTGATGCTAAAACGATTATACCACTTGTTTCCACAACACCTACACGGTAAAACATGTCAAGAGTGCCTAATGGAATCACCCATCCACGAAGATTGCACAAGCCATTGGTGGCAAAGGGAGTAATATAGACATGCAATGAGTTCTCTGTTTATGACCTATTGATCTAGCAACTTACGTAATGTGTTGCCTTCTTATTCTAGAACTCTGAAACATTATCACGTGATGATCGTAAAATACAGAAGATAGCTTCTTCCAAAGCCAGAGTTATTTGCTGCTTTCTTTACACCATCCTATTTACTTGCCTCGGTAATGAAGTTCTGTAGCCACCCTAGTACTGGTTTTCAATGCCTTGTCTGGTATTTAGTTGCAGGAACGTGTGCAGGAGTAGTTCGAGTTTCCAGGGCTGTGTGCATCACCAGTATAGCAGCATTTGTCGTTTTGGGGGTGTGGTAATGGTGGTGGTGGCGGCAGTGAAAGCCGGTGGGAGATCTGGGGGCAGGAGTATCACCCGAACTAAGGTCTGGTTCACCCTGGGTTCAACCTCGATATAAAAAAGTAAGCTTAAGCATTTACTCCTCTTCTGAAAGTAAGTCCCTACATGGAACTTGGAAGAATGTATAAAATGTGTTATCTTTCATTTCTTTTATCCCAGAAAAGCTGCTACATTTCTATGATGCGAGTGTTTCATTACTTGGGGACAATGCTTTGCACATACCCCATGAACAGTCAACACTAGAGATCAGAGTTTCTTCATGCACAGGAAGCTTCTACTGCTAAACTCTTGGTCACTCCTACACATGGGTCACCAAATGTTCCAATTGAAACCCCAATGCTGCAGCTCTTTGATCCAATACATGCCTGTAAAAGTTTTCCAATGAAAATTAAACCACTAACACAAAAATTGAAATGAATTGTTGGATTGGAAAGCAGTAAAAGGGTCAGAGAGACAGAACCTTTTGTACAATGGAAAGAGCCCTCGTACTGCTGCATTGACCATGGCTAAAACTCCCACATGTCCCACGAGGAGTTCCAAAGCTTGCAAACTTGATCGAAGAAATGACATGATTAGGGGAAGGGCACTCCAATGACACTGTTGGACCTGATTTTCTTCCTATCTTTTCGTCTGAACTCCACATGTCTACAGGAAGAGGGTGAGACTCCGACACTCGTGAGCACAAGCTTTGCACTTCTCTGGTAGCAAAAGAAATCTGTGTGGGATCCCCACCTGCTTCCTCAAACAATACCAGGATGTTCCCACTCGGCTGTAACCATGAGCGAGGTACATGGTACCTGCAAGCTCAATTTTTGGAGCAAAAAGCTGTATGAGTATATGCAAGTGAAACTCTATTTATGCTCTTCAACACAAGACTCCAGTACTTACAGCTCCTGAGATGGTTTCCCACAATTCTTGAGACATTTGTCTGAACTGTAAGATCCTCTGTAATTGCAGGAGTTGGTGCAACCACCATTTGGAGCTATATAAGCTGGCCAATAACGTCCAATGCTTTGTCCGTTTACCCATGCCTCACCTTTCCCCATCCCCGTGAAGTCTATTGCAACTGGGTTATTTCCAGCGGGGGCATCAAAGTTCGTCTGAAGAAACAAGCATATTTTTCCACATTTAGAATCACGAAAAGCAAATGAAAGAGCTGTTACTAGTAATAATCCAGCCTTGTTGCCATTATAAAATTCAGAGTGAAGACCCAAAAGTTCCATGACACTCAAAACAACAAAATTTTTGTCAAGATAATTTCTCGATTAACTTTTCGAGGACAACAATGTTAACCGTACTTGAGAAAACTAGGAAAAGATGTAAGTTCATTCACCAAGTGCTTATGATATTTCGAAATCTTAACAAAAGCATCCCTAATTCCAACAACAATTTTGCATATATTCAGTGAGATTATTTCCCAGAATGCTCTGTGCAATACAATTTCATACTAGTGATTTATGCAGTCACTCCTAGAAAATGCTGACATCACAATTTTAACTGAAAAGGTGTACCTGACCACTGTTGAGAAATTAATCCCATACCGGGAAGATAATTCTTCAAATTAGAGATGTCAAAAGGGCCGGGCCGCCCGAGGCCCGGCCCGGTCCTAAGTGGTGAACAGTGCGGCCCTCGTCCATAGGCCCAAGGGCTAGGGCCAGGCCATGAAAATTTCCAAAAAAGCCCAGCCCGGCCCTAAAAAGGCCCAGGTCAGGCCCGGCCACGGCCCAGTTCTGGCCCTCTTTTTGGCCCTATTCTGGCCCAGCCATTTGGCCCTAAATCTGGCCCTAAACCATTTTGAGTCACTTTTTTTTTCTTTCCCCTTCTTTCTCATGCCTCACTCTCTCTCTCTCTCTACCTCATATTTTTTTCTTTTCCTTTTAACTTTTTGGACATGCACATTTCTTTTCAGCTTATGATGATGGTTCCTACTTCTTTATCAAATTTTACTTGCAATCCTCTTCTGTACTGGTTTCATGGAGTTATGAAGAGAAAATATATCTTTGTTTTTCTAGGAACTAGAAACAAAACAATTTAGGCAATAGAAATGGGGAACATAACTCCAAAAAGTACGGGAAAGTTCATAGTAAAAGTGGTCTAATGATGCATGCTTCTAATGAGATACCTAATACTACGTAAAATGCAAAGCTAGAAGTATGTTTGAGTGAAATTTTTAGAGATATCATTGGAAAAAGTTTTGTAACCTTGTAGGTATCCATTGTTGAGTTTACATAACAAAAAGCAGTGGTATGAAATTAAACGGAATTGTCAAGAGAAAATGCAAAATGTTTGATAAGAGAAAGTAGGAACAAATGGATTAGATGAAAATGCTTAACTAATCAACTGCTAATCATTCTTGTTTTCCCAAAATTACAAGTAGCCGTTCCAAGCCCGCATAAAAGGAGGAGGGTCTATCAATAAATTTATTTCATGTGTTAATATTTTTGCAACACAAAATAAGAATATAAAAGAAAAAAAAAGGGCCCGGGCCCGGCCCTAAAATTAGGGCCTACGGCTTGGATTTCCCAAATTTGGGCCCGGCCCGGCTTCTTAGGCCTGAAGCCCTGTTTGGCCCGGCCCGTTTTCTGGCTCTCTGGGCCCAGGCCGGGCCGGCCCAAGCCCGGCCCTTTGACACCTCTACTTCAAATATAGCCTTGTACGCCACCCATTACCAATTGGTTTGAGTTGCAAGCTTTAACAAGCTATAATGCTCTGGTTTGGCAAGCTTTTAGGTTCATTTCTTCCCCAATTGTATAACGTACCCTTAATATATCAGCGTAGTGAGCACTTCCTTTATCAGTGCACTCCGGTGTTGGTGCACCTTGTTTCATTTATTTGTTTCTACATCTGTAATTGGGGCCAAACTTGAACCTTACTACATGAGAATTGTAAAATTAATATCAGAAAATAAATATTAATTATTACCTTGTACCATATCAGGGGCTGCTTTTTGGGCAAGTTAGGCTTAGACACCCAAACTGACGAACTTCCAGCATTCAGGCCTGATTGTTCTCCTTGAAGTCCAATCTGCATTCATGCAAACCAAAAATGTTAGGCGTTTATGCTTCTAAACAAATCAAACACTACTTTGAAATTTCCAATCTTGTGAGTTTGCAGGGGAAAAGTAATATGTTGGATTAGCAATGCAGTCTATGTATCTTTAATGACCGAAAATGTTTGATCATTACGAGCGTACAACAAACCTGGTAAGTCCACTGCTGCGAGGAGAGATCAACACTAGAGCCGTTTTTTAAGCCTTTAAGCTGCACCGGACCGGTAACCCCAGCACCCCTTTTTTCAAAAAATGCTCCATAGTTCTACAGACAAAGAATTGCATCTAATAAGATAATACAGAAAAGATCAAGCAAGGATATTAGAAAATGAGGAAGTCAAACCTGGAGTCCCACTGTCAAACTCAAGAGGTCGAAGGTGTTTCTTCCCGGTGTGAGGGTGATAGGAACCTCCACCGAAGCTTTAGCATTGCCACTGTTGCCTTTTCCACTTGCTGAAAACAAGCAAATAACATGTATTTACTAACGACAGCCCTACTCTGACTCGTGACAATTCGTAACTTTTAGCAGCAGCGGCATTATCCAGCATAGATATGTGACATAATAAACCAGTGCTAGGCGTTCCAACGTAGATATCATGTGCAATTCAGTAGCAGAGGCATAATCCGACATAGATATGTTGCTACACTTCCTACTAAGGAACAGATCTCAGAACATTGTGCTTAATTCATAAAACCATAAGTAACACATAACAAAAGCACTCTTTAGAAACTGTTATAAAAGATGATCTAAAAGAGGGAATAACAGTAAATCGTAGTGTAGACAGAAAACGAACAGTATTAAATGACTTCTTGTTCCTTCCAAAATTTATTTCCAAACCTGCAAACTTTCCGTTGACGAAAGTATATAGGACATGGCCAAGTGACTCCACATGAAGAACTGTTTGAGATCCATCTTGAAGGAAAGGCTCGTCACCCTTAATCTCAGTGCTGTCAAAGTAAACATCCAACTCTTGTGAATTACTGAAAGCACCAGAAGGGAAGAAACGAAATTTCTCTATATGGCAATGCCATCAACAGAGTATCTTATACCTTAGCGAATACCACATATAGTCACTTTTATCAGCTGTCGTATTTATTTGCTCCAACAATCCAGGTTTTGTGAAGGCATTACTAGTCGAGATACCTACTGGTTCATTAACCCAACTCCAACCTGACAAGAATGCCTTCGAAGAATCAATGTCATCCTCAGAAGATTGAGTGACGAATCTTGGGACCATTGTCATAGAGTTGATCTGTCAGTAAACTTACAAAATGAGCTTAAGCTGCATGGTTATGGAAATGAGAACATTGCAAACATAACGAACCAATTTTTCCTTAAAAAACTCCCAATTAGATAAGCTACTCTTAATTCTGCAATAAGTCACGATAGCTTAAAAAACACCTTGGATGTGCAGTAAAAATATGGTGGGAAGTTTGTTCGGATATCTGGGAGGTATCAGTTACTCAAATGCAAAATACATATTTTGTAATACCTATACATTTACATTTTTTCAATTATACCAGTGTACACATGCAAATAGATGAAAACTGCACTTCTGAGTTTTCAACCCCAATATGATTATAGCTGATATTAATATGCAGAATGATTCAAATTGGAAAGGGAAAACACATGCAAATCGAGCGTCAGCAAAAATCTAGTCATCATGGAACCACTGTGTTTTCGAAAAGTTGCATGCGATACTTTACAGTCCTCTGGGATACAAAGCAACATTCTTGAGTCTTATGAAAGAGCGTAAATAGTCATCACTGATTCATGACTTCAAGTTTGATGTTACATAACACACGCGAAAAGGACTACATTGTGACAACAATATTAGTAACTCAATTCAATAGTCTGAGCATACTCAAACCAAAGTACGAAGAAACAGGCTTAATATATTTTCTTAAAATAGGCCGGCCCATGTCGACCTCATTTGCTTTTCCTGACTTTGAGTCTTGATTATATTTGATCAGATAATTTTGTGAATTCGCTAAAGAAACAATAAATCTTGAAACCAAGCATGAAAAGAAGAGTCAACATACTCAACTTTAAACAGCATGTGACATGCGACGCAATGGTTCTTATATTCCCTGAAGCACATAACCGATCAGCTAATTTGTAGAAACAAGGATAGTCTTAACTCTCTGTTGTTTCGTATTATCATGCTACAAATTTTGAGAGTTGAGAGCATAATTACCACCCCTCTTTCATAACTTGAAGGGAAGTAGCTGATTGCTAACACTCTAAACAATCTTTAGATCACTGCATGGAATGGCCATTAAACTCTAAGCTAATTATCATGCATTGAATCAAGTGTAGAAAGTAAATCCCAAGTAAGAATGAAGCACCTAATCCTCTTCGGAAATAAATTAACTAAAATTATTATTAACCAATTAGTGGACAAAACAAAAAGACCTTCATGAAGAGTTGTTGCATTTTACCTTTTTAAGGAAAGACATAGTTTGATCATATATCAAAATAAATTCAACAGAAGAGAGGCAAACCTTTGCGGTATTAAGCACTACATTCTTGCAATCAGGTAAGATGCTCACAGACCATGCTGGCAAGTGATAGGAATTGCCATTGAAGTTCACGGTTGCATCAGATTGGGTACCCACGTTGGCAAGAAAAGCAGCACATAACCCTGATCCTGTTTTATAAACACTAGCCTGAAATAGGAATGAGATCTTGTTAAGGACTTAATAAATACACAAAACTGTAAAAATAGGAGCAGGGCTTCAAGAACCTTGTGCACATCTGATGCATACGGTTGAGGTTTATTAGAACTTGAATCTCAGCAGGTGCGTGTATTTGATGGGAACAAGTCGAGTATATTTCACACCAGACCATTATCAGACATACTACTCACTAACTAAGTGCATTTGGAAAATCTCGTGCGCAAATAAGCATCATTCTTTGGTCATTTTCCGGTATGTTTACTTTTTTGGAACGGGCACATATGTGAATATTAAGTAGAAAGTGGTGAAGAACACAGAAATGAGAAACAATGAAGAAGTTCATCTCAAAATAAATGTATTTACCCTTGAAACAGGAACGCACAAGAAACATGCAGATCACTATTAAAAGTGAAATGCTGTGAACGATGATTCACTTCAATCTTGTTCATTGATTAAGAAATGGAGTTCTGTGTATACCTCTAAATTAGATCCCAGAGAAGAAATTGTTGGATCAGTTGCCACCATTGCCTCTTCACAAAGCTTTATGGCCTTATGCACATCTTTCAGATGGCCCCACTTAGGTTGGTTAACAAGTCCTGGAACACAAAAGTAGAATGATGGATCCTTCTACACATGAAAGAAAAAGTCTAAATTGTCTTTCTTTCACGAAACAACAAAAAGTGAGGTATAACTGCTTGCCGGACCCTTAAAAAGTCTATATATATGGTGCTAATTATAGACTTTGCACGAGAAAGCAGTTATGAGCACCTGCATTTGGCTGTAGAATAGCAGGTAGAATTTCAATAGATGATCAAAAAGCATACCATACTCATCGAGTGGAGCATCATAATCATAGCTAGTAGCAATGAAGGGTCCACCAGTAGTCCGGCCAAAGTTAGTTCCACCATGGTACTAAGAAAGTCAAAACATAAAGTATTTACAATCGTATCATTATTGGTCGAGAGTAGACTTGATTCTCAATTAATCATAACAGATCAGTTGTAAATCATATGAGAACCGACAGATTCAGTACCATGTAATAATTCTGAAATGTTCCACCTCTCTGGTAAAAGCGTGCTACGGCAAAAGCAATGTCTTCCACAGGTCTGTAGGGCACAGCACCGCCGAAAGAAAGGAACCTAAAGTTCCAAATATTTGAAATGGTTGGAAAATGAAGAAATAGGAACCAACTCCTTGCAATCAAACAACTAACAGTTAGAGACTCAAAAGCAAGAGAGCATACCACCCAGTCCAATTCTCAGTCCACATTTTTGGTTTCTTATCAGAATTCGGGGTGAATTGATCACAGTAGAACCCGTTGCAAGTATTAATCTGCATTTAATTGAAACAAAAGATAAACAGAACATCAATAACTACAAACAACCTTTTCTTGTTGCTTTGTAAACAGAATCTGCTTGATATAAGTTGGCTACTAGTGAATGTGCGGGATAAAAAAGGATATTGCTGTTAATGAACTCAGAAGTTAGAAATTACTATAGGATCAGGAGCATCTGATTGCTGGCACATAACCCAGGGAACCCCTGTATCTAGAGATGTTGCCATGGCTGCTGCCCAATTGATATAAGTTTTGGCTGCAGAGCCATAAGCTGAATCGATGTTTCCGTACTCGTTTTCAATCTGGCATCAGGCAAACTCACAGTAAGATAAAATTCCCGTTACTACTTAAAGAATGAGTTACCAAATTACCTATGCAGAAGCAAAAAACCACCTGAGATAGGATAATCGGCCCGCCTTGAGACGCATAAAGATTTTCTTGCTTCAGCATGTCCACAATCTTGACCGTAAATCGCTTCATTTCCACCTTGAATGGCTCGTTATCAGTCCGAAACTGAATCCCAGGTACAAAATGCAACCAAAGTGGAAAGCCACTGTACGAATGCAACTAAAGTAAATGCAGATACATACTCAATCAACGAAAAAAAGTGAGAACATGGATAACATCCTTCCTTCATATAGCAAATCATAATTACCCGTAGTTCCACTCAGCACAGACATAAGGACCAATGCGTATATGAGCATATAAACCAGCTTCCCCAACCAACTTCACGAACTTCACCAAATCTTTCCTTCCTTCAAACTCAAACTGCACTTTTTCTTGTCAATTCACCAATTAAGTCATGGTATTCAATTCTAAAATTACTTTATCAAATCTTTAAATTAGTAATTCGATCTTGGCTCCCGAAATTGGCATTCAGAAACGAAACTAACATCAAATTTCAGCTAACACGGTTAAATTTCGATCATTGACAACTTGGCTTAGAACTTTTTCCATTTTCTCAGCAACCAAGCAAACACTGCCTGTAATACCACCTTGTCGCTGAGCAGAAAAGGAGCACGCAGAAACAACAAAAGCACAACAAACCTGGTTCCGAACCGGTTCGTGCAAGTTCCAGAAAACGTAGGTCTCGATCACATCCAGTCCTCCATCTTTAGATTTCTGAATAAGGTCCGGCCACATCTGCACACCAGTAAGTTCCACAAAATCACACGCAGTTCACACACAGACTACGTGAGAGAGAAAAAGAATCGTTAATTAGAAGCTGCCGGCTTTTTTCGAACTTACTTCAGGAGTGCTGCGAGGATAATGAATAGACCCGGACACCAACACCCTCCGCTTGCCGTCAATAACCAGCGCACGGTGGTCATACGTCACGTTGACACCAAACGCCGTCGTTGCAGCAACGGCGAGCACCAGCACCAGCACCGCAAACTCCGCTCCTCTCATCCTGACTATTTACCTCGTACACAAGTTGTTGCAGTTTCTTCGCTTTATCGTTGCAGTTGCTTTATGGCCAGCGCTTTGCCAAAGACATTTCTTGTACGTTGCTTTGCTTTTCTAAGCAGATTTTGTCAAAAGGGGAATCAATGTACGAAGGGAAAACAGAGCGGCGAAGCTATCGTCCGCCGGTGGCGACACGCTACCTGTAGTTTTCGGCTTAATTCAGTTAAAAATCACGGGCGTCGTCGTCGTCGTCTTGTACATGTATACTGGGTGCTAATGGCTACGGCAGGACTGGAGCTTGAGCCATGTTCTTGCCATTTTGTGAGGTGGGTGTGGTGCTTTGTTTGCTACTCTGGTGCATTCTTTGGTCGCTTTCGTATTGATTACAATTTCTCCAAATTCTGTGTGATTGGGTACTGCTCGAAGCACAAGACAAGCGTGTCGCATTCACTCACTGTGTGTGTGTGTAAGCAAATTGGAGGGGTGTTATAGAGTAGCTCTGTTACATGGGGAGTTCGAGGAAGTTTGTTCTTACATCTGCCACCTGGTACGGTTTGTTAACCCGTGACCCAAGAAAACGCGGGACACCAATCTAATCCTTCATCGTTACAATTGTTTGCATGGTGAAACCAGGAAACATTCGTTTCACTTTTCATTCTTTGTTATCGTTCAAAATATTCGTGTTTAATTTACACGCTTATATTTTATTAAAAAATATTCTATAAAAAGAGATTGAGGGAAAAAATAGGATATTAGAAAGAAAAATAAGTTGCTAGATGATTAAATGTGAAGAGATAAATAAAATAAAAAAGCTGTGAGAAAGGTAAAAAAAACACTATTAAGTCTTTATTAATTGAAAAGTGATGCCAAGGAAAGTGGGTTCGTGCTTACGTGGAGGTGCCACAAAGGCTGCAGTCCGAGTCAGATGCCAAGTATGTTGATGTGAGACACAGCAAGGATGGAATAAGGGCAGAGACCAAGGACTTCCCAGACAGAGCCTGAGGGTGGCAGTGCTGAGAGGGCGATGGCACGAGATGAATACACGATGACAGTCACAGTCCGATGCTTAGGTCCAGAGTCAAGGTCTTGTATGCTTCTCTCTCTAGGATTCTAGAGTGAGAAAGTGAAAATGTGAGAGTGAAGAAGAAGTCCAACCATAATGTCCTTGCCCCAAATGAATTCTCAAGACCTCTATTTATAGAGATTGAGATGATGATGTCATTAACCGACACGTGGCGCTCCCTGGGAGTGACACATCACCAGGGGATCCACGGGTGCCGGTGCTCCACGGACTGTCGAATCGCATATTCATCCGGCCTGCTCCGCACAGCGTCGCTCTGTCTGTCTGGAAAGACTGGCTCCCACTGCATCGGTGTGGCCAGAGAATCCCCTTGATCTAGCCTCAAATCCAAGCCCTTGCAGAGTACCACAGGCCTGGCAGCGGTGGGGAAGACCCGACGCCCAACTGCCAGGTGAACTAGGCGCGATGCCCTCCGAAGACATGCTCCCGTCTCGGAGTGACCCGGGGGTCATAGTCCCTAGGGGTGCCAACGCAAGCCCCCAGTGCCGGAGCACGTAGGCCAGTCACGCAGGCACCCTGACGGGGATAGTGTCCCGGAGGAGTCGTCTATTCCGCAGGCCAAGGTAGCATCCCGGATGAGCCGTCTACCTGGCCGGCCAAGGTAGCATCCCGGAGGAGCCGTCTACCTGGTGGAAGGGGAGTTGAAGAGCTCCCTAGTAGAGATAGTGTCCTGGAGGAGTCGCCTATCCCCGCGGGTGAGTCCTTGTGTCGGAGCACTCAGAGCGAGTCAAGGTAGCATCACGGAGGAGCCGTCTACCCGACTGGCCAAGGTAGCATCCCGGAGGAGCCGTCTACCCGACTGGCCAAGGTAGCATCCCGGAGGAGCCGTCTACCTGGCGGAAGGGGAGTTGAA
Organism: Escallonia rubra; assembly: GCA_033065855.1. Lineage (NCBI taxonomy): Eukaryota > Viridiplantae > Streptophyta > Magnoliopsida > Escalloniales > Escalloniaceae > Escallonia > Escallonia rubra. The sequence continues at coordinate 300,226 of JAVXUO010000939.1, forward strand.
GAGCTCCCTGGCAGAGATAGTGTCCCGGAGGAGTCGCCTATCCCCGCGGGTGAGTCCTTATGCCGGAGCACTCGGAGCGAGTCAAGGTAGCATCCCGGAGGAGCCGTCTACCCGACTGGCCGAGGTAGCATCCCGGAGGAGCCGTCTACCTGGCGGAAGGGGAGTTGAAGAGCTCCCTGGCAGAGATAGTGTCCCGGAGGAGTCGCCTATCCCCGCGGGTGAGTCCTTGTGCCGGAGCACTCGGAGCATGTCAAGGTAGCATCCCGGAGGAGCCGTCTACCCGACTGGCCAAGGTAGCATCCCGGAGGAGCCGTCTACCTGACGGAAGGGGAGTTGAAGAGCTCCCTGGCAGAGATAGTGTCCCGGAGGAGTCGCCTATCCCCGCGGATGATGTACACTCCGGAGAGTGGGTTGAAGCATGTTCCATGACCAAGGCAAGGTGCGCATGGTGTGATGAATGAGTGTGGTGCCCGGGGGCATGATGACATGATTGTGGCGCATGGGCGCGATGAAGTGAGTAAGGTGCCGGGAGCACGTCTATGTCAATGGCGCGGCGCATGGGCGCGACGGAGTGCGTAAGGTGCCGGGGGCATGTTTGTGTCAATGGTGGCGCATGGGCGCGACAGAGTGCGTAAGGTGCCGGGGGCACATTGGTGTCAATGGTGGCGCATGGGCGCGACAGAGTGCGTATAGTGTCGGGGGCACGGTAGTGTGACAGAGATCCTGGGGGCACGGCTGTATCAGCGGCGCGGCGAAGTGTTGGAGTGTGACGCTCGAACGTCGGTGACGGGGGTCACGGAGACGACGTCCGGGCGACGGACGATGAGCGTCGTGGAGTTGGCGTGCGGGCGCGACATCCGGACGACGGGCGACGGGGTCGCGGAGTTGTGTCCGGGCGACGGGGGTCGCGGAGGATGCAAGGCCTCTTGAAGAGAAGTTAAGGTGCTAAGGATGGAGGCCAAAGGCCAACCCTTGGGGGAAGGCCAAGGCCAACCCATAGGGGGAGGCCGGGGCCGACCCCAAGGGGTAGGGGGAGGCCGAGGCCGACCCCAAGGGGGAGGCCAAGGCCAACCTCCTTGGGCAAATGCCATGGCGCATCGACGGACGACGTGCGGAGTGCGACGGTCGAAGCGTGATGTGGCGTCGCACGATGATGAGTTTCTTGGTGACGAAGTCATGTGACGAACGTGAGAAGTGCACGTGACTTGAGCGTGCATGCTTTGACCGGTTGTGAGCGTTGAAAATGACTGTTGCTTGTGCGGACGTGTCATGCAAAGTGCGACCACAGTGGGTCTTTGGGTGCGACCAGAATAGGTTGGGAACAAAAAGTTATCAAATTTTTTTTTTGGGACGGAGAGAGTTTTAAAGAAGAAGCAATAATCTTTTTAGCGCTGAATGGGACGTGAACAGTCGTATAAGGACATGAAAGTAGACATTTACGAGGAAAAAAAATATTCTGATCGAATAAACGCCATTCGGTTGCAAGTGTCACTAAAAGTTAGCATAGTCGGTCAATTTATTTCGGTCAAAGCACAACACAATCCAAACTTAGAAAGAGCAAAAACCCAAAAAAGTATAATGAATAGAGATAATAAGGTTGTTAGTTTCATCTTATTAGTTGATTCTTTCATGATATTGAACTCTGTAATATAAAATTGTCACAATATTTTGTTTGATTGCATATGGCCTTAATTAACCTCTGTTTTGTTCCAACAGCCTCTTTTCCATTTTCAAAACCAAACATAACTAGTCCATTGAATTTGTGGTTGGATTTGGTTGCCGATCTGCCCTCTCCTCTGTACCCACTACCACCTCAATAATGGCAACTGAAACCAGCACTAAGAAAAGTCGGTGAAAAATACAAGCTTCTGCTAGTGCATTGGCCCACTCGTCCCACTCATTCTTCTTGCAGGGTTTTAAGTAACACACTTCGCACCATATGTCGTTAAGCATGATAACATTATTGAACTCATTTTCTAACGGTATATGTTTTTAGAATAAATGATTATTTAACAGAGATGGTATGCTTCCACTTTGCGATTGATACGCATACTAAACAGGCTGCGTAGATGTTTTTCTAACAAAGTTCTTAAACGTTCAAGTTTTACCTGCCGACTTGACATTTGAAGGTGGATGTTGAACGTGAGAAAGAAACCATACAAAAAGTCCACATATATATTTTACAAAAGTCGTACCATCAAGTGACTTGAGTAAAACAAGTGAGATCATTTCGACGCTCCTTTTGGCGCCGCAGTGCTAGAGCCTAAACGTAAGAAGTTTTATCTAACACAATGATACAGTACACCCTAGCTTCATAAATTAGTATGGTAATTCACCTCCTTTTTTATCGTTAAAAAAATGAAGACTTGACAGCATATTATAGCAACAAAAAATGGGTGGAAAAAATAGAATTTCTCGAAAGGATACATTAATTATCATCTCTTTTTTGTAAAGCGAGATTTTCTTAGATAAAGGGTCTTACATTGCCAATTCATACTCTTGCGTCTCAATGGTTAACCTTTTTTTGGCGTCCCCGAGTTGAGAATAGATACAAAAAGTAAGAACTTCATCTCTCAAGTTCTTTTAGAAAGTCTAAAATCCAGGATAAGACATACTCCTTTTATTTTTAACGAGAATCGAATTGTGAGATTCACATAATTCAAAGTACTTTATGATTTTTCACGAGAGGAGTTAGAAAGCGACCTAATGTCAAACTTTGAGAGTACGTACGTTTATGTTTTCCCTCGATACCTTCTCGAACACGACATACTGTATAATTTAATATCTGTAGCCCTAAAACCATTCATCTCAACGCAACCAAAATAAAAAAAGATTAGTACGAGATAGCTGTGTACCATAATTGGCGGGTAACGCTTACAAAAAAAGATTTGGCTAAGTATTAGAAAGATACTATATTATGAAGCTGAAGAGATATGGACCATTGGTGTCATGAGGTCCACGGCCTAGGTCACATTCAGCATGCCGTGGCAGCATTGAAATGGGTTTCCTGGATTAGTGCAGTGTCCTTGTCATTTCCCAATTAGTATAAACAAATTGCCTTCTTTTGCAGGTTGGTGTGCCATAAGGTTTGGATGATCGAGTGGCAATGATGGAGCAGATCAAGCCAGTCTGTCGAGCCATCTGCTTCGACAATTGTGGTGGTGATTCACTCGGTAATGGAAGGAGAGGTAGTTTCATCATTCAAATGGTGGGGAGATGTCTCTAGGGAGACATAGTACCTTGCACATGAGCATCTCTCCCTTGTTTCCACTCTTCATAATTAATCCTCACTTTGTGAGTTGGGTTGAATAGGTGACATGACCATTTATGTATCATAGATCAAGATCTTTTTACGTTACGGTACCTAAAAAAATATCGTTTAACACATTTTAGCGATAAAAAAATTGCCGTTATAAAATTTAATAATAAAAAATGTTGTCGCTATAAAATTTAAAACAGCGACAAAACATGCTATGCTGTACAAAATAACATCATTATCCGTGTGTCACCCATTACTTATGGGCACTTCAAGTTGCAAGACAACGCAGATACCCTCTTTTACTGAGTTTTAATATCTTGAGATGAATCAATGGAAAGTCATGTAAATTTCAGTTTGCAATACAAAAGCAATACCCTCATCCCATAAGAAAATGGATTTCAAAGCAAAACTTGCCCGGACAACCTTGTAGGCTATCTCATCACTCGTCGCATATTCAATAGATTTGGTATACGTCAATCTAACACAAAACAACCTCATAGAAGATCATTAAGTTGCGCCATAGCCCACTACTATTGCCAAAATTGTTTAATGTGCTCAACCTCCAATCTGGGTATGCAATGTATCGTGACTGGTTGTTGCAGGGTGAGCAAATAACAAAGTCCCATATGACAACAACCAAATATTTTCTCAAAATTAATTAAGTTTTAGTTATTTGAGATGAAACAACGAAATCAATGGAAAGTCTAGAGAAATCGCTTAGCAACCAACAAACTCATTGTATATTTTAGCTTGCTATGCAAAGGAATGCCCTCATCTCATACAAAAATGGAATTCAAAGCAAAACTTGCCCGGACAACGTTCTAGGCCATCACGTTACACGTCGCGTGTTCAATGAATTTGGTATACGACAATCAATCAGCCACAAAACAATCACATAAAAAATCATTAGGTTGCGTCATAACTAACTACTATTACCAATATATTGTTTAATGTACTCGACCTCCTATGCGACCATGTAATTAAAGTATCGTGACCACTGTGGCAGGGCGAGCACACAACAAAGTCATATTTGGCAATAACCGAACATGTCTCAAAAATTCTTGTTGGAGCCATTGTAATTCTTCAATGGAGATGAGCCCGCACAAAGTAGGGGGCCCCATCTTCTTAGGACTCAACTGCTACACTTTGTTAGAAGGACTAGGACAATGTGGACGTTTTGAATTTCCTCTCACTGCTAAGCATATATGATGCGCTGCAACGCATGATGAGCAGATGCAGTAGCAAAAGTGAGCTGGTGATTATTGACTTCAGTTCCTGATGGGAAAAGGTCTTGGTCGGTGGAGAAAAAGTGGCCCTTCATCTGCCCTTTACGAAGTCTGTAACATCAATGTGGAAAACAGACCTACCATAACTTGTACCATCAAATGAAATTGAACAACTTTATGTCATGCAAAACAAGATTGTTTTAGCTCATTCACTCCCTGTCCTTCAATCTCCAGCTCATGCTATCTTTCTGGTTACAATTTGAAGTTGTCGCTCAAGGAATTTAGTGTCAAATTGCTCTCATCTCTGATAACGACTAGCACTAAATAAGATCGGTGCCCGCATACACTGATTTTTCGACAAGAGTTGAATAGTTGTCATTAGATGTTATCGTGAGTGTTGACAACAGTTTTAGGGAGAATTCGACGAGTAAACTAAACCGGTGCTTAGTACCAAAAATTTTATCCCTTTTGAGTCCTAGATGTTGGAAACGAATCCTCAGCTAAGACATTAATTACTTTTTTGAAAGTGTACCACAAGATGTAGTCGGCTAATGAATAAGGGTAAACTTTTTCGAACTGAGATGATCACCTTCTTTTGGGTAATGAATGTAGATCCCAGTTTCATAATGGAGGATGGGTTGGATAGGGGGAGTGTAACTGCCTTATCTACCGATCATAGTTAGCACAACCCGGCCGGTCATGGAACCGGTGAAGGCACCGGTTCAAGGTTCAATGATTCTACCAGTTTAATCAGTGGTTCGAGTAAATAATTTTTTGAATTAATTAAGGTTATAAAAAAGAAATTACTTGATTAAAAATACATGATAATATATAAAATTCATGTTTAGCAATAACTACAGCGATAAATTTTAGATCTTTAATTTTCTAAACCCCAAAAGTTATTAGAAAAATGATTAACATAAGTAAAGCTAGTGCAAAGTCAAAGAGTTAATGTTATTATTTGCTTTATTGGTTGCTGACAAGGATGTGTGGTTGATCAAGTGACATTAACATGCTTTATAGTAACTTCAAGCCTGAAATATCAGGTAAAATCCTCCTCATTATTTTGAAATTTTTAATAGTTCTGTAAAGCTCTCAATTAATGACATTAATGTCAATTAAGGAAAATTTCTTTTCCAACAACTTGATAATACTTTACCAAACTGCCATTCTTCTTCATTTTTGCATATTTATCAACATTTTGTTGTTCCCCTTTGCAACATTTTAATAAAATACCAATCTTAAATCATACTCTAACTAGGCATAAAACAAAAAATGCTTTCATCACTGTAAAATTTAGCAGATCAAGCACTAATTAAAAACTTTAAGACATGGCACTGAAGAGTAAAGAATATGTTGACTTGTACTAATTTGATGTCCATTGTACTTTTAACGAGCACACCTTTTCATACCAATATAATATAATTTGAAAAAACTTTTTGACTCGTATCATTGCTTTACTCCTTAAGACTTTTGTCAACGGTAAAAGACATAAAATTTCTTAGAATCCTAGTGACAATGTAGAAGTAATCAATAATCAGGTTAAATTAGTCATCTTTTATTTATTAAGTTCCTTTAACCGTTCCTTTAACACATAATTAACTACTTTAACCGGAATAGAAAAAATTGCATGATTTTATGAAAGTGAATACGAGAGTGAAGCTAAGTTAGTACTCTACCGTCCTAAGAACTCTAGTTAGCATTTGTCGTGTTCCTTTTACTACAACATGTTTATACTCACTCAGCTGGGGTCACTAAATCAAACGTCTGTAACGATTTTGCAGTGATCACGGTTCAATATCTTAGCAACTGCAAAGAGTCTAAAGTTTTGATGGGATTTCACAGTAGGGAGCGCTCTAGAAAAGAAGCCATTGATACATTGTAAGAGAGAGAAAAAAAACCAGATAAGAATCTAGGATATTTATGACATGAAAGTGCCATTAAAGAGCCAAAATGATGAGATGTAACTGTTGAGGAATTTTATGGGGTCAAGTTATTGTAATATTCAACTCTCATCCATGTACTTATACTTTACATTACCAGTTTGTTAAGGAAGAGAAAACGAGAACGTGAAAACGGATAAAGCTGATACGTAAATTATTAGTCCGTGAGTATTTTGCCAAGAGGCCCACTTTCCGAAGTTGAGCTACTTCTTCTTTGGCTGGACTGGGCATTTTATGGACATTATACAGAGATGAGCCCTAATATAGTGGGCCTGATTATATTGGAAACCTCGAGCTAGCCCAAACGCAGCCCAGCGCAGAGCCTGCGCCCTTCAAGCTACACCCCGGCGGCAGCTCGGTCGATCGACCGAGCGAGAGAAATGGCGAAAAGCCAAGTAGCAGAGAGAACCAGACGCAGAAGCGCTTCTAAAATGGAACAGAAAGCTCACACAACAACTACAACTACAAACAAGACTGGCAGCAGCAAGAAGAAGATCACTGCCAAAAACGACGTCGAGGAGGAGATCTAATCAGAGGGAGAAGAAGAAGAGGAAGAAGAAGAACCGAAACTAGTAGAAGACGCCACAGAAGACGAGGATTTAGACGAAGCAGAAGAAGAAGAAGAAGCGGACGAGAACGTTTCGAAGCGGCAAAGCAACAAAAAAACGGACAGGAAGAAGAGGAACAAGGCGAAAATGGAGGAGAAGAAGGAGAGTGTGTTGTATACATTTCCAATGCATCGCGTGAACAGGATGATAAAGGGAGAGAATCCTGATATTCGCATCACTCAAGAGGCCGTTTTCCTCGTCAATTTCTTCAATTCTGCAATGGATTGACAATGTTGACATTGTTGAATAGTAGTTAAGTGAAATCAGCAGTTCAAAGATGTCATGACGTGCTCATAAAGAATATAGCGCTTGAAACAATTGCTTGAAATGTAGGAAAACTGTCTTCGCTCGAATTTGTATGTTATGAGTACGCAGCTAATGCTAGGGCCTACCTGAATCTTATACTCGATTCTTTTGATGATTTTATTGTCGCTTTTCACTATTTGTAAAGTCCTAGACTAAGATTGAACACGTAGACGTTAACTTTACTCATTGTTTTCTGTCCTAGTTTAACTTGTTAAACAACACTTATTTGATTTGTATGGGGTTCAATTCACTGGTTAGATGTCCAAATTATATCCTAAAAATTTCAAAAACTCGAAGGTAATAAAAGTTATGGTACGGAGATTACTGTATAGCAAATGGTGATCGTTATATAACAAGCCTAGACTCGAATGAGGAACGGCTTAGACGAGATGAAGTAGATATGCCAACATGAATAGGAAAAGGGGAAAAGAATACATGCAGGATTTAGAAAAATTGACAAGTGTTGATGAAATAAGTATAAAAGTTTGTCAATGACTAGTCTTACCTACGGAGCTTGACTAGCTAATTAGCAATGGAGTGCAATTTACTGGTTAGATGTCCAAATTTAATCCTATCAATTCACAAAAAAGTCGAATGGAACAAAAATTATATTACGGAGATCACTATATACGAAATGGTGGTCATTAGCATCTAGTTACTAGAACAAGCCTAGACTTGAATGAGGAAAGGATTAGAGGAGGAGATCCGGGGGCAGGAGTATCACCAGAACTAAGGTCTGGTTCACCCTGGTTTCAACTTTGATATGAAAAAGTAAGCTTAAGCATTTACTCCTCTTCTGAAAGTAAGTCCCAACATTCAAGAATGCATAAAATGTGTCATCTTTCATTTATTTTATCCCAGAAAAGCTGCCACATTTCTATGATACGAGTGTTTATTCATTATACACTTACTTGGGGACAGTGATTTGCATATACCTCATGAACAGTCAACACTAGAGATCAGAGTTTCTTCATGCACAGGAAGCTTCTACTGCTAAACTCTTGGTCACTCCTACACATGGGTCACCAAATGTGCCAATTGAAACCCCAATGCTGCAGCTCTTTGATCCAATACATGCCTGTAAAAGTTTTCCAATGACCGTTTAAACCACTAACAAAAAAATTGAAATGAATTATTGGATTGGAAAGCAGTAAAAGGGTCAGAAAGATGGAACCTTCTGTACAATGGAAAGAGCCCTCGTACTGCTGCATTGACCATGGCTAAAACTCCCACATGTCCCACGAGGAGTTCCGAAGCTTGCAAACTTGATTGAAGAAATGACCTGATTAGGGGAAGGGCACTCCAATGACACTGTTGGACCTGACTTTCTTCCTATCTTTTGGTCTGAATTCCACATGTCTACAGGAACAGGGTGAGACTCCGACACTCGTGAGCACAAGCTTTGCACCTCTCTGGTAGCAAAAGAAATCTGTGTGGGATCCCCACCTGCTTCCTCAAACAATACCAGGATGTTCCCACTTGGCTGTAACCATGAGCGAGGTACATGGTACCTGCAAGCTCAATTTTTGGAGCAAAAAGCTGTATGAGTATATGTAAGTGAAACTCTATATATGCTCTTCAACACAAGACTCCAGTACTTACAGCTCCTGAGATGGTTTCCCACAATTCTTGAGACATTTGTTTGAACTGTAAGATCCTCTGTAATTGCAGGAGTTGGTGCAGCCACCATTTGGAGCTATATAAGCTGGCCAATAACGTCCAATGCTTTGTCCGTTTACCCATGCCTCACCTTTCCCCATCCCCGTGAAGTCTATTGCAACTGGGTTATTTCCAGCAGGGGCATCAAAGTTCGTCTGAACCAACATGCATATTTTTCCACATTTAGAATCACGAAAAGCAAATGAAAGAGCTGTTACTAGTAATAATCCAGCCTTGTTGCCATTATAAAATTCAGAGTGAAGACCCAAAAGTTCCATGACACTCAAAACAACAAAATTTTTGTCAAGATAATTTCTCGGTTAGCTTTTTGAGGACAACAATGTTAACCGTACTTGAGAAAATTAGGCAAAAAATGTAAGTTCATTCACCAAACCAATACAGTTTCATGCTAGTGATTTATGTAATCTCTCCTAGAAAACGCTGACATCACAACTTTAACCGAAAAGGTGAATATAATCCCACACCGGGAAGATAATCCTTCAAATATAGCCTTGTACGCCACCCATTACCAATTGGTTTGAGTTGCATGCTTGAACAAGGTATAATGCTCTGGTTTGTCAAGTTCTTAGGTTCATTTCTTCCCCAATTGTATTATGTAACCTTAATATATCAGCGTAGTATGCACTTCCTTTATCAGTGCACTCTGTTGTTGGTGCACCTTGTTTCATTTATTTGTGTCTACACGTGTAATCGGGGCCAAACTTGAACCTTACTACGTGATAACTGTAAAATTAATATCAGGCAATAAATATTAATTATTACCTTGTACCATATCAGGGGCTGCTTTTTGGGCAAGTTAGGCTTAGACACCCAAACTGAGGAACTTCCAGCATACAGGCCTGATTGTTCTCCTTGAAGTCCAATCTGCATTCATGCAAACCATAAATTTTAGACGTTTATGCTTCTAAACAAATCAAACACCACTTTGAAATTTCCAATCTTGAAGTAATATGTTGGATTAGCAATACAGTCTATGTATCTTTAATGACCGCAAATGTTTGATCATTACGAGCATACAACGAACCTGGTAAGTCCACTGCTGCGAGGAGAGATCAACACTAGAGCCGTTTTTTAAGCCATTAAGCTGCACCGGACCAATAACCCCAGCACCCCATATTTCAAAAAATGCTCCAGAGTTCTACAGACAAAGAATTGCATCTAATAAGATACTCAATATGGAAAAGATCAAGCAAGGATATTAGAAAATCAGGAAGTCAAACCTGGAGTCCCACTGTCAAACTCAAGAGGTCGAAGGTGTTTCTTCCCGGTGTGAGGGTGATAGGAACCTCCACCAAAACTAGAGCACTGTCACTGTTGCCTTTTCCACTTGCTGAAAAGAAGCAAAATACATGTATTTACTAACGGCAGCCTTATTCTGACTCGTGACAATTCGTAACTTTTAGCAGCAGCGGCATTATCCAGCATAGATATGTGACATAAAAAACCAGTGCTAGGCGTTCCAACGTAGCAGAGGCATAATCCGACATAGATATGTTGCTACACTTCCTACTAAGGAACAGATCTCAGAACATTGTGCTTAATTCATAAAACCATAAGTAACACATAACAAAAGCACTCTTTAGAAACTGTTATAAAAGATGATCTAAAAGAGGGAATAACAGTAAATCGTAGTGTAGACAGAAAACGAACAGTATTAAATGACTTCTTGTTCCTTCCAAAATTTATTTCCAAACCTGCAAACTTTCCGTTGACGAAAGTATATAGGACATGGCCAAGTGACTCCACATGAAGAACTGTTTGAGATCCATCTTGAAGGAAAGGCTCGTCACCCTTAATCTCAGTGCTGTCAAAGTAAACATCCAACTCTTGTGAATTACCGGAAAAACGAAATTTCTCTAGATGGCAATGCCATCAACAGAGTATCTTATACCTTAGCGAATACCACAAATAGTCACTTTTATCAGCTGTTGTATTTATTTGCTCCAACAATCCAGGTTTCGTGAAGGCATTACTAGTCGAGATACCTACTGGTTCATTCACCCAACTCCAACCTGACGAGAATGCCTTGGAAGAATCAATGTCATCCTCAGAAGATTGAGTGACGAATCTTGGGATCATTGTCATAGAGTTGATCTGTCAGTAAACTTACAAAATGAGCTTAAGCTGCATGGTTATGGAAATGAGAATATTGCAACTTTAAAAAAACTCCCAATTAAATAAGCTACTCTTAATTCTGCAATAAGTCGCGATAGCTTAAAAAACACCTTGGATGTGCAGTAAAAATATGGTGGGAAGTTTGTTCGGATATCTGGGAGGTATCATTTACTCAAATGCAAAATACATATTTTATAACTACCTAATACCTATACATTTACATTTTTTTCAATTATACCAGTGTACACATGCAAATAGATGAAAACTGCAGTTCTGAGTTTTCAACCCCAATATGATGACTATTCAACCCCAATATGATCATAGCTGATATTAAAATGCTGAATGATTCAAATTGGAGAGGGAAAACACATGCAAATCGAGCGTCAGCAAAAATCTACTCAGCATGGAACCACTATGCTATGTTACATGGACTCTTCGGTTTGCGTGAAGTACCCGTGTCGGACACTCGACACTTGGACATGGGTATGGGATATGTGTCCGACACATCTCATAGGATATGACATTACCAATACTATATATAGTTTTTTCTTTAATTAGTTATTGCTTTGATAGGAGACAAGTTGTCAATGAAAACCAAATGCATCACACAAAACACCTTTTCACCTTCGAAATAACTAAAAAGCAATAACAAATATGAACATTTTGCCGTGTCCCCGTGTCTTGCATTTTCAAAATTAGACGAGTCCGACACTTGGACATGTATCCGATCTGGACACTCGTACCGAGTCCATGTAACATAGCCACTATGTTTTCGAAAAGTTGCATGCCATACTTTACAGTCCTCTGGGATACAAAGCAACATTCTGAGTCTTATGAAAGAGCGTAAATAGTCATCACTGATTCATGACTTTCAGTTTGATGTTATATAACACAAGCGAAAAGGACTACATTGTGACAACAGTGTTAGTAACTCAACTCAGTAATCTGAGCATCCTCAAACCAAAGTACGAAGAAACAGGCTTAAGATATTTTCTTAATATTGGCCGGCCCAAGTCGACCTCATTTGTTTTTCCTGACTTTGAGTCTTGATTATATTTGATCAGAAAATTTTGTGAATTTGCTAAAGAAACAATAAATCTTGAAACCAAGCATGAAAAGAAGAGTCAATATACTCAAGTTGAAACAGCATGTGACATGTGAGGCAATGGTTCTCATATTCCCAGAAGCACATAACCGATCAGCTAATTTGTAGAAAGAAGGATAGTCTTAACTCTGTTGTTTTGTATTATCATGCTACAGCTTTTGAGAGTTGAGAGCATAATTACCACCCCTCTTTCGTAACTTGAAGGGAAGTGGCTGATTGCTAGCACTGGGAAACAAATCTTGAGATTACTGCATGGAATGGCCATTAAACTCTAAGCTAATTATCATGCATTGAATCAAGTGTAGAAAGTAAATCCCAAGTGAGACTGAAGCACCTAATTCTCTTCGGAAATAAATTAACTAAGACTATTATTAACCAATCAGTGGACAAAAGAAGAAGACCTTCATGAAGAGTTGTTGCATTTTACTTTTTTGACGAAAGACATAGTTTGATAATATATTCACATAAATTCAACAGAAGAGAGGCAAACCTTTGCGGTATTAAGCACTACATTCTTGCAATCAGGTAAGATGCTCACAGACCACGCTGGCAAGTGATAGGAATTGCCATTGAAGTTCACGGTTGCATCAGATTGGGTACCCACGTTGGCAAGAAAAGCAGCACATAACCCTGATCCTGTTTTATAAACACTAGCCTGAAATAGGAATGGGATCTTGTTAAGGACTTAATAAATACACAAAACTGTAAAAATAGCAGCAGGGCTTCAAGAACCTTGTGCACATCTGATGCATACGGTTGAGGTTTATTAGAACTTGAATCTCAGCATGTGTGTGTATTTGATGGGAACAAGTCAAGTATATTTCACACCAGACCATTATCAGACTGTCTGACTTAGTGGGTAGTGTGTCTGATTCAGACACACTACCCACTAAGTCAGTGCATTTGGAAAATCTCGTGCACAAGTAAGCATCATTCTTTGGTCATTTTCCGGTATGTTTACTTTTTTGGAACGGGCACATATGTGAATATTAAGTAGAAAGTGGTGAAGAACACAGAAATGAGAAACAATGAAGAAGTTCATCTCAAACTAAATGTATATACCCTTGAAACAGGAACGCACAAGAAACATGCAGATCACTATTAAAAGTGAAATAATGTGAACGATGATTCACTTCACTCTTGTTCATTGATTAAGAAATGGAGTTCTGTGTATACCTTTAAATTAGATCCCAGAGAAGAGATTGTTGGATCAGTTGCCACCATTGCCTCTTCACAAAGCTTTATGGCCTTGTTCACATCTTTCAGATGGCCCCACTTAGGTTGGTTAACAAGTCCTGGAACACAAAAGTAGAATGATGAATCCTTCTACACATGAAAGAAAAAGTCTAAATTGTCTTTCTTTCACGAAACAACAAAAAGTGAGGTATAACTGCTTGCCAGACCCTTAAACAGGTCTATAGAACATAATGTAAATATATATGGTGCTAGTTATAGACTTTGCACGAGAAAGCAGTTATGAGCACCTGCATTTGGCTGTAGAATAGCAGGTTAAATTTCAATAGATGATCAAAAAGCATACCATACTCATCGAGTGGAGCATCATAATCATAGCTAGTAGCAATGAAGGGTCCACCAGTAGTCCGGCCAAAGTTAGTTCCACCATGGTACTGTTAAAATAAAATGAAAGCATCAAGCATCAAGTATTTACACTGATCTGTTATGATTCTCAATTAGGAATCATAACAGATCAGTTGTAAATCATATAAGAACCAACAGATTCAATACCATGTAATAATTCTGAAATGTTCCACCTCTCTGGTAAAAGCGTGCTACGGCAAAAGCAAGGTCTTCCACAGGTCTGTAGGGCACAGCACCACCAAATGAAAGGTACCTAAAGATCCAAATATTTCAAATGGTTGGAAAACGCAGAAATAGGGACCAACTCCTTGCAATCAAACAACCAAAAGTTAGAGACTCAAAAGTAAGAGGGCATACCACCCAGTCCAATTCTCAGTCCACATTTTTGGTTTCTTATCAGAATTCGGGGTGAATTGATCACAGTAGAACCCGTTGCAAGTATTAATCTGCATTTAATTGAAACAAAAGATAAACAGAACATCAATAACTACAAACAACCTTTTCTTGTTGCTTTGTAAACAGAATCTGCTGATATAAGTTGGCTACTAGTGAATGTGCGGGATAAAAAAGGATATTGCTGTTAATGAACTCAGAAGTTAGAAATTACTATAGGATCAGGAGCATCTGATTGCCGGCACATAACCCAGGGAACCCCTGTATCTAGAGATGTTGCCATGGTTGCTGCCCAATTGATATAAGTTTTGGCTGCAGAGCCATAAAACAAATCCATGTTACCGTACTCGTTTTCAATCTGGCATTAGGCAAAACTCACAGTAAGATAAAGTTCCCGTTTCTACTTCAAGAATGAGTTAGCAAATTACGTATGCAGAAGCAAAAGACCACCTGAGATAGGATAATCGGCCCGCCTTGAGATGCATAAAGATTTTCTTGCTTCAGCATGTCCACAATCTTGACCGTAAATCGCTTCATTTCTGCCTTGAATGGCTCGTTATCAGTCCGAAACTCAATCCCAGGTACAAAACGCAACCAAAGTGGAAAGCCACTGTACGAATGCAACTAAAGTAAATGCAGATACATACTCAAATTAACGAAAACACATGAGAACATGGATAACATCCTTCCTTCATATAGCAAATCATAATTACCCGTAGTTCCACTCAGCACAGACATAAGGACCAATGCGTATATGAGCATATAAACCAGCTTCCCCAACCAACTTCACGAACTTCACCAAATCTTTCCTTCCTTCAAACTCAAACTGCACTATTTCTTGTCAATTCACCAATTAAGTCATGGTATTCAATTCTAAAATTACTTTATCAAATCTCTAAGTTAGTAATTTCCGTCTTGGTTCCTGAAATTGGCATTCAAAAACTAATTTAACATCAAGTTTCGGTTAACACGGTTAAATTTCGATCATTGACAACTGGGCTTAGAACTTCTTCCATTTTCTCAGCAACCAAGCAAACGCTGCCTGTAATACCACCTTGTCGCTGAGCAGAAAAAGAGCGCGCAAAAACAACAAAAGCAGAACAAACCTGGTTCCGAACCGGCTCGTGCAAGTTCCAGAAAACGTAGGTGTCGATCACATCCAGTCCTCCATCTTTAGATTTCTGAATAAGGTCCGGCCACATCTGCACACCAGTAAGTTCCACAAAATCACACGCAGTTCACACACAGACTACGTGAGAGAGAAAAAGAATCGTTAATTAGAAGCTGCCGGCCTTTTTCGGACTTACTTCAGGAGTGCTGCGAGGATAATGAATAGACCCGGACACCAACACCCTCCGCTTGCCGTCAATAACCAGCGCACGGTGGTCATACGTCACGTTGACACCAAACGCCGTCGTTGCAGCAACGCCGAGCACCAGCACCAGCACCGCAAACTCCGCTCCTCTCATCCTGACTATTTACCTCGTACACAAGTTGTTGCAGTTTCTTCGCTTTATCGTTGCAGTTGCTTTATTGCCAAAGACATTCCTCGTACGTTGCTTTGCTTTTCTAAGCAGATTTTGTCAAAAGGGGAATCAATGTACGAAGGGAAAACAGAGCGGCGAAGCTATCGTCCGCCGGTGGCGACGCGCTACTACCCTTGGACCTTGGTTAAAAGGACTGGGACAATGTGGACGCTTTGAATTTCCTGTCACTGCTAAGCGTATATGATGCGCTGCAATGCATGATGAGCAGATGCAGTAGCAAAAAAATGAGCTGGTGATTATTGACTTCAGGTCCTGGTGGGAGAAGGTCTTGGTCGCCGGTCGGTGGAGAAAAAAGTGGCCCTGCATCTGCCCTTTTCGAAGCCTGTAACATCAAATTCAATGTGGAAAACAAACCTACCAAAACTTGTACCATCAATTGAAATTGAACAACTTTAGCTCTTTCATTTCCAGTCTTTCAATCTCCAGCTCATGCTTTCTTTCTTGTTAAAGTCTGAAGTTGTTGCTCATGGAATTTAGTGCAAAATTACTATAATCTCCGATAACGACAAGCGCTATATAAGATTGGTGCCGCATAAAGAACCGATTTTCACCAAGAATCGAGTACATTGTCATCAAAGGTTATTGCGAGTGTTGACCACAGTTTTAGCAAGAACTCGTAGTAAACTAAACTGGTGCGTAATGTCAATAATTTTACCCTTTTTGAGTGCTAGATGTTGGAAACTATCGAAATATAAAAATAGAATTTCATTTACATCATGTTAAGTTGAGTACAAGTACCGAAGTGGAGAGGATAATTCATTTCTACCGATAACTCAACCAAATAATATTATCACCAAAGATAATTAATTACTTCTTCTTTAACTTAAAAATTTTAGATTCTGCACAATATGGTGTAGTCTGCTAATGAATAAGGGTAACCTTTTTCCAAACTGAGATGATCGCAACGATTCTACCGGTTTAATCGGTGGTTCGAGTAAATGATTTTTTGAATTAATTAAGGTTATATAAAAAAGAATTACTTGATTAAAAATACATGAAAATGAATAAATTTCATGTTTAGCGAGAACTACTGCGATATATTTTTAGATCATTAATTTTTTAAACCCAAAAGTTATTACAAAATGATTAACATGAGTAAATCTAGTGTAAAATCAAAGAGTTAATGTTATAATTTGCTTTGTTGGTTGCTAACAAGGATGTGTGGTTGGTCAAGTGACATTAACATGCCTTATAAGAACTTCAAGCCGGAAATCTCAGGTTAAATCCTCTCCTCATTATTTAGAAATTTTTAATAGTCTTGTAGAGCTCAATTAGTGACATTAATGCCAATTAAGGAAATGTTCTTCATTTTTGCTTATTTATCAACATTTTGTTGTTCCCTTTTGCAACATTTTAATAAAATACCAATCTTAAATCATACTCTAACTAGGCATAAAACAAAAAATGCTTTCATCACTGTAAAATTTAGCAGATCAAGCACTAGTTAAAACTTTAGGACATGGCATTAAAGAGTAAAGAATATGTTGACTTGTACTAATATGATTGTACTTTTGACCAACACACCTTTTCAACGGTAAAAGACTTCTATCATTTCTTTACTCCTTAAGACTTTTTGTCAACGGTAAAAGACATAAAGTTTATTAGATCCTAGTGCCAATGTAGAAGAAATCAATAATGAGGTTAAATTAGTCATCTTTTATTTATTAAGTGCCCTTTAACCGTTCCTTTAACACACAAATTAATTACTTTAACTGGAACTAGAAAAATTTGCATGATTTTATGAAAGTAAATACAAGTGAAGCTAAGTTAGTCTCCACTGCCCTAAGAGCACAGGTTAGCATTTGTCGTGTTTCTTTACTATAACATGTTCATACTCACTTAACTGGGGTCACTAAATCAAATGTCTGTAACGATTTTGAAGTGATCAAGGTTCAATATCTTAGCAACTGCAAAGAGATTAAAGTTTTGGTGGGATTTCACAGCAGAGAGCCCTCTGGAAAAGAAGCCATTGATACATTGTAAGAGACAAATATATATATATGAAAAGAGTCTCTTACAATGTATCAATGGCTTCTTTTCCACAGGGCTCCCTATGCCACAAAGGATGCAGTCTGAGTCAGCTTCCAAGTAGGCAAAGTGGGAGACAGCAAGGATGGAGTAAGGGCTGAGAGCAAGGCTCCCCAGACAGGTCGCGAGGGCTGGCAACGCCGCGCAGGCAGGGTGACGAAGAACAGGGCCGGCGGTCGACAGTCCGAGTCAAGGGTGCAGCGTTAAGGGTCAGATGTCAGGAGTCCAAATGTATTTCTCTCACTAGAAATCCAAAGAGAATAAGTTTTTAGAGAGAGAAAGTGAAATGTCAAAAATGAGAGAGAAGTCCTCAAATAAGCTCTGAAGTCCACTATTTATAGGCATAAATGCGCACGTGTCATCAGCCGACACGTGTCATCCCCCGAGAGTGACACGTCGCCGGTGGGGGTCCCAAAGTATCATTCTCTGTTGGAGTGTCGGTCCCTGAGTTCGTGTTGTCCTGCCCTTACAGCATCCTTATCATGTTTGAGAAGACTGACCACACTGCGGCAGCATGATCAGAGTAGCCCGTTGCCCCAGCCTCCAGTCCAAGGCCTTACTAAATCCCACGAGATGCGTCAAGAGACGCGTAGAGATCTTGACAGCGGCGAGGGTTGCCCCTGTGGGCAACTACCAGGCGGACTAGGCGCGATGCCCTCCGAGGACCTGCTCCCATCCCGGAGTGACCCGGGGTTCATTGCCCTGGCGGTGTCGATGCTTAATGCTAACATGAGCAGACATGCTCGCAGCTCAATGCTCAGAATCTGTGGCGAGGGGTCCTCGTATCGGAGCACCACGAGCGTAACCCCCCGTGATTGTGTCGATGATGGCTTTAGGGTTGTGCGCCCATCCCGCTAGCTGTGAGGGCCGGAGCCCCCCGTGATTGTGACGGCGATGGCTTTAGGGTTGTGAGCCCATCCCGCTGCGAGGGCCGGAGCCCCCGGTGATTGTGCCGGCGATGGCTTTAGGGTTGTGAGCCCATCCCGTTTGCGAGGGCTGGAGCCCGTCGGGTGATTGTACCGGTGATGGCTTTAGGGTTATGAGCACATCCCGCTGCGAGGAGTCCTTATGCTGGAGCACTCGGAACGCGTCAAGGTAGCATCCCAGAGGATTCGTCTACCCGAGGTAGCATCCCGTAGGAGCCGTCTACCTGGCGAAAGGGGAGTTGAAAAGCTCCCTGGCAGAGATAGTGTTCCGGAGGAGTCGCATATCCCCGCGGGTGAGTCCTTGTGCCGGAGAACTCGGAGCGCGTCAAGGTAGCATCCCAGAGGATCCGTCTACCCGACTGGCCGAGGTAGTATCCCGGAGGAGCCGTCTACCTGGCGGAAGGGGAGTTGAAGAGCTCCCTAGCAGAGATAGTGTCCTGGAGGAGTCGCCTATCCCCGCAGGATGTTGTACACTCCGGAGAGTGGGTCGAAGCATGTTCCATGACCAAGGCAAGGTGCGCATGGTGTGGTGAATGAGTGTGGTGCCCGGGGGGCATGTAACATGATTTTGGCGCACGGGTACGGCGACTACCGTCGCGAGACAATACCTAGTGCCAGGGTACATATCACGAGAACAATGCATGAGAGCGGCGACAAGTGTCGCGGGACGATACTTGGTGCATGGGGCACGCATCATGAGAATGGTGCATGAGAGCGGCGACGAGTGTCGCGGGACGATACTTGGTGATGTAGGCACGTAGTACGACAGAGAGCCAGTGGGATGGATGTATCAGTGGCGCGGCGCATGGGCATGACGAAGTGTGAGAGCAGCGGGAGTCACGAAGCTGTCGCGTGGACACGAGCGACGAAGGTCGCTGAAATGGCGCGTGGGCGACGAGAGTCGCATAGTTGTCGCGCGGACGTGAGCAACGAAGGTCGCGCAGATGGAGCGCGGGCGAGGAAGGTCGTGAAGATGGCGCGCGGGCGACGAGAGTCGCGGTGATGGCATGCGGGCGACGAGAGTCGCAGAGATTGCGTGCGTGCGACGAGAGTCGCCGAGCTGGCGCGCGGACGCGGGCGACGAAGGTCGCGAAGATGGCACACGTGCAACGAGGGTCGCAGAGCTGGCGCGCGGGCGTGGCGACGAAGGTCGCAGAGCTAGCGCGCGGGCGACGAGAGTCGCGACTACGGCGCGTGACCGCGAGCGACAGTAGTCGGTCGTCAAGGTAGGTGGCCAACCCCCTAGGGTGGCCGACCCCTTAAGGGGAAGGCACACCAAGGCTACTTCATAAAGGGAAAATGCACGTGACTTGAGCACGCGTCGCTTTGACCGGCTTGTGAGCGTTGAAAAGTTGACCGTTGAATATGCCGACGTGTCATGAGAATTGTGACCCCCAGTGGGCCTATAGGTGTAGCCAAGATAAGGTGGGAACATATATATATATTGTTGCCGAGGAAAGATGGTTCGTTGCCACGTAGAGGTGCCACCACAAAGGATGCAGTCTGAGTTGGCTTCCAAGTAGTCAAAGTGGGAGACAACAAGGATGGAGTAAGGGCTGAGAGCAAGGCTTCCCAGACAGGTCGCGAGGGCTGGCAGCGCCGCGCAGGCAGGGTGACGACGAACAGGGCCAGTGGTCGACAGTCCATGTCAAGGGTGCAGCGTCAAGAGTCCAATGTCAGGGGTCCAAATGTGTTTCTTTCACTAGAACTCCAGAGAGAATGGGTTTTAGAGAGAGAAAGTGAAAATGCCAAATGAGAGAGAAGTCCTTGAATAAGCTTCATAATCCACTCTATATAGGCACAAATGCGCGCGTGTCATCAGCCGACACGTGTCGTCCCCTGGGAGCGACACGTCACCAGGGGTCCAAAGTATTGATTGTCCGTCGAATTGCCGGTCCCCGAGTTTGTGCCGCCCTGCTCTTGCAGCGTCCCTCTGCCTGTCTGAGGAGACTGACCATACTGCGGTAGCATGGTCAGAGTAGCCCGTTGCCCCAGCCTCCAGTCCAAGTCCTTACTGATTCCCACGAGATGCGTCAAGAGACGCGCGGAGATCCTGACAGCGGCGAGGGTTGCCCCTGTAGCCAACTGCCAGGCGGACTAGCCGCGATGCCCTCCGAGGACCTGCTCCCGTCCCAGAGTGACCCGGGGGTCATTGCCCTGGCGGTGTTGATGATCAATGATAGCATGAGCGCACATGCTCACAGCTTGATACTCAGAGTCCGTGGCGAGGGGTCCTCGTGCCGGAGCACTACGAGCGGAGCCCTCCGTGAGTCCGTCGAGTGATTGTGCCGGCGATGGCCTTAGGGTTGTAAGCCCATCCTTGTTGCGAAGGCTGGAGCCTCCGGTTGATTGTGCTCGCGAGGGCCGGAGCCCGTCGGTTGATTGTGCTGGCGAGGGCCGGAGCCCCCGGTTGATTGTGCCGGCGAGGGCTTTAGGGTTGCGAGCCCGTCCTGCCGTAAGTTTGATTGAGCCGGCGAGGGTTTCATGGTTGCGAGCCCGTCCCGCCGCGAGTTTGATTGAGCCGGCGAAGGCTTCATGGTTGCGAGCCCGTCCCGCCGCGAGGGCCCGAGCCCCGTCAGTTTAATTGAGCCGGCGAGGGCTTCATGGTTGCGAGCCCGTCCCGCCGCGAGTTTGATTGAGCTGGCGAGGGCTTCATGGTTGCGAGCCCATCCCGCCGCGAGGGCCCGAGCCCCGTCACTTTGATTGAGCCTGCGACAAAGCGTCGTGCTACTGAAGATAGCGTGTGAGTGTTGTAGGAGCGAGAAGTCAGTGCCGTGCAGCAGGTTCCCCCCCCAAGGACAAGGGAGGCCGACCCCCTTACAAAGTGGGTGGTCGACCCCCTTCTCAGGGGAGTGGCCGACCCCCTTCTTAGGGGGGTGGCCGACCCCCTTACATAGTGGGTGGCCGACCCCCTTCTCAGGGGGGTGGCCGACCCTCTTCTTCTTAGGGGGGTGGCCGACCCCCTTACAAAGTGGGTGGCCGACCCCCTTCTCAGGGGGGTGGCCGACCCCCTTCTCAGGGGGGTGGCCGACCCCCTTCTCAGGGGAGTGGCCGACCCCTCGGGGGGAAATGCACTTTCGATCGCCGTCTGAATGCTTTAAGGCGCGGAACGCTCTGACCGAGCAACGATGTTGAGCATCGGAGCGCTTTGACCGAGCAATGATGTTGAGCATGTTTGACTGCCGAGCGGGTGACGTGTCGTGCCACTGGGGTCTTTTAGCGGGCCCTGGGGTGCGGTCCGGATAGGTTGTGAACATATATATATATATATATATATATATATATAACCAATAAGAATCTAGGATATTTATGACATGAAAGTGCCATTAAAGAGCCAAAATGATGAGATGTAACCGTTGAGAAATTTTGAGGGGTCAAGTAATATTCAACTCTCGTCCATGTACTGTACCTTACATCACCTGTTTGTTGAGCAAGAGAAAACGTGAGCGTAAAAGCGAACAAAGTTAACACGTTTATTATTAATCCGTGAATACTTTGCCAAGCGGCCCACTTTCCGAAGTTGAGCTACTTCTTCTTGGCTGGACTGGCCATTATATGGACACTATACAGAGATGAGCCCTAATATAGTGGGCCTGATGAGACTGGAAACCTCGAGCTAGCCCAACGCAGCCCCAGCCCCGGGCCTGTGCTCTTCAAGCTACACCCCGGCGGCAGCTCGATCGATCGAGAGAGATGGCGAAAACCCAAGTAGCAGAGAGAACCAGAAGCAGAAGCGCTTCTAAAATGGAACAAAAAGCTCACACGACAACAACAACGAACAAGACTGGCAGCAGCAAGAAGAAGATCACTGCCAAAAACGACGTCGAAGAAGAGATCTTGGTCCTGTCCAGCTCCGACTCCCCGAACGACGTTGAATCAGAAGGAGAAGAAGAAGAGGAAGAACAAGAACCGAAACAAGTAGAAGACGCCACAGAAGACGATGATTTAGACGAAGAAGAAGAAGAAGCGGACAAGAACGTTTCGAAACGGCAAAGCAACGAAAAAACGGACACGAAGAAGAGGAACAAGGAGAAAATGGAGGAGAAGAAGGAGAGTGTGTTGTATACATTTCCGATGCATCGCGTGAACAAGATGATAAAGGGTGAGAATCCTGATATTCGCATCACTCAAGAGGCTGTTTTCCTCATCAACAAAGCATCGGTAACTAACTATATGCCCTAAGTTCTTCAATTCTGCAATGGATTGACAATGTTGAATAGTAGTTAAGTGAAATCAGCAGTTCAAAGATGTGATTACGTGCTCATAAAGAGTATAACGCTTGAAACAATTGCTTGAAATGGCGTAGGAAAACTGTTTCTTCGCTCGAATTTGTATGTTATGAGTACGCAGCTAATGACAGGGCATACCTGAATCTTACACTCGATTCTTTTGATGATTTTATTGTTCCCTTTTCACTATTTGAAAAAATCCTAGACTAAGATTGAACACGTGGACGTTAACTTTACTCATTGTTTTCTGCCCTTGTTTGACTTGTTAAACAACACTTGTTTGATTTGTATGGGGTTCAATTCACTGGTTTGATGTCCAAATTATATCCTAAAAATTTTCAAAAACTCGAAGGGAATAAAAATTATGGTACGGAGATTACTGTATAACATATTGTGATCGTTATATAACAAGCCTAGTGTCGAATGAGGAACGGCTTAGACGAGATGAAGTACATATGCCATCATCAATAGGAAAAGGGGGAAAGAATACATGCAGGATTTATAAAAATTGACAAAGTGTTGATGGAATAAGTATGAGAGTTTGACTTGTCAATGACTACTTACCAACAGAGTTTGACTAAATAATTAGCCATGGAATGCAATTTACTGGTTAGATGTCCAAATTGAATCCTAGCAATTCACAAAAATTTCCAAGGGAACAAAAGTTATACTACGGAGATCGCTATATACCAAATGGTGGTCATTAGCATCTAGTTATTAGAACAAGCCTAGACTTGAATGAGGAACAGATTAGAGGAGGTGAAATAGATATGCCAAAACAAATGGGAAAAAGGAGATGTATTTTTCAAAGTGTTAATCAAATAAGTATATGAGTTTGATTTGTTTTCTTACTGTTGTGTGAATTATAAATGGATAATGTGTAAGATGAAGATCAACTCGCACTGTATGCTCCACGACATCTTCCAATTCGTGGCTAAAGTAGAGCATGTTCACTAAGATGGGAATTGGATACAGGAATGAGTTGAGGAAGAACCTAGCTCTTAGGTATTGTTGTCATTGCCATAACCTCTGAACAATGTCTCTCTCATTTCTTTTGTTGGTTTGCAGGAGAAGTTTCTCCAACTATTCTGTACAGAGGCTTATTCTTGTTCTTTTCTGGATAAGAAGAATCATATTGCTTACAAGCACCTCTGTAATATCTCTGACTCTTTCTATGCTTTTAGCGATACTTAAAAGTAAGTCCGATATTCCAGTATTTTGTACTTGCCATTATTATCGATCTCTGAAGGCTGAATGAACTTTAATAGGTTAGATGTGTTTGCGCGCTGATGTGAACCGCTGAATCAATATGTCACCAAAGGTGTAGTAGTTTAATGAAATCAGATCGGGGTTTTTTCAGTGAAGTTTATGATGATTTCAGTTTCAATTGTTTGAATAGGTTCCTTGGTACATTTAGGCATTGTTGTGATTGCTTCTCTTTTTTCCTTGGGTGAACATTCTGGCATTCGTGCAGTCACTTTATAGTTTATTGAGCAATTTGTCAGCCAAATAGATAATGCTAACATAGAAAGCTTTTTGTTCTTTTTCTCGCTCTTCCGAGTAGTGAACTGCATGCCAGTATAAAGTGTTAAATAAAACTTACCATATGTTGGTGACAGTGAAGTTAATGGAATGGATGTCAGCAGACATCGATGGTGTTCCATTTTGGAACTTGGACATTTTTATTGAACATGGAATGACAAAAATCTTTCCATCGTAAAATGGTTTGTTCTTTTGTGCTGGTTTGGAAACTGCAAAGCAGGCAACTCCCAAAATTATTGCCTGCAAGTTTAGACGATAACCTAATTGTCTGAGGTTCATTCCTTCCTGCTTTTGGTTTTCTTCCTTTTTTATATTTGCACACGCACGCTGACAACTGGCCGACTGCCGAGCCTAGCACCTAAAATGCCTAGGTCATTGTTGCCTAGATGGATCTTGATGAAGGCGACTGCCTATTTTTGGATGCTTGCCTATGCACCGCCGATATTTATTTCCCAGTTGAACTGGTCGGCATAAGCACTGAGGCACTGTGGTGCAGTGCAGTTGTCCTTTACCACATTGTTATCTTATGAAACTAATCTGTTTTTGTCTTCACTTGGCCTTACACGTGTTTGTAGTATCCAAGAGGCAAGAACCAAGATGAAGCGTGGCTTCAAAAAAAAATTTCAATCAACAATAGATTTCAGAATCATGGATTTGGCTGTACTTTTGTTGTATATTAAGCATATCTGAATTACATCTTCTGCAAAAAATATTTAGTTTATGGTTATGTCCTTGGAGGCTAATAATTACTATTTGAAAGCTCCTGCCTGCACCAATGCATATTATAAAGGACTAATTTTCAGACAGGAAATTAGTATTCATTTGCAAGCTGTTGCTGCAGCAGAGCGTATCATATATGCAACATTTGATATTACCGGGGAGAAGGAAAATTGAGGCTGGATTTGATGTACTAAGATGCTTCCTGTTTGTTTTTTCAGCGTCGGTTGTTGGTAAACGAAGGAGATTTGACTTTCTCTCAGGTATTCCTTACACCTCCTTCCTGCACAGTTGTACCTTTTCGCGCGCTTGTTAAATTTCTCTTAAGTTACTTACTTTGGTCCGTTATGTTACTGATTATGCATCTTAGATTTCGTTCCTGAGAAAGTGAAAGCCGAGGATGCCTTAAAAGAGATCACCTCGTCCTCGACACATGACCAGGCTGAAACCTAGATCCTAAGAGCTACTTCATTATTGGAGCTCAGCACATATGCTTCGTCACCTGTGGCCTTTTGGGTGAGAATGTTGTGGCAAAGCAAAGATACTCTTCTTTTTGGTTCAACTAGGGAGCCATTGAGCGGTATCGGCATGTCAATGCTCTTATTTAGGTTACATGAATATGTGCTTCATTTCACATTCGCCTGAAAGTTCTTTGCTCTTCATAGTGTGGCATGATTGGTTGGAATTAGTATGATTATGCTATGATTACTAAAAAGAAAACCATAATTAAGAACAACATTATTCGGGGTGTTATTTTTTTCCAATGAAGGGCGTTACGTGATTGGATCATTTTACCTCTTAGTTTGCCAGTCAGCCTGAATCGAAATGAAGAGGACTAACGTGAAGTGTTTAGAGAAAAGGGACCATTTTGAAACTGACCCTAAAGAAAGTGTCCAACTTGTAAGAAATGAAAGATTCGATATAAGGTGTCTTGTTTTGACCAAACGTTGAACTCGGCGACAAACCTTTGCCAGCACTGTAAACTCCTCATATGACAAATCACCAGCATTCACCTCTGTGACACAGGCACAGACGCTGCATGGACAAATCAGCCAGGGCATATAAATCTTGACTTTTCTTTGACGGATACATATGTTATATACGTATGGTATATATTCAAAATACGGACTAGATGTAACAGGGGATGACAGACCCATCCCGTGAATATGTCCCCTGAAAGGCTAAATGCAAAGCAGATTCTATTTTTTTTTTTATTGAAAATGAGAATTGCATAGATAATCAAAAGGTTACAAAGTTTTCGGAGATAAGCCATTCCGGCAATTACAGAAAGTAACCAAAGTGCTGCAAACGAATATATACAAGATTCCCAAAACAAAAGGCAGTAGTAGCTACGCAGAAATTAACAAGAATGACTAAAATCCCCTCGTAACAAACCATCATTTGCCCAATCCTGGTATACAGTGATGCATGCATGACGTGCAAAAGAAGCGAGTGATCTGGCCTCCTTCAGCTGTGGGGCTACAGCCCTGTCAATACTACAAAAGTGCATATCGTTCATAATGTAACATCGGTCATATAATACAGGTGCCATGGGGTCGGCAACGTCTTCATTGTTTGTCATCTGAGAAAGAAGGAATTTTGAGTCGGTACATATTTTGAGGTGAGTAATCTTTTTTGTGTGAGCCCATGATGCAATAGATAATATGCCCTTTGCTTGAGCAGCCATCCAATTAGAAGCTAGAATATTGATTGCCGCTGAAGCACATCGGATGCCATATTGGTTGAAACAGGAGATCCCTATACCTGCTCTGAGTAGGTTTTTATCAAAGCAAATGGCTAGATATATTGTTATAGGATCTTTGTTATGACATGTGCACATGTCTGGTTTGCTATGTATTATGTAAGGTAGGTCATAGCACTGTTTTATACTCGGTAGTTGACTGCTAACGGTTTTTGTGGCTGCTGGGCTAGTAATGGTTGTGATCAGTTCATGAATATTTTGTATAATAAGGTTGGGGTTAAAAGATATTTGTCGGAAAATTTGTTGGTTTCTATGGGTCCAAATACACCAAAGTGTGATGGAGATGGATAGTGTTTTTCTTAGAAAGGTGCTTTTTAGTCTAGTAGATTCAAACCAAGCTATGAGCCGGCCACTCGCGGAACGGACGCCGAATAGCGTTAACCTTGAGCCATGTAGGGCCTCCAAACCAAACTGCTCGCACTTTGGGGTAGTGAAAGAATAAGTGATCTAGAGATTCTGGTGCATGGAGGCATATAGGGCAAAGGTTGGTATATGATAAGGTGAATTGACAAAGTTTTGTGAGGAGTGGAAGTCGGTTCCATAGGGCCTGCCAAATGAGGAAGCTTATCTTGAGGGGAATAGGCAGAGACCACACTAGGTTCCAAGCTTTCTCTGAGTGCGGGTTTTCCCGGATAGCTCCCTTGCCAAGTAACTCTAACGTTTTCTCTTGATGTAGTTTCTGATAAGCTGACTTAGTGGAATAAATATCCATCTTTGTGTGCCTCCAAACCTGTTGGTCTGCAATCAAGTGTGGAGAGATATGAATAGCCTTGATTTTTTGTACCATTTCAAGGTGGAATAAGTGAGTGAGTCGGCTTTCATTCCAGGAGCCATTAGTATTAAGGTTTTGCACTTTTTCCATTGGGTCAAGGTAAATGCCGGCTTTCGGTTCGAGTTTGCTGTCAGAGTCTGGGATTCAAAAATCTTACCATACTGATATTTGTGAACCCGTACCAACTTGCCATCTTAGTCCATTTTTTACGACCTGTTTTCCTGCCATGATACTACGCCATCCCTAGGTGGACTTACCATTCTTTGGACTATTCAAAAAGGATGTGTGATTGCAGTATTTCCCTAGCATGACACGGGCTAGCAGACTTTCTGGCTCATTCCAAATTCGCCAGCTTATTTTTCCTAAAAGGGCCTGGTTAAGGATGGATATATCTTTGAAGCCCAAACCGCCAGAATGTTTTGGGGCACATAAGGTATGCCAGTTAATCCAGTGAATTCCTTTCTTGTGTTCGTCACCTGACCATCAAAATCTTGCAAGAATCGAGTTAATCTTTTTAACAACGTACTTAGGTAGAAGGAATACCTGCATATGGTATATGAGAAGGGATGTGAGCACAGAGGTAATAAGGGTGGCTCTACCGACTTTATTGAGGATGCGACCTTTCCAACCAGCACATCTATTTTCCAGCTTAGTGATGAGCTCTTTAAAGAATATTTTTTTATTTTGGGCTATGTCTAGGGTGCTGCCAAGATAATTGCCAAAATTGTCCTTTGTCGTAAATCCCGTCCACTGGGCAATGGTGTCGGCGTCATTAGGAGTCGTTGTTGGGCTAAGAGTAATAGAGGATTTCCTGTGATTTATTTGTTGGCCAGATTCAGAGCAGTACCGTTTCAAGATTTCCTTTAGATGAAGGCATGAAGAAGGGGTGAACTTTGTGAATATCATCGCATCATCGGCGAAGAATAAGTGATTTATTGGTGGGCTATGGATGCCAGCTTTAATGCCCGGAATAGAGCCTGACAACTGAGCTTTCTTCAACGATACTGAAAGAACCTCTGCACATTAAGAGCTATGGTGACAGAGGGTCACCCTATCGGAGTCCACAAGTTGGTTGAAAACGATCCGTTGGTGACCCGTTGAGTAAAATCTCATACGACACACTATTCACACAGTTCATAATTAGCTTTACCATGTGCGTCGGAAACTTCAGCCTGTTTAGAACTGCCTTCAGAAAGGGCCACTGAATACGATCGTATGCCTTACTCATATCCATTTTGATTGCTCCTAAGATCGTCTTGGAATTTTTTGAAGATCGGATTTTATTTGTGAGTTCTTGGGCAATGAGGATGTTGTCGCATATGTGTCTACCGCTAACAAAAACATTTTGCTGATTTGATATGAGGTACTTGAGTAAATGTTTGATCATTTTGGCTAAAGTTTTGGCAATAATTTTATAAATGGTATTGCACAGGGAAATGGGTCTGAAATCATTTGGGGTGAGAGGTAATGGGCATTTCGGGATTAGGACTATGAAGGTTTTGTTGGTTGCTCGGAGGAGGTGGCCAGAACGTAGAAAAGAGAGAACGGCCGCCGTGATAGGTCTATCCAGAAAATCCCAGCATTGTTGGTAGACCAGTGCCGGTATTCCATCCGGGCCAGGGGCTTTGTAAGGTTTGATTTCAAAAAGAGCCGTTTTGACTTCCCTAGCCGTGAAAGGTTTTGAAAGCCGTTCAATCTGACAGGGTAGGAGGGATGTATGAAGATCAAGAACCCCTTGGATAGTTGTCCGTTCTTCGCCTTCTATAGGTGCAGGGCAGAAAATCTTTTTAAAATGTGTAATCAAACAATGTGAAATCTCCTAATGCGTGTGGTAAGAATGTCCGTTGTCAGAGGAAAGGGACGAGATTTTGTTTCTATGTCTTCTGATGATGGTGGACGAATGAAAAAACTTTGTATTACGATCTCCCAACTGTAGCCATATAATTCTTGATTTTTGTGCCCATAAAGTTTCTTCACAATCTAGCAACCAATCCAGTTTCTTCCTTGCATTCTGTTCTAGTAGTTGTGCATCTGGCTGGGGGAGGTGACGTTGAAAATGTTCTAGATGGCATTTTGTTTCCTCAATTTGTGCCTTTAGGTTACCAAATCCGTGTTTATTCCAAAATGCCAAAAATTGCATCATCTTTCGGCCCAAAAAATCAACCTTAAACAGTGGCGATCCTTCGCACACCAAATTCCAAGTAGATTGAATGATATGCTTTCCTTGTGGATGTTTTAGCCACATTGCCTCAAATCTTCTCGGCCTTGGTAAAAAGACATGTGAGGGGTTCATATCGAGCAGTAGCGGTGCATGATCTGAGGTTTGGATCCCCAAGTTTTTTAGAATAGCGTTTGAGAAAAGTAGAAACCAACTTGCAGTCCCCACACATCTATCTATTCGTTCATATGTACAAAATTCTCCCACCCTGTTATTTGTCCACGTGAACGGGGGGCCTGTCCAGTGAACATCCACTAGGTGATTTTAGTTGAGGAAATCGCGGAGCTGATTGTGTCCAGGGATACAAGAAAAATTTAAACCAAATTTATCTGAGAGCGACAACACCTGGTTAAAGTCTCCAATCAGCATGATGGGTTTTGAGATATTGGATAAGATTTCCGAGATACGCCTCCACGTGGCTTGTCTTTTAGCTAAGAAGGGATGACCATAAATAAAACCCGAGATCCAAGGGGGTTCCAAACCACTTCTGAATTCTATTAAGATAAGATTTTTGTCTTGATAAAGCACAGAACCCTGAACATCATCCGTCCATCCGACCCACAAACCACCTTTGGTGCCTAACACCCCAGTCGGATTTATTTCGGTTGATGAAGAGAACCCCAGTTTGAAGAAGAGATTTGAGATAAGCTGATGGTCTTGTTTTGTTTCTTGTAAGAAAACACACCCCGGATGGTGGGTGCGGGCCAGTTTAAGAGCTGCTCTAACTGTACGGGCCTGGCTTAGCCCCCTACAGTTCCAGCTGAGAAGAATCATTTACGGTGTAGGGGTTGCTGCGGGGCAACACCCAAAACCCGTAATCCTCGCCGATCTTAGGGGGAGAGGTACTTTGGGACAAATGGGTTATCCCTTTCCCCGAGGCTTCTTTTAGCAGATAGACCAAGGGTAATATCCCTTGGATCAGTAAGCATGTCGAAAAAAGGCCGCTCTAACCAGAGACTCACAGGCCGCCAAAAGTTACTAGAAGGTGAGGATTTTCTCTTTTTAATACTTGAGAGATAATGGCCTGAAGGATGGTACTGAGAGGGGGTACCAATAAACCGTGTTTGGTAGTTGACAAGGGAGAATTTACGTTTCTTCAATTTTTCAGGCCGAGCAAAAACTTGGTCTAACGAAAGTAAAGAACTATCTATAGTTCTCTTTCTTTTTCTTTGTGATTGTTGTATAGAAATATCACTTTTTGAGTAACAATAGACGACAATAGAAAGTAAGTATCTTAACAACCGGCATGTAAGATATAAGCAGAGGTATTTGTTGTATGTAATTCGCAGCGAAAAGGGTGGATCACCTGGTGGGTTGTATGACAGATCCATGGGAGAAGATTTCTGTCTTTTTGTCAGCTGTTCTTTAGTCAAGTCAAGTAAGTCCTCTGCCTCCCTTGGCTTGATTAATTTGTCCCTGTTGGTTTCCTTTGAATCCAGAGGATCGATGTTTACATCTTATGTGGCTACAGAAAAGTTGTCTATCTCGCCACTAGATTCATCAAATTCAGGTGCCTTGAAGCTCCTTCCCAGCATAGGTCCATATGAGTGTGCATCAGTGTGAGCGAGTTCTTGTATGGCTGGCCAGAATGGATCTCGGGCACTGCGCTTGGAGATAGGAAGAGTTGCTACGCCATTAAAAGTAGCTGGTTTTTTTATGGTGAGGATAAGGTCTTGGCTTAGGTGCGAGATACTTTGTTGAAGGGCTGAGGGTGAAGGGTCAAAGAGTGGTAGTGCTGGTAGTAGGAGAGTGTTCAGGGCTAGAAGATGGTCGTGTAAATTGGGAAGGGGGTTGTGGCATTTGACTGCTGCGCTGGGAGAGGGTTAAATGTTGGTATTGTAATGTGAGGGGGGGCAGAGCTAGTATTTGGGTTTTGGTTGAGACTAGGTTCTGGTGTTTCTATGTGAAGGGTGGGTCGTGGGTTAGAAAACAGATATTGATTAAAGGGATGGGTTAGGATGGATAGTCCTAAGTCGGACAGGCCCAAAATAAACTTTGTGAGATTGATGGCTGGCATTGGTGGGCTTTCTTTAGTCTGGGTATTGAGCCCGGGAGAAAACCCGAGTGGAAGAGTCTACTACCGGTGCAGATGAGACAGAACCTGTAAGTGAAGATATTGTTGGCATACCTGCAAGAGGAGAATCAGAGAGATTATGATAAGAGATTTTTGATTTGCCAAATCCAGATATATTGAGTAGATCTTCATCCTTTTGCACATCCTGCCACACGTTGATTTCTGGTTGATTTTGGAGGGGGACAGTCATCATCAAGCTAGGCAAGGGATCGTTCCTCATGATTTCCAAAGGATTTGGTACAGTATTTGTTGTCGGCTCAGGGTTCAGATTTTTTGACTGTGGAAAATTCGATGACGTAGCCATTTCTCCTTCATGTATTTCCTGTATCGGAAAGCTGTCGTCATCCGTCGGCCATAGTTCTGCCACCTGAATCATGTTGATGTCGATTTCTTCTGGATCTTCTTCAGTGGAGGTGGAACTGGAATCTGTATGTATTATAAAGTTTTGTTCCTCATCAACTACCAGGTCTTCAATTATCTCCTCTATAAAAGCCGGTAAATCTGGGAGAGCTATATCCAAGTCATGTACTATTGGGTTCGCAGCTGGTTGAGGTTCGTATATATTTGCATGAAATTGTTCCTGTATCGCCGCAGTTCCTTGATTTGCTTGAAGGAAATTTAGGTCCAGATCTGCAATGATTTCCCCTAATTCCGTCACGCCTTCAGGGACCTCATTTAGTGTTAAGCCATGATCTTCCATGCCATTCTCATCCAAGCCTTGTATTATATCATTTTCATCCGTGGCAGAGACAGGTGAAGAGGGTGTAGTTTCAAAGTCATCCTCATTACTAGAGGCTAGTGATGGATTTGGGGAGAAAGCTTCATACATGTGGTTCAAGTGTAAACCCGTATTATTGCGAAGGATGGAGATACATGAGGTGCGGTTCCAGTCAGTATTCGGGAGGGCACGGAGGCTCATGCCGAACATTGGGTAGCCTTCAAGAATATATGTTTCATAAAGTGATGGTCCTGGGATGTGCGCAGTTCTCCTGGCGAGTGAAACTACCACATCATGCAGAGATGCCTTGCACTGAGTGTTCCCATGGCCTATGCACCCACATCGGAAGCATGCCATGAAGATGCGTTCATAAGTGCAACGCAGGAGTTGGACCCCCAGATTGTCAAGGAGATTGAGGAAAATTCCCGGTAGTAGTGGGTCATCGAGAATCACGCGTACCTTGATTTGAAAATAGTCGCCATTAGCTACTCTATTTGCCGACCAATCAATGTCGAGTAGGACACCTGTAGCTAGATTGATCATCTCCGCAAGGTAATATTGGTAGCAATCACTCGGAATGTTGTATACGCGTGTCCATAGATCGACAGTTTTGAACTTGACTGTGCTATAGACAACATGTGGGTACCATTCATGCAAAACAAAGAGTGCTCCAAAAACGTTCCATGGGCCATTAACAAGAACCAACCTAGCGTCTGAGGCAAAGGTGAAATGGAAAAGAAAGACATTTGGGACTTTGGTAACTACCACAGGCCCTTGTAACTCCCAGCAAGCATTTATTCTGTTTTGATTTTTTTGACTGAGAGAAATTTCTCGAATCGTGAAATTTTCCAATGAGAACATTCTCTTTACCTATTCTGGCATGAAGGACTTCTTGTGCATTCAGTGGGAGTAATAAAGTTCTCATGTCGATGGAGGCTTCTTCGTAAATGTTTTCCTCGTGAGATAGTGGGGCAGCCATGTGTAGTGGGTAGGGAGCAGGGAGCAATAAGTTTGCTGGAGAAAAGTGAGTTTGCTGGAGAAAAGTGAGTTAGATGGAGAGTTATTGGGTGAGGAAAGGTTGTGGTCCTAGGTTTTCCGAGTGAGTAGGTAAGGATTGTTGGTGTTAAAAGAGGCAGCTAGAAATTTCTTGGCCTGATAAGTATAAGTAGAAGGGGGTGACTGAAGAGCAAGTGGGAAAATAAGCTGACAGTTTAACCAGTACGCAGTGGAGTTTGTTGATGATGAAAGTTTGGGTTTTCATGATGAGTGAAAGAATTTAGAGAGAAGGCAGAGCGAAATCTTAGAGAGAGAAAAAAACGAAGCAAAGCTCGTATAATTAAATAAATCTGTTTTTGACATCAAATAAAGCAGATTCTATTGAATTGAAAACATTCTCCTGAATAGTTAGATCTATGCAAGCAGCAAAAAGTGGTCAGTTTTGAGTCGAAAAGGACCAAACCAATTCCAAATTGAGAGTCTAGACCCAATGCAGACATTGCGACAGCACAAAAGATAGGTCGTGAAGGCTGGAAAAAGTGAGTGGACCCGGCGTGAATTACACCACCGTCCAGAGGATTATACGCCAAGGCTTTGGCCTAACTGCTTCGTGGCTCGAATTTGATCAAAGAGAGTGCGTATGTGTAATCGAAGCCGAGGCAAGGAAAATGGCAGAGAGTCCTGAAGACTGAGTTATATCTTGCTTTCCAGATGACCCATATGACTACCACTATCCAGACAGTACAGAATAAGTCTTCCACATGATAATGAAGAGGTAAGGTTAACCAATATTCTATCCACTGCCGAAGCGAAAGACTATCTATGATGTACTCCTGGCCTTTTGTGTAACAATCGGATAGTCCACTAGTCCTTAATACGGGAGCAATGCAAGAAATAAATGACGATAAGTTTCAACATAACACAAAGGAGTCCCGTTTAGCTAGTTCATAACACAAAGGTAAGCGCTGATGCAGTAACTGCCAAAGGAAAAATTTTAACTTCTCAGGAATTGGTAAAGACCACGTCTCTTTCCAAAGGCGAGGAGGCATAAGTAAAGATGAATTGCGCAAGGTTATGGACTTAGCAAGCAAGAATACATAGGCCTTATTCACCAAAAATTGCGCGTGCTTGACAAACGACTAGTGAATAGTGTCTGCTGAACGAGAGGGTAAAAACCTAAGTTGAAAGACTTGGGTAACAATCTCCAAAGGTAATAACCGTGGCACATTCCAGCTGCGGGATGCCAATAGGAACATATCACAAACCTTCCAATGTGCCTAGTACGATAACGTAGTAACAGGGAAGGCAGAACATTTGGCAACCACCCATCCATCCAAATCGAGATCTATCGCCCATCCCTAATATGCCATTGTATACCCTGCGTCAAAACTCGATGACCAACCAATATGCCACGCCACACCCAAGAACTAGCTTTGGAACGCTCAATTTGAAGAAAATTATGTCGGCGAAAATATCGACCTTGAAAGACTTGTGCAATTAAGCTTTTAGGCATATGCCACGCCACACCCAAGAACTAACTTTGGAACGCCCAATTTGAAGAAAATTACGTCGGCGAAAATATCAACCTTGAAAGACTTGTGCAATTAAGCTTTTAGGCATAGCCCAGATTTTTCAAGCATGTTTACGAAAATTGCGAAAACCCAAGCCACCTAGACGTTTAGGCTAACATAAGATGAGCCAAGCTATCCAATGGAAAGATTTATGTAAAGCTCCACTAGACCACCAAAAACGTGCAAGGATTTGGTCCAACTGACAGCAAACTCAAATAGGGAGTTTACAAACAGGCATATAATGAGTAAGAAGTGAAAAAAGAACTGAGTGGATGAAGGTGGCCCAACCAGCTTTATTTAAAAGTAACCATATCCAGTTAGCACATCGATCTTGAACTCGGTGTATGAGATCGGTAAAAGTTTCTTTCCGGTTAGCAACAACATCCAGCTGTATTCCCATATATTTGTCAAAACCCAGTTGGACTTAAAAATCAAGATCACCCTCAATTTGATCATGCTACTCAGGAGAGACATTAGGTAGGACTAACAGTGAGACTGGATTTTGACCAATTAATGCATTGGCCGGAGAGATGACAATATAAGTCTAAGATGGAACGCAACTCCTTAACAACGTTACCAAGGTTCTTTTTGAGACTGAGGAACAAATAGATGTCGTCAGCATATATCAAGTGTGAGATGGAGGGCGACGTTATTCCAGCCTTAATTCCCCAAATTCGTCCACAGTTTTCAGCATCAACAGAAAGAACCTTGGAACATAGAATAAGAAGAAACGACAATACATGATTGCTTTGACGAATGCCACAGGATGGCCGAAAATGAGGAGTCACAGCACCATTAATTAAAACAGAGAAAGAGACAGAGGAAATTCATTGCATGATCAACTGAAACCAAGCAGAGGGAAAACCAAGGCCATGAAGGACTTCTTGGATAAAACTCCCGCGAAGACAGTCAAAGGTTTTACTCATATCCAATTTAAGAGCTGAAAGTATGGAGCCTCTGTTTGTTCGCCTCCAAATCATTCAGCTCTTGAGCCAAGATGACATTGTCAGACAGACAACATTTAGAACGAAGGCATTTTGAAATGGAGAGACAATGTCACGAAGGAAAGGCTTCATCCGATTAACTAAAATCTTAAAAATAACCTTGTAAATGACATTGCACAAACTGATAGGTCTGAAATCTGCCGCGGTCACAGGGGTGGAAACTTTAGGTATCAAAGCAAGGTAGGTTGCATTGACTTTACCAAGCATGCACCCCGAATTAAGAAAAGATAGAGCCCCCTTAATGATAGCAGGCCCCATAAGATCCCAACATTTATGAATGACCAGGGCCAGAATGCCATCAAGACTAGAGGCTTCAAGTGCATCTATTTGAAAAGCAGCCGCTTTGACTTCTTCAGCCCTAAAGGCGTGACAAAGATGTTGAATGTGAATAGATGGAAGAGGCCGAATAGGAAAGAATCAGATAGCACACAGGGTAGAGCATCACCCGGGGGAGGACTGAATGGCGAGCAATAAAGTGTTGTAAAATAAACAACAATAGCCCGACCAATGTCATCCTAATCAGAAAGAAGCTGTCCATGTTCATCATTAAGCGACATAATTTGATTATTCCGGCGCCGAATAATGGCGGAAGAATGGAAAAATTTTGTATTACGATCAAAGTTATCAATATCGTACCGGCACCGGTCATACCGGCCGGTACGTACCGTTTTTGCCTTTTACTGGTACGGTATCCCTTAAATTTTGTACAGGTCAAAATACCGCTCTGTACCGGCCGGTATAGGTGATATCGGCCGAAAATTACGTACCGGCCGAGATATTGTGTTTTGTACCGGGTCCTTTAAAAAATGTAAAAGTAACAAATTTTATTAGAAATTTTATAAATTGACCATATAAAGACTAAATAGAAAAACACTATAAGTTTTATTATACTAATCAAAGCCTATGTAGCCTCCTGCTCATAAAATTCATTACAATTTGTAAAATCGTTCCTGATAAGTTTTCAATATTCACTTATCTTTAATTACTTCATACCTGTAAACTTTGATCATATTCTTTCATCTATATGATGTTCTACTTTACACACACCCGCTCGCGCGCACACATGCACACACATAAAAACAACTTATTCTTGAACCCAAATACATTATTATTTAACAAACTAGCTTATTTGAAAACTATGGTGAATCAAGCTCTATAAGATAAAGAGTTTATTTTAGAGGAGCTGTAAGTAAAAAAATATATGTATATATTGTTAGTTTGCCAGTGAATAAATAATACAAATAGATATTGTTGATGAAAATCATGAGACGGTACCGGTACCGATATGTACCTTTTCTTGAAGAAAACGGTACACACTCCAGTACGGTATTCATAACTATGATTACGATCACACAGTTCAAGCCACTTTATTTTGGCACGCTACGCCCAAAAAAGCTCTTCAAAAGTGAGGAAGAAATCATTACATCGGCGAAGTTGGAAGTGAAAAAGATATGTTAAAGGATCTTGCTCAACTCCCTGTTGAACAACTCTCAATGTTGATCAACACGTATAAGGTCCGACAACTCACTAAAATGAGCGAAACCCAACAGGTTAAAGTCTTAAGCAAGGCTTAAAACTGGTTCATTAGGATGAGAACAAAGGAGAACCAGCAAAAGGTAATTGCCAAGAGGAAACTATAAAGGGAAAACACTTAGGGCTGGACAACCACATTGCTTCAAACCGACGAGGTCTAGGATAAAGCTTACAAAATGGCAATGTCTCACACAATAAGGGAAAGTGATCAGACCGTTGTATTCCTAGATTGAAAGTAGTGGCATCGGGGAAGAGGATAAGCCACTCTGGCGAAGCCATAACCTATCAAGCTTTTCAAACACAAAGCCCAGAGACGGAGAACCCCGAGCCCAAGTAAAAGGAGAACCAACCTAAAATAGTGAAGATAAACAAAAGTGAGCTAGGAAATTAAATATGACCTGTTTTTTTCGTTGAAGACAAGACTTGATTAAAGTCGCCACAAATACAAAGACAGAGAGGCCTAGGATAAGGTTGTAAACTAGAAGCTAGCTGATCCCACGTGCTCTATCTAAAAGGAACTTGAGGATGTCCATAAACAAAACCAAAAGGGATAATATCATTTTAGTCCCCTGAACTATCCCCGCTTTTTTATTTTGGTCCATGTACTTTAAAATTCGTTAAATCAGTCCCCGTACTTTGTTCCGTTATCAAATAGAACCCTCCGTTGGGATTTCCCGTCAAAAGAGACCACGTGACAGGCACGTGGTCATTTTTTGAAGGGTATTTCCGGCAAATGAAGACAAATGGATGGGATTTTGGGGGGTTTTTTGGTTGAAGAATGAACAGACAATGGAGAATCCAAGGTCCATTCCCACAACCCTAAGCCGGTACGAGAACCAGCGCCGGGACTGGAACATGTTCGGGCAACACCTGCGCAACCACCGGCCGTCGCTCTCCCTCGCCCGCTGCAGCGGCGCCTACGTCCTCGAGTTCCTCCACTACCTCAACCAGTTCGGCCACCCTTCCCCACCTGCTAAGGTCCATGCCCACCCCTGCCCTTTCGTCTGCCACCCTCCCCACCCCCCCCCCGCCCCTGCCCATGCCCCTCCGCCAGGCCTGGGGCAGCCTCGGCGCCCTCATCGGTCGCCTCTGCGCCGCCTTCGAGGAGAACGAAGGCAAGCCCGAGTCGAACCCGTTCGGGGTGCTGCCGTCCGACTTTACCTCCGTAAAATCCGCGATTCACAGTCCAAAGCACGGGGGATCAGCTACGAGAAGAAGAAGCGGCGCCCACCCTATTACTCTTCTGATCTCGGCCGTTGGTTTCAAGAACCCTTCCGATCTTGGCGATGGCTGTCGGAGCAACCAGATGAACCTCCGCAAAATCCGTGATTCGCAGTCCAAAGCACGGGGGATCAGCTACGAGAAAAAGAAGAGGCGCCCACCCTATTACTCTTCTGATCTCGGCTATTCGTTTCAAGAACCCTTCCGATCTTGGCGATGGCTGCCGGAGCAACCAGATGAACCAGTGGCTTGCCGGAAATACCCTTAAAAAAATGACCACGTGCCTGTCACGTGGTCTCTTTTGACGGGAAATCCCAACGGAAGGTTCTATTTGATAACGGAACAAAATACGGGGACTGATTTAACGAATTTTAAAATACAGGGACCAAAATAAAAAAACGGGGATAGTTCAGGGGACTAAAATGATATTATCCCAAACCAAAATAAACTAAAGTACCAGAAGATAGGATCAAGATCCTCTGTTGTACAGTATTTAGCGACAAAAGATTGTCATTTAAAGTGTTTGTCGCTGTTACTGAAATTTATAGTGACAATTTTTTGTCGCTAAAAAATATTTAGCGACATTTTGTGGGTACAGCACACGGCAGAAGATCTTGATCCCAAAAGATACGGCATAAGAGGTGAGGATAATATGCTTAGTCACAAAAGACAAGCGACAAAGGCATGAAAGAATGTCAGGCCAACCAAAGCCTGCATTGGCATTAATGGGACTCAGTACCTATAACATGTTGAAACCCTAATTTTCAAAAAATAACAGACATTTGAGTAAAAGCCATTTTCGTTTCCATCAAGAAAACGACGTCCATGACTTTGCTTACGGATCAAATGGAAAGCTGCCTGAACTGTGGTGGTTTGACCCAGCCCACCACAGTACCAGTTAAGAATTTTCATAGTCCACTCCGTGGTTGGTTGGGCTCAACTACCAAAGCCAAAGAATCAAGGTTCCCAACATGGCCAATAGTGCCACTTCACAAATAGCAGTCACCAAGAGCTTGTAATTCCAAAGAAGGCAAAGAACTAACTGCAGAGAATCCAAACAATAGACGAAAGCATGATGTAAAAACATGAATAACAGGATAGAAATGAATTGAGCAGAGTCTATTGCATCAGAGCAAAGAAGCAGACCTGGAGGTCGGTGAGTAGCAAAAGGGTGCTTTTTGTATGAGCTGATTCCTTCGTCAATGGATCCTTCTGATATACGGCAACACTTCTTGGAATATGTCGACGAGACGGAAGAAAAAGAGGAGCCACATCCGCCACTGTGACGGCGCAATCTGAACCCCGCTCAGGTACAACATTGTTATGCCATCAAAACCAAGCTGAAAACAGGAAGCGGAAGAAGACTCAAACCACGTCCCAACCGTGAGGTTATGATTTTCCGGTAGATTGTCCATGACGAGTCCGAAGAAATAACCACCCGAAAGCTAGGACTAAGTTGTAACCGCAACTAAAACCTGGGCCGAAAGCTAGGACTATGGGCCACCAGAGAAGTTGTAACCGGACTAGGGCCAACAGAGGGGTCATAGTCCATAACCATAAGAACCTTAAGCACCATGTTTCCTTCGCCTTTAGATTACCCACAACCCATACACAGCTGATACTCTTAACGCACAAAAAAAAACTGATACTCTTATTGGGATTATTTCAACATAATTTGTAAGTCCAGCTAGGACCGTAAATAAGTCGAGCGAGGCTTGGCCTACGGTTGTTCAAACTTGTTCATTTAACTACTCGAGTTTTAAGAGAGGGTTTGGAATTAATTCTAGAATGGTCAAACTTGATTATATTAAAATTAAATCGAGCCCAAAATGTTTGGCAAAAAAATAAAGTGATCTGATTAAATGTGCTCGAAACTATCTAAATCCAGAATCTTCAGTTCTTGGATTCTGATTTAATCAGTTTTGAAAAATCAGGTTTGACCTAAAGAATTACCATAATATCCTCACATATGAACACACATTAAATGCTCCCTTTCAATTTGAATAAACTATACGGTAATTTTGTCAAACTAAACTTACTTTAATTCTCTTTTTTATCCAAACACCTTTAACAACTTTTAATTCATTACGCTCAAAATGAATCAAAACTGATTATAAAACTAATTCAGATTTAATCAAAGTTCACTTTTGAAAATCAATCCTAAATGACCTCTAAGTTTTGCTTGACTTGTTAATCTCCCGAGCCATCTCAAAGAACCCCGAGTCCAAGTTTTGTACGGCTGTTTGATTATCAAACTGCACTCAATAAGTCAATGAGCTTTAAAAAGTGTTCAAGCTTGATTCGTTTCCAAGATTCTTACCGAGCACCAAGCCCGAATAGCCGAATATACAACCCTGGAAATGA
Source organism: Escallonia rubra (assembly GCA_033065855.1). Classification (NCBI taxonomy): domain Eukaryota; kingdom Viridiplantae; phylum Streptophyta; class Magnoliopsida; order Escalloniales; family Escalloniaceae; genus Escallonia; species Escallonia rubra. The sequence continues at coordinate 341,682 of JAVXUO010000939.1, forward strand.
CTAAAAGAAGAAAACTTATACCACACAGAAGTCTCCTAATTTAGCGTATTCATCATCCAGTTTTCGTACTTCCCCTGCTACGAACCAAAACAGAGCATAAAAGGAAGTAATAATCCTTGCTGTCGGCTCTCCCTCTCTCTCTCTGTGGATGTTGGTATGCGTGACATGCACAACAAACCCAAAGCTCATTTATCTCACAGTTATCACAATTGCAGCATGAACAAAATAAAGGTGAAAAATGGTATAACCAGCCATATAATGTAAACTAAAATCAAGCTCTATGAAAATTACTTTAGACTACAGCTCCGAATAAATCATTTGTAACCAGAACCGCCAACTTTGGTGGGCAGTAACGTTTTCTCTTTTACAACAGAGCTTAAAAGGGCTTCCGAGTTGCTTGCTTGGCTATCACAATGCCCAGGTCTCATCCAAATCTTGACATGCCCGTCCCGACAGGCAGTGAGGATAGATTCCGGGGCAAAAATTAAGCCAGATAGAGGTTCAGAATGTACGCGATGGGCGACTAATGGGGAGAGCTTCGGAATGTCTCTCATGCTTGGAGCAGGTTGGAGGGTTCCCACGGGTACTATACCGTCCCAGTGAGAGGACTGGCTCCCGGTGCTGAAAGTAGGGGACCCACCAGGTGGACACCGGCGAAGTGGCACTACAATCTCATCCATCGCTAGGTCCCAAAGCAACAATTGTGTGTCCTGCTTCAACACATTTAATTGCAAGCATCTTTATCTGATTAAATTGATGCAAGAAGATGGCAAGTAGGGATAATCTAATCACAAGGAGAAAAACATTTGTCACCATGAAGGATAACCACATCAAAGCCATCACTGATTTTAGGTGTTACACACCTTCATACCAGTTATGCAGGCACTTCAGTTGAGTTTGGAATTCAAATGAACATGCATTTACAAATCGCTGCCACCTACAAAGCTTTTCATTTTCATATTTATGGGTTCTTTCGTACAGACTTTTTCACTGCTAAGGTTGCACATGACGACAAAACCTCAAATCAACCTAACAAGTTTGGGAATCTAAAGAATATATGGGCGAAAAGACCTACCACAAAGAATGGGTAGAAGAAACATGCACTTCTCCTAATCAATGCAATGAAATGGCCACAATTCAACTCCACTCAGTCTTTGCCCACTCTACTTGGCAAGAGAAATCTCTCTTTAATTATAATTCGCCACTAGATCATACATCTACTTCTTGTCTAACCCTACCACATTATCTCACCAACTTAACAAACGTCAAAAGGCCTACATGTAAACGTCCAAACCATCTCAAGTAATTGTCTTGCATGTGCTCTCCAACTTGGTGCCAACCCACCACCACCTTGCATATAACATCATTTCTTTTTTTCTTTTCATTGATAAGTAAAGGTATTCAAAGCTGCCAAGGAGGCGAACGCAAGATACCCAAGATACAAGAAGAAGCTGAAATCTACCTAAACAGCCATAACATGCCAAAATGCAGTGTTCCTTCTCTTCCTTTTGTAAACGGACTAGATCTGTAACAAAGCCACAACCGACTTGGGCATGACCCAAGACACGCCAAAAAGGGAAAAGACCAAGTCCCAAATCAGCTTTGCCAACCTGCAATGTAGCAAAGATGTCCACTCTCCCTGTCTGACTTAAACATACAGCAAGTAATTTACATAAATCCTTTGCCTTTTCCGCAGCTTGTCCCCTGCACTGCATCCGCCATCCAGCCTTGCTTCCCAAGCAAAGAAGCTCACCTTAGGATGGGCCATGGTAAACCAAACAACCCTCTAGGCGAAGGGGGAACCATCTTTAGATGCCAGAGATCAATAGAAGGATTTCGGTGTGAATTTGCCCGAAGAACTGCCAGCCCAAACCGCCTTATCCCCTAACCTTGGATCACACTAAACAGAATAAAGCCGGCTGAGAATCAGCCACCATGTTTATCTCTCAGTCCTGAAATTTCTGCAAAACAAAGGTCCATCAAGTCACCTCACCACAGCGACTGAGATAATCAACCGTAAAGGAACTTTTGTCAACAGCCATCCTGAAAAACAAAGGATACTATTTGCTGAGTTCCTCCACCCAACACCAAAGGTCATGCCAAAACCGAACCCTTGAACCATTCCCTAAAGAATGAAAGGATAAATTTTCAGAAAGTGGCAACGCCATGGCAAATACCCACCAATAATCTTGCACCATAAGGGCCGTCTTCTGTTTTCGGCCACCAAGTGGACTCCCCAACTCCATACTTTCTCACAAACCACCGATTTATTTAAGGCACCATTCTCTGACAAGAATCTCCATAACAATTTACCAAGCAACAAAGCATTAAAGAGTCAACTTTTTTATCTCTAAACCGCCAAGTTGCATTGGTGAGCAAAACCGATCATGACTCACCAAATGATCACGTTCTACTCTTTCCAACTTCTTGACAACAGAAACATGAAAAGTAAACGACGTCATGAAATAAGTTGGGAGGGTACTTCTCATCAAGGTAAACCAACCACCTTATTAAAAGTACTGTATTTTCCACCCTGCCAATCTTAGCTCATATTGTTTGATAACGGGACCCAACAATTTATGCTTTTATAAGAAGCGCCCAAAGGCAGACCCACATAAGAACAAGGAAGACCCACAACCCCGCAACCGAAGACCTCAGCTATAAGATTCACATCCGGCACTTCTCCCACGGGGATCAATTCACTTTTGGCAACATTGAAAAAGGACGTAATATCATCACTTTTACTTTAATGATTGGATGCGTGGGTACTATAATCTAACTTAACATTCTTGACAACAGTTATTACTGTACTCAATACTTTGACAATGCCTTAATCTTCAGTGGAAGGGATGAGGATCTTCTGTCTCCTTAAGTGCCTCCGCCAGTGTCCCTTAGGTTCTAGGGGTCTACTTCATTTATATGGATGACATGGAAGCAAACAAAAATGAAACACTATTCTCCTAACATATACTCCCTCCGTCCCACATAAATCGCTCATATTTCCTTTTTGGGTTGTCCCACAAAAATTGCTCATTTTCATAATTAGGAATTTTTTTTGTGTTTTTCCTTTTCAGCCCTTTCCAAAATATCCTTGTTATCTTTCTCTCTCTCCTCATTTACTCGCTGAATCCTCTCTCCCTCTTTTGTCCTTTCATTTCTCTCTCCTCTTCCACTGAACCAATACACCCTTCCTTTCTCACCTCCTAGGTAGCACGGACACGGACACGGTGTCGGTGTCCGACACCGACGGGGACACCGGACACCGCAATTTTCAAAAAATCAGATTTTGGACACCGCAGGACACCGCTATTTTTTAATATATTTTTATTTTATATATATATATATATCAAATATATTTCACAATCTAAAATAATAACTAAGTCAAAAAAATATTTCTGAAATGTTCTGGATAAAATAACTAAATAAGTAAAAAGAAAAAAAAAACAAAAAAGAAAGAGAGACTTTCTTCACTTAATAGTAGTACTAATGCAAGAAACAGAGGGAGAAAAAATAAAAAGAAAGAAAGAAAGAAATGAGTCAAATGGCTATTGACGGAATAAAAAGAAAGAAAGAAAGAAAGAGTCTTTCTTTCTTCACGGGTTCACATTTCACAGAGAAAAGAAACGACGTGAATAGAAGAAAAAGGAGAAGGGATGAGGAAGGAGGATCTGTGTCGGAGGACCTCCGGCGACGATCAAGTGAGCTCCGGCGATGGCGACTGCGACTGCGACGGCGACTGCGACGGCGACTGCGACGGCGACTGCGACAGCTGCTTCAGTATCTGGCGACGGCGACAGCTGCTTCAGTATCTGGCGACGGCGACGGCGACTGGATCTGTCGCTCTCGGCTTCTCCGGCGACTGGATCTGTTGGTGACTGAGCTCCGGCAACTGGATCTGTTGGCGACTGAGCTCCGGCGACAGCTCCGAGTCGGTAATGGCTCAGAAGGGCACCTGTGAGGTGAGGGAGAAGGAATCGGCAGTGAGGTAAGAGAAGCAAATGGTCCGACACTGCTCCACGCCGTGTCCGACACTCCTCGGTGAAGTGTCCGACACGGTGTCGGAAAATTAAAAAAAAAATAAAAAATTCCCGACACCGATCGGCGGTGTCCGACACGTGTCGGGCGGTGTCCGGAGGGTGTCGGGGTGTCCGTCCGTTTGGGACACCAAACCTCCACCTAGGAGAGGTGTCCGTGCTTCAGAGCTCACCTCTTTCTCCTAGCTAAAATTTGAAATCAAGCGGATGCGAGGAATTTAGCGTTGATCTTAGTGACAGCTGATGAAAATTTGCAGCAAATCTGAGATGTTCAGATTTTGCTTGAGGCGGCATGACGGTGGAGGCGAATGGCTAAGGCATGGCATGAAGGCGAACGACATAGGCGTGGAGGCGAACGCCTAAGGCATCGAGGAGACAGCATAGTCGTTTTGAGGCGAATGGTAGGTGCATAAAACGGCAATGCCTTGATTGGGTGGGAGATCTTCAACCTTCTTAATATTTCTTTTTATCAACTAATAAAACAAGTCTGTAATGGAAATCAAAAGATGTTTGAGCAGTGATTTTCAAGAACGGAAATCGAGACTAACATTCCTTTTCTTATTGAATTCAGATTGCATAAGAAAGTGGGAACTAGGAAGTGAAAACCCATATTGAATCCAGATGTGTGTGTACGCGGGGAAGTGAAAAACCATGCCAAAAACTCCTAGACTAAGCAGTTATCATAGTCGTGATTCACCTTACACAGCAAATCCTGGGAATAGGATAGTTAAACACGTATAATAAAAGCAACGTATACCTGACCAACAGATCCAAACCGATACACAACATTCTCCGGTATGTCTTCTGAAGTTGGTTGTGACCAGTAAGAGTCAAAAGCAACTCCACTAACCTGCAACAGTTAAATAATTACGATGGCCTTGTAAACAAAAATTTCTAATTACAAGGTTACAATTTAAGCAAAAAACTTACCCAAGAGTTGTGTCCCTCACCCCACGCCACTACTTTCCTGTCCTCCATACTCCAAACTTGAACAAGATCATCTTCACCACCAGTCAAAATGTACTTTCCATCCGCACTGATGAAAGGCATGCAAAAGGCAAATATCACATACCCTAAACAATTCAATTGTTCATAAAGGGGAAGCTAGAGAACCCAAAACATCCTAATAAGATAGAAGTCGTGGGAAAAACTGTCAGTGTCCTATACACAGATCAAGAAACTATTTGTTCTTACCTCCAGGCACAACATAGAAGAGCACCATAATAACTTTTGCCACCACATATCAGTTGTTCATTTAAGTAGTCAAAAACTCGTAAATAACCTACATTAAGAATAGATATCAGCGCCTGTTTACTATATATACATATGCATGAACTTTTAGGGGCAGCAGATTCAAATCATTACCATCTCTACCAACCGTTGCCAGATATTTCCCATCATTTGAGAATGTAATGCCATTGATAGAACCTTGGCAAATATGCCATCTAGCTACGGGATTACTCTGCAGATAACAATGATAATTAAGTAACTATTACAGATTATAGTAAGCAAAACAATAAACTCAACTAACTAGAGAATATCACAACAGTTAAAAAGAGCACAAGGAAAGGTTTCATTGAGAGCAAAGCCTAAGTAAATTACAGCATGCCTCTGAGAAAACCATACATCAATGTACATGCATACTGAAGTAACACAAAATATGCAACAAAACATTCCAAAATAATGCCCCAACAGGGGAAACCCCCAGCAGCACCGCTGTCAAAGAAAGAAAGCTGCAAACTCTATAGCATCTACAATGCCTAACTCCATTACGTAGATGTTAATGGGATAAAACAATGAGGCACATAGTTTATTGGGCATATCAGTTAAAGCACCCGCCTGACAAAGAAATAACTCTGGCAGTTCTTTATGAGGGTTGGGATTCTCAATCTCACCCCCACCCCACCATACCCAATCTTACAAGGAAAAGAAGAACAAAAAGTCCAAGGAACAAACAATTGTCAAGCACATTAATGACAAGGACTAATCTCATGCTAAATTCTTTGAAAACTAGGCCAACATCAACGAAGTCTCTGTCAGAACTATTCCAGGTCCTCGACACCTCTTCCTGCAGCATAAACGTGCACAAGTCACTTTTCCCAACCAGTACTTTATTATTTTACAGAGTTGTGTATGAGCTTTTTATCTTAGAATCCCACATTGCTTGCAATCATTTCCAGACGCGCTTCCATTACAAGGAGCTTTTTTTACGTGGATTGAGCCATGAGAGGGGACTGACTATGCAGACTTGGGCTAAGGCATATTTTAGTGCAGCAAATGTGTGGAGAGGCGTCCCCCCCCCCCAAAAAAAAAAAAAAAAAAAACCACAAAAACCCTCGAAAACAAAAGAAGAATATCATCTCAAGCTGATTCTCCATCTTCTCCTCATAACCCCCAACTCCTTGAGTTTCTCATTTCTTCAAATTTTGTACAGCCGCTACTCAGCCTTATGATTTGGGTTTCTCATCTTGGGATGTTGCACCTTTAGCCTAACATTCAGAATCATTGTCGTCGTCGTCATCTAAGCCTATGTGCGAAACTAGTTGGGGTTGGCAACATGAATCATGTTCTTCCATTCCCTATGCAAGCACAGGTTCTCCAACCCCGTGTTATCCTCAGTCTGCAACTACCTCGTCTTACAAACATGGCAGAAATCACTTCTACAGGGGCATCTGAAGGCCTGCTTTGGATATGAGCAAACTATCTCCAGCGATGTTCCCTCATCTTTTATGACCAAACCGTCTCAGCCTAAGGTCTAGAAAGCATAAAGACGTAAAATCTACACATCAGTAATAATAGCGTACAATATGAGGACTCAATTAATTACTATAAGAAACGCAAAAACATGAGTTCAGTAACACCTAATTTTTTTCTTAACCTCTTCTTTTTTATCGTCCTATATCAGCTTCTACCAAAAGAAACTATGCCAAACACGACACAATATACGTAGAAGACTTTGTTTCCTGGCAAAATTCCACCAGGGCAACCATCCATTGCACAATTATGTATCAAGAAACCGTTTCGGTATAATGCAAGACCAATACTGCCAATTACCTTACTCGACCGTGCATGTGCAACAGAAAATTGACTTTGATCCTTGATGACAGGGAATGAAGTATCACCAGTACCATCCTTGCTCTGAGATAAATCAGAAGCAAATCATATCAATTTCCGTCCCGAAGTAGAGTGAGAGAGCTAAGGCAGAGAGATTTAGCGAATGCTTCTGAAGTTAAGGCTTGCCTTTTCATATACGTATAAATTCCCATCAGCATGAGCAACAACAAAAGCACCATCACGTTCAGGTATCCATGTGATACTAGTACATCGACTGTTGAAAAAGAGCTCATTGGATGCATATTAAAACCAACATGTAGGTACTCTTTTCTCTATATTCATAAAAAAAAGAAGTAGCTGGTTCAAAAAAAAAAAACAGACGACAAGTAAATAAACCGTAAACACATTGAAAGTCCTTATAATACATTTTAAACCACATCGCAATATGTTGATTGTTATGACTCACAGCATATATAATGTCATGAACATGTTAGTCGTTGAAAGTGTACAAACTAGATTTTGTTGTATGTAAAGAAAATTGTTCATTCTTTCCATATACAACACTTACAAAGTTGCAGTCACAAAATCAATCTCTCTGATCAATCATATTACTAAGAATCAGCAAAACAAGAAAGAACCAGTGGGCATTCTAGAACATGCTTATAAAATTAAATACGGAAAGTGAGCATTTCTCCAGACAGCATTATACATGAAAACAAACTTAGAGATTCTCTGTGATCATCATTGAGATTTTACAAAAGATGTTAGGATACTTGACAGCATTACACATATTTTGCATATATGGACCCCCATCAAAACCCACAAAATTCCATACATCTAAGTCATGAGAGCAATTTTGGAGAAAATAGTTCCTCCAATGTGTTTAAACAGGTGAAGCCCATATAATAAGTCATGCAGTATCGCCTAAATGGTATACAAAGTTCCTGCTCGGGGTCTGAAAGCATTATGATAGGCAACAAGGGAAATGGAAATGAACATACTCTGCAATATGCTATATTAGTTGTATGCTATAGCTTACATACATGTATATTGAACGTTTGAGGTACAACTGAACTGATAAAAGCTTGTCTTCTACGTAGTTTGAGAAAACATTCCTTCTACAACCAAGTAAAAAAAGAAACGGAAGTAGGACATCTATACCATTATAAGAGAATTTAGAGTTACTAAGAATGAGAAGCAATTATTGTTAACTAAAGGCTACATTACTGAAACTTTGTTTCCTTCGCAGCTGACTCAGATGGTCTGCTGGGCCTGCACCCAATTATGGCACTTTCTTCATTAGATACAACAACCACGGCCTCAATTAATAGACACAACATTTTAGTATATGTATCTCTTGTAAGAATTCGTAAATCAACCTCACAGCTTCATTTATTAGTTAGTTGCTTCTGCATTGTGATGTCCTAAGGCCCTTGCCTGTTTTTTAACCCAAAAAGCTATTTCCCTTCTTTCATTTCATTAAGTTACTGACATGAGAAAATCAAATTTATGGAAGAAGAAAGAATGTCTCAGAATCACAGTTCAACATCATATCAATACCAGAGCCACATCGACTTTTGAAGTTAAACGAGCTATGTGGTAGGAGGAATGGAAAGACAAAGGAACTAAATGTTGGAGAAAGTCTAGACAAAGGTTACTAAATTTTACCAATCTACCATTTTGGACACAAATTTCAAAGAGCTACCCATCCCACAGACCGATGCATGGAACCACAGAAGGTCAATAGATGCACGGAACCACAGAAGATCAATATAAATCGGGAGCAGTACAATGCAATTAATCATTTCAAATGGCATTTGGTTTTAGGGACCATATAACAGTGAAAAACGGATGCAAAAGTTCACACAAAGTTGGACAAAAGATTGAGAGAGCAATCTTCCCATGAACCAACTTCACAGGTAGAGTCCATTGATTTTTCCAAAAAACCCTTTGATGGACAACAGTATCAGCAAAGGAATATATTGGTTGGTTTCCTTGAACATTACGGTGAAAAAATAAAGAAAATCCCCAAACGTCTCCGCTCTTTAACCTTGAGTTTATTGAGCTATTGATCTCTTATGTGCATCCACACACTGGCGAGCCTAGTATTCACTTTTATAGATCAATTCTGCAACACCTCGTCCCTCTTTATTGTAGTCGTACAATCGTGATGAAGCACATGACCAATCTAGACCAGATTTCATAAATTTTGCATATATCATTTTGTCCCAGCCTTGGTCAACTTTGAAATTATCAGACAAATTCTCGAAACTGCAATAATCGGAACAAGAAAAAGGTCCTTCACAAGCATAATAACTGCGAAGTACCCGACAAACTTCCATTTATAGGTCAAACAAATGCATATAATTGATGTACACACTTTGTTGAAATTTTCAATTACGAACATGGACTAAATTTATTTTTTGTGCATTGCTCCAGTAATATAGAAAGTAGCTACCCTTAGAGTTGTTATAATAAAACTCCCTCCCTCCCTCCCTCCCTCTCTGCACACAGGCTTGCCTAGTATTCACTTTAATAATGCAACACCTCGCCCTTTTTTATTGCGGTCATAAAGTAGAGATGAGGCATGTACGACCACACTAGTCCAGAAATCCTAAAAGTTGTTTATATGGGTTTCCGCCTTCGTCAACTTTAATATTTCCGAAAGGTTCCCAACTGCAACAAAAGAGTTGAAAAAAAGGCCTCCAGAACAGCAGTAACTGTGAATCACCCTACAAATTTCTATTCAATTAAGCAAATGAAAGTGAACGCAATGGAAGTTAAGGTACTGGTAATGAGACCAACCGACTAGTCCAACAAATTCACCCCTACTACCTCCTTTACTACTGCAACCAGATACAATTATCTAAAATGAAAATAATCACCTTCCTGTTGATTGAAGCTTTAATCCGGGTTAAAAAAAAAAAAGAGCTACTAGTAAAGCTTGAATATGGCAACTCATTCATGTCTAATTTACATTAGAACATATATCACCAACTTCATCTTTTATCCCATTTCAGAACTAAGCAAATCAATACTGTCTAGAGCAGTATCTTATTTGCGAAAGCTGCTTCTGACAAAATAGTGCCTTGGCATTCAAGAGCTTGAATATCAATGTAAACACCATGACATAGAATTAGAACAAAGTGAACAGCTACAACGGACCAAGACCAAAACAAATCATCATTACTATGACTGCAGAAAGACAGCACCTAAAAAATATCTTGCCTGTTATTGATAGAACCATCTTTGTTATAATGTTGGGCACCAACTAACTTCTTCCCTACATCCTGTAATTGCTGTCTCAATGACACGGAGTACACTACAAAACAAACGCTATCAATAGTCAGGAAGCTAACTTTTTGAAAATTAGAATGATGGAATAAAAAAAGTAAAGAAGTATCACCATCTCCAGAGTTCAATCCAATCAGTAGATCATGCCCATCTTTAGCCTCGGAATCAAACGCATGACAAACAGGGTTTGAAGTACTAAAGTTTATCGCTTTTACAGGGTCCTGCACATAATACTCAATCTCCTGGTCACATATTCACACACAACAGAACCAAACCTCCACGAAAGCACCAAATTACCCAAAATTACCTTATCCTGCGATTTAAGCTCGCTGATGAATAAAGTATCTCCCACATTGAAAATTAAATAAGTTCCTTTACCATCACAATTCGAGTTGACCGTGGAATTACAACCATTCAACCCTCCCGTTAAACTACTCCTACCAACTCCACCATTGGATTTACTCGTCCCTGTCCCTCCCACAAAGCTAAGCACCCGTCCACCATTGCTGCTGCCCCCTCCTAAAAACCTCGACGCCACAAACCTAACTCCGCTACTTGCGCTATAGCTCGAGCTCGGCTGCAGGTCCGCCTGTGGCCCTGGCTGGTCCTTTAGGTTCGCTAGCGTTATCTAATCACCACAATTACAACGCCTATCACTTCCATATCAATATCTAGAACCAGGTAATTCACATAAATTATGTACATCGTTGCAAATTTCAGGGCTAAAAGTTGAGAATTTAAACATTGGATTGAACTCAAATGATAAAAGCTGATCAGGTAATAATGGTTTGAAAAGTCAAACTAGGGCAAAATCAATGAGTAGAGTCAATGTGTACATGTTCAAGTCTATTCCAGGAATTCGCCAAAAGTCAAAAGGGAGTTCGGAAAAACCCAATGGAACGGAGGTAATAGTATTTCCGTATCATTAAAATATTGTTGACAAGTCGAATTACGGTACAAACAGTCAGTAAACTCATTGTTTACACGTTCATATTCTATTCTAGAAGCTTGCAAATAGTCAAATTGAACGAAACGGCGGGACTCTATGTTTGAGTGAGTGCAAGCCCCAACAGGAGAAAGTGAGCCCGAGCAAATACTACATGTTCAACGCGTTTGAAATGTGCGTTAAAAAGTGCTTCGATTGCCTTGCTCCCTATTTTGTGTGTGCGCGTGTATAAAAATGTTTACGAGCCCTAGCATGAGCAAGTGACATTAATCGATCACACATACACGAGTCTCTGTGGGTGAAATTGTGTATAAGCACTACGATGAGGAAGCGACATAAACCAATTACATGTACATGAGTGAGTGTGTGTGCGTGGGTGGAGAGTGAGTGACCTGGGTGATTGATTTGGCGAGGGCGTAAGGGAGGAGGGAGGAAGGGTGAGTCTTCTCGTAACGGAGCTTGTAGCGGCCCTCGGGTGTCTTGAAATAGGTCTTGAGGCCTTGAGATTGACCGGCGGCGGCATTGGTCGAAGATGCAGAGCCGTTGATGCTCGTGGCGGCGTGGCTGCTGTTCATCATATCGACGGCGGATGTTGATCGGAAAGGCACGCGCTCATGGCAAATCGGAGAGCGGCTCTAGCTGAACTATGTTACGGCGGTGGTAGTGGTGGTTCTGTGCGAAGAATCGCAGGTGGGTTGGGGTAGGGGTGGACTTGGGACTCAGGAGTTGCAGGAAGATCGGGATACCACGTATGTCTTCGTCCGTTTGGGTAACTTACCCCCCATGGGATTCGGCAATTTACACCTAATGAATTTGTCGCTAAAAGTCACAGCAGTGACAAAATGTTGACTTTAAAATGATAAATCATTATGTCAACAAGCACTTAAAATGTATTAAATTAATTTTCCTTAGAGTCATTGGTCTAGATTGTTTCGATTGATATTCTACCCGTTATCACCGATGAAAATCTCAACTTTTTTAGACGTTAGGATAAACATTACGATATCTTTAACAGGGTAATATATTAGATGGTACTCGACTATTGTTGTCGATGATCGGTTAGAGAGTTTGAATATAGGGCAAATTACATTTAGAATTCTTAATGTTTATAATAATTATGCTCAGTGCCCTCTAATTATTTTTATCACTCCGTCTAAAAAAATAACATTTTCTCTCATAGTGGTAAAGGTGCACTGCAGAAAGACATTAATGCCCTCATACACAACTTACACAGCTTCTTCTTGGATTTTGGAAAAGCATCTCGATCCACTATATGACTTCGCGAAACACCTATAGACCCATCCAAGTTCATTATTTTGTAATGAAATCTCACAAACCCGACCCATGCTTCTCTCTACAAGCTGAACCACCAATATGTCAAGGAGAAGGTTACTGAACAGATCGAAGGTCTTCCACGCCCTTTTGAAGAACTCCTGATTTCAACAGTCGAGAGCCCGAATTTATCGGTGGTCGCCAGAGCTCGCTGGTTATGGCCGGACAAAGTTGGTTGCTGCTGTTGGTCGTGGTCATTACCTTTGCCGAGGGTCGTTTGGCCTTGTTGGGGTCACCCTTCTGAGATGATGCACTGGGAAGGTCACTGACCAATCTTTTGCTTCGTTCGACAGTGCCAAAAATCATTTGGTGGTCACCTTCTAAATTTGGGTTTTGTTCGGTGTGACTGACGGGTGATGGGCAATATGTGTGTGCATGCATGTTTGTGTGTTGCTAGTGGGGGTAGCCAGCGGCAATGTGTGTGCTTGGGTAAGCCAGGTTCTTTCTCGCTGAAGGCTTGCCGGTGATGATGGGTTTTTGAAATGGATCTTGGCATACGGATGGGCAGAGTGTGTGTGTTTTTTTTTTTTTTTTTTTAGGGCGGGGGTTGAGAAAATTTTTGGTATAGAAAGAGAAAAAAGTGGAGCATAAGGAAATCTTTTAATAGAGTTGGTATTTTCGGTTAATGTGGGGGTACAAAGCTCAGGGAGCGGAGGGTAATAAAAATAGTAGGCCCTGAGCATAATTATGATAAACCTCAGGAGTTCTATGTATAACTTGCCCTTGATTATATTTTGGAGGGTCAATTATGTAATTATGTCACTCTCGCTCAAAATGAAAAAAATTAGATGTGATGCAACTCACGTTTGGCAAGACAGTCGCTCAAGGATGAAGGATCAGTCCAGGTTTCAAGGAAGAGCTTTGATTTCTATTTAGCTCAATCTTGGGCCTAAACTTCGCTAAAGCCCACGTAACCTTTCACAAATCTAGGCCACCCAAATATGTCGGGAATTAATTAATCATATGTGTGTGTGTGTGTGTGTGTACATATATATATATATATATATATATATATATATATATATATATATATATATATGGAGCTGATCCGTTGATAACGCTAGCAACTTAACCTAAGTTGCTAGCGCGATCTGGCTGTCCACGGGCGAGAATGGACGGCCAGATCGCGCGCCACAACAGCAATTTTTTCACCGTCCGCTACATTATGTAGCGGACGGTAAATTATCGTCCGCTAGATAATGTAGCGAACGGCCAAACAGCGCTAGCAAGTTGCTAGCGCTATATCTTTTCTGTTTATTTAAGTTTATCGACATGCCCATTTTTAGGGATGGCAATGGGGCGGGTCGGATGTGGATCTAGTAAAATCCGAACCCGCCCCGCTAGTTATGAAACATCGCCCCGCCCCGGCACCAGGTCAAAAGATTGGATTACCATCCCCGACCTTAAAGTAATTTTGGAAGCCCGAGCCGCCCCGATCCGCTCCGCTTTACTCGTGGCCACAACCACAATCTGAGCCATAGAAGAACAAGGTACATTCGTTAGCATGAGGCTGCTGCTTCAGAGGCTCAACAAAGTCTCACCAGACAAGGAGAAGGTTCCAAAGCTCTACTTTGGTCCACCATCGGGAGATCAGATCTACAGGATTTGCTGCCGCTACCTTATGTTCTAAGCACGTTCATGGATGAAATCCAGCCCTAAGCGTACCTGGAGATACCCACCAAAAACTCTCATTTGTTGAAGCGGAGGATGCACGGATTTTGGGATATTGACTTCATCGTGCGAAAGGAAAGGTGGTATTTGTCTCTTTGGTGGCAGGGAGCATGTGGACGGACGGTGGAGGAATTGGTGCGCCGTTTGGTCGAGGTAGTGGGTGTGGATGGTTTGGTGGTGGCGAGGTGGAAGTGGTTTGTGGCCATGAGGAGGCCGATCACTGACGGAGTGACGATGGGTGGGAAGTAGCGGTAGCGGCGCAAAATCGGCTGAGAAGGAACGACTGCTTCTGGGGTTTTTTTTTCATTTATGGCAGCTATATATATATATACACACACACATGGGGTGGGTACGGGTTGGATACCGGGGCGGGTTAGACAAAAAAATCATACCCGACCCTAACCCGCTGTGGATTTTAAAAAAAATTACCATACCCGCCCCGTAATCCGGTCAAAGTCAAAATAACCCGCTTCTAACGGGGCGGGGCGGATATCCGCCGGGTCGGATTTAAGTTGCCATCCCTACGCATTTTAGCTCATAGGGGTGCAACTTAGGTGGGTTTGGTTGGGTTTGTACCCAACCCAAAAAATCAATATGCTTTAAAAGCCCAACAAGTTTTAACCTGACAAAAGATTGAATAAATTGGATTGGGTTGGGTTGGGTGAACTTTTATGAATTTTATTGAGTTGATCAAAATAAAACAAATTTTTCTTTTTATTTAAACAAAAAGTGGAATGGTGGCCACAAGCAATGGCTGCCAACGGTGGTGATGGTGCTGGCCGCCAGTGGTGGCTGCCGGCGATGGCAGCTGCTGGAATCGGCGATACTTGCCCAAATAGCAAATGAATTTTCAAAACTCAACCCAAAATAGCCCACTATTATATGAGCTATGCCCATTCTAACTCATGTTATAATTAGGTCAATTGAGTTGGGTGAAAACTCAAATCTTTTTGGTGTTAGGTTGGTTAAACCTATAAAGTTCAACATATAGTCCCACTTTATAGCTCATCATGAGTTTTAAGTTTTTTAGAGAAGTATTCAAGCCAAACTAAGTAATATTTTCGGTAGCCCGAACAAAATATTAAGTATTTTAAATATGCATGGTCGAGATTGTACAATTGATTCTGAAGAGATGCGAATCTCGCAAGTGTTAAATCATTGAACTTTTTCGATTAAGAAGATCTTGTATTTGTTAATGTATCCAATGTTAGAAATTCTTCAACTAAACATACTTTGATCTCTTTATGCTAAATCAAATAAATCAGGCCGTTGCCTACGTATTTACAAAGGGAATGGTATAAAGTTTGGCTTATTGAATCTTTGCTGCAAGGAAGCAATAAATCAGCACTTTTAAATGCCTAGAAATTTCAAGATTATCGTGAAACTTTTCTTTATGAATTTTTTTCTATGTTACTCCCTTCTATTTTGGTAGAAATGAAGTGTCCAAGAAACTAAGAGTCGTTCACTGTGGAACAGTGCACTCCTAAAGGGAGTAATATGAAGTATTAAATTATGATGTGTATACCACATAAAATCAGTAATATGAAATACTAACATATTAAATATATCCCACAATAAAGTATATTTAATACAAATAATTTGTTATTTTTAAACAATCTCATGCTTATTAATTATAACAGAAAAAATATCTAGCTATGTTTATAATTATTTTATGTACGACATATGTAAATTCTATAAATTGTATCAATAAAGTTGTCTTTCTTTCTTTTTTGTAAGTTCATTAACTAATGGAAAAATGATAAGAAAATACAACAAGTAAAAGACGTGATCTTAAAAAAGAACAAATAACAAAAGGCCTCGTTTTCAGGTTAAGGTCCCAAACTCAGAAAGTTACAAGAAAAATTAGGATATAAGCAACTGCAAAAAGCTCAACACACATTTCAAAGGGATATCACGACCTTTTTGAAATCTTGTATTAGGTTGTATACTTTGACGAAATCGTGTAGATAACCTTGTTTGTGAAAGGACCGATGAACAAAAGTTTATGTGTAAATTTTATTAAAAATTAATTTTTTTAACTGTCTCTAGGTTATTAATCAGAAGAGAGTCGACGTAACTTAAAAATCAATAACTAGAGGTAGGGGTGAAGAGCTACACCTCACCCTACCTGAAATGAGTAAAAATGCCAAAGGACAGGCTTAAAGTAGGTGTGCTACCATGTCTAAGCGTAATGATTTCAATGGAACAAACGTCAAAGACAAGAGTGAAAATTGATTTGAATGCTACAGGAAATTATCTTAACAAAATGGCTTTATGGTGCATTTACAATTATTGTAAAGTTAAATCAAATAAAGGCTCGGGTTCTGCTACAAGAAAAACTATGACACACAGCTAAATATCCAATACTCATTCAGAGCTTTGCGAAACCAAACTAGTTATATTTCTTAGGATTCATTGCATCTATCATCTCCATATTTGGGGTCAATTACACTTAGTACCTTAGATTTCTTAAATCATAATTTCTAACTCCAAGGGACTGGCCTTTGACCAGATGCATGTTCAATTATTAAAGACAAAGGTCACCTTTGTCTATTAAACTGACATGGCATCCATGTCACCTCCAATCGACACTGATTATAGACAGCACAAACCCTCCATGTCATGTCCCACCAAAAACCATGATGCATTCTCTACTTATACACACATTAGACTAATTCCCCAGTTCCCTAATTAGTTTCTTGAGGGTTGAACAGTTGACGATGGACAAAGTCATAGAGCCATACTTCATGAGAGATTTGCAAGCTCGATTACGATAAGTAATCTCTAAATTCCAATATTCCTAATTACTTTCTTGTTGATTTGCATTTTTCATTTTAGGAGTATAGATAGTTTGATTTCGTTTGACTAATAGTGGTTATATTGTGATTAAGGTTTACTGTTCGCGTTACGGTTTCATGCATTTTGGGGCTTACTATTGACATATGGAGGTTTGTGCGTAGATGACATTCTTTACTCTTTTGCTTTTCAAATCTTCACATTATCAATTCTTTACTATTATAAATTGTACCGGGGGTCTGGGTGACAGTTTGATATTCCACTGGTTACATTATTGTAATAACCTAATTTGAATTAGTGTAGAGTTAAATCGAATAAACCACTTCGTACACAAATAAAAATAATAATAGTTGAGGGGTGGTGGGTTAAACTTTCAAAGTTTGGGGTCATAATAGAAATCAATAGGCATTTTGGACAAATCAATTTCTTTGGAGGGGCTGTTTTGTTATTAAATAATTAGTAAATTAGTATAAGCAAAAGGAAAGAAAAGGATTTAAAAGAGTGTCATAAAAGAATAGAGTAGTGGGGGAGTTAGGGCAAGAAAATAGGGCTTGGTTGAGAGAAAGCAGAGAGATAGATAGAGTTGGAGATTGGAGACTAAAGCTTTCATCAAGGAGAGGAGACGAATATGCTGAAGGAAAAGACAAAGGGAAGCAAAAAGTGAAAAGGCCGATGGATGGACAATAGATGATGTGCACATCTTCTTGATCAGAGAAATATATTCACCGGTGTAAGCACCCTTTACTTTATTGTACGCTAATAATATTTCGTCGGTGTTTATGTTTGCGATATCTTATGCCTCTGGACTCTGTAGACTGCCCTTAAATGGTCTTGACTCTTGACTCTGATACACATTAGTGTTGGCACTGCTTTGGGGCTCTGGAAATGACTCTGAAATTGCAAAAGAAATGTTATTGTTCATTTATGCTTGTACTCTCCAGTTACGCATGTGAACATTTAGATTTTTAGGAATGACATCTTGGAAGCTACCTTTTCATTTGTACATTATATGGTTCGTATCCTTGGTTCGTTGACAAAACGTTTGAATTAACATTTATCTTTTATGACCGCATTAGCCTGAAAGGAAGAAAGGTATTTTCTGGGATTTAGGCTCATGTTTGTTGTTTGTGTCTCAGATGATTGTCCAGCAGACGTCGAGGAATAAAATTTGTTGCAGTCGTTCAGGGCTCGTTAAGCTTTGTTTGGAAATTAGAGTCTTAAACTCTGTCTCCTTAGATATCTTATATTCTTATTCAAGACTGATGTCTTCTGAATTGTATAATGATTGATGGGATATCTTATATTCTTATTCAAGACTCTGTCTCCTTAAATGTGTTTGACAAAAATAGTTGAGAATTTTCTACTGTTAAATTTTGTCTGCTAGTGTTTTGTGATATGAGGTACTCTTTGTACTAGTTTGTTGTATAGGAATCAATAGCTATGAGACCTAGCAGGTTGTATGAAGCTCGGCTTCATGAACTTGCAGTCATTGTCATATCCGCTATTCGTGTTTCGGGTCGGGGTGTGACAATTATTCTTAACTTTATACATGCCTCTGCAACTTTAGGACCACTATGTTAGTAGACTTCAATTTTAGCTTACTTGTAAAGTGAATGTATAAATAAGTCTAGTGTTTTGTTGAAAATAACTCTATTATGTACAACGTAGATCCTATAATACCATACCTCACTCTAAAAATGCATAGTGGTGGAGGAATGCATAGTTTTTGGAAGAAGATCTGTGTGGGTGGTAGATTGACTTATAGTGATAATGTAGATTCAGAAACAAAGAGTTTTCTACAAATGATAGTTAGAGACTTAAGATGTTGATTGCAGGGTCTAGATTTGAAAGTTATAATTATAAACCACGATCGAATCTATGGAAGAACGGTAGTAAAGTAAGCTTCCGTTAGATCGAATAGAGCGAGAAAGACCTAGTAAGACGCGCCCGATCCCATAATGAGGCCTTTTCGGAATGTCATGAATCAAGCTGCCTTCTCTGAGACAAGACAATGCATGCTCTTCAATGAACATATAATTACAACATACGATGCTTAGGAAGATGGGATATGGTGAATGTTTACGGTTTGTGTACTTGACCCCTAGGTATAGTCTTGATTATGACCTAGTGTGTGTGTATATATATAGTGCATGTGTGTGTGTGCGTATATGTTATGTGCCAGTGGCTTCCTAGGATGGTAGTTGATCGAGATTTATGTCTTTCATCTTAGCTCTTTTCAAGCCTTGCCAGGAGCGAGAGGTGAGTTTGTAGGTGGGATACTAAAGCAAATATTGAGGATATATAAGTAGTCTTGATTACATGGATGATGATTCTATTAATGGCAGCATGAAAAATAACATGAGACAATAGATCATGGTAGTATAGAAGGATAACATGAGGTTTCTAATGATGCTACTGTCAGGAAAAAAACACATGAGACTACTGGTCATGGTAGTGTACAAGACAACATGATCAATCTAGATGTTAAGAGGATTCTGACGGTGATTTGAGGATATTAACTACAACATGGATGAAAATGAGCAGAGTGATGTCGATGTGTTATTTGAGGCAAATATAGAAGAAGATACTGTAAAAACTATAGAAGATGAACTAAGACATGCTGATGACCTTGACAGTGGCGATGATGATGATGTTAGGAGTTTACAAGGGTCAGATGCTATTGATGACAACAGTTTGAAGGCTGACTTCGATTCCAGCTTTCAATACAAGATCCATTCATATATCTATATTTTTTTAGTGTTAAAGTTTGCACCACATTCTTTGACACGAAAATAGCATTAAACTTTGCATGACCAACTTTCAAAGAATGATGGAAAGGAAATTTTTTATGAATCTACCCATCAAAGGCTTGTTGGATCATTGATGTATATCAACAATCCAACAAGTCAAATATCTCCTTATACATAAAGATGGCAAGAATTTAGGTCTTAAGAGTCATTATTGCCATATCCTAATGCAACAACTTCTTCTGATAGCAATAAGAAGAGTATTGCTAAAGGATGTATGTTGTGCTGTAGTTGACATATGTCGATTCTTCTAAGACTTTGTTCTAAAAATTACCAAGCAGGAGACTTTCAACGACTAATTAGGAAAATAATGTTGACACTTTGTCTTCTTGATATGATACTTCCTCAGGCTTTCCTTGATATAATGGTCCATTTGCCAATTCATCTTATCGAGGAGGCAATGATTGTTGGACCTCGACAGTATCTCCCAAATGTTTTCATTTGAAAGGTTAAAAGCTTTTCATTATTTTTTTTGTTTGATAGTAAATAACAATTAGAGGTTATTGTAATATAAATTACACGGCTAATTGTACATGTTTAAGCTAAAAGGCTAAAATTGATGTAAGAGTCATCCAAAAGGGTTGTTAGCGGAAGAATGTTTAAGATTTTGCTCAATGTAATTAGAAGATGCTCATCCAACGTGGACGCGAAGGGTTGACTATGGATATGTAAAAGAAGTGACTGAAAATTTGCCCATTTTTTTTTTGGCAAAAAGGTAGATTTCTAGGTACCCATTCTATGACTGATCTAGATATGAAGGATATAGAGATGGCACATCGCAAATTTTCGTTCAACTGTGATGACTAAAAGACCATCGAACGTAAGTAGTTTTCTCAAAGCATTGCTAAGTAAATTTTTTTTGGTTTAGTGTATAGATGATACATTAATGTACGATGTCAATTGCAGCCTTTGTCAAAGTGTGTGCACAATGATGTCAGGAATACGTACAAAACCTGTTACTGATAACTCCTTGAGTAGGCCACAAAGTGGTATAGTGGTTATATAAGTTTTTTGTGCATTCATAAGTAACTGATGATTAGGTTTTCTGAATTTGCAATATCATATTTATTTATCATTTGTTATGTAATTGCATAGGTAAAAAAATTGGGGGTTGTGGTTTCAAAGCAAATAACAGTCCTTGGACATGCTCCAAATGATATTGTGAAGAGGGAAATGACTATCCTTGTCAATTGGAAGAGGTTCACTTATAAAGATAAAGTATTTATGTTGGCCTCTGAAGTGGATCAATTATTCTTCTTCGATCATCTAAGGGGCAATGGTTGACGTGTGGTAACTCAAACAAGGCCAAGAGATTTTTATGAAGATGCTGAGGAGGAAGGCAATGATTATGAAGAGTTTTCAGCTCCAAGTGAGTCACAAGAGCCACATGTTGGGCAAGATGTAGAAAATATTATAGATGACATCAATTGGGCAAGACATAACGTTGAAGCAGAATAAACGATGTATCTCCAACAAAAGGTCAAAAACTACATAGCCGATGGATCAAGTTATAGATAGTGGAACTAAAAGGCATAGACTTGAGGTTGCTACAGAAAGTGGTGGGCTAAAGAGAGAAAATTAGACCTTTATAGATGACGAAAGGAAGAGAAAGATGATGAGGGGAGGAAGAGGAAGCCAAAGAGGAAGAGGAAGGGAAAGAAAGAGGGTGACTTTATGAGTAGTTATTGATTTTTTTCATGCTTACAATGTATTCAACAATAAAATTGTTAAAATGAATCACGTCTTTGTTTGTTCGTACATGCTTGCTTTATAGTGGATGCATGGAAGGTTAACATTTTCTTCAATGCTTATATCTCCATATACAAGTAGATTTATTATTTATAATACATTATTCATAAAATTTATTGTGTGTTTTTTACAGTGTATTCATTGCTAATATATGGTGCCCTCGGGCCCTAAGGGGGCGTAGCGCACAAGTGCCATCATGAGATTCTCCCGATGTTGAGTCCAGTAAATAACCTAACGTCGAGATGCATACTGAAGTCAACATCGTAATGAATGTAATACTAACTTTGTGGACAAGGAGCTCGATGATGTGATGATTTGTGATCTTAAGGGGTCACAAATACACCCACAAACATCCGATCCACACTTGATTAGTGCTTTTATCCTCTAGTTTTATTGCATTTGAAGTTCAATTATCTGAAGAAGAGAACAATGATTATGAAGAGTTATCAGCCCCAAGTGAGTCACAAGAGACACTGTTAAGCAAGATGCAAAAAATATTGTAGATGACATCAATTAGGCTAGACATGATGTTGAAGCAGAAGAGTCAATGAATGTCCAACAAAAAGGTCGAAAACTACATAGCCGAACAAGCAAGTTATAAATAGAGGAACTAAAAGGCATAGACTTGAGGCTGCTATAGAAAATAGGGCTAAAGAGCGAAGACTTTAGACCTTTATAGATGATGAAGATGAGGATGAGGATGAGGATGAGGAGTGAGAAGAAGAGGAAAATGGTGACTTTGTGAGTAGTGATTTAATTTTTTTTCTTTTCATGCGTTCAATGTATTCAACAATTATTTGTTAAAATAAATCATGCCTTTGTTTGTTCTTATATGTTTATTTTTTTAAGATGGATGCATGGAAAATCAACGTTCTCTTTCAATGCTTATATCTCCAGATAAACATAGATTTATTCTTTATAATACAATTATCATAAAATGTATTACATATTTTGTACATAGTATTAATTGCTAATACATGGCGTCCTTGAGCCCTAGGGGGTCGCAGCGAATAAATGCCATCATGAGATTCTCCCAATGTTGAGACCAATGAGCAGCCTAAAGTTGAGATGCATACTAATGCCAATGTCACAATGAATATGATGCCAACTTCGTGGACAAAGAGCTCGATTTTGAGATGACCTGTGATCTCAAGGGGTCAAAAATCCACCCAACATCCATGCTTGGTTAGTGTTTTTATCCACTAGTTCAACTGCATTTGAAGTTCAATCATTTTTTAATAGCCAATATCGCAAGGAATACATAGTTTGTTTTGTTTGAATACATGTTTTTATAAGTTTTATTGTAACATCCCGGAATTTTTCGGAACGTTAAACAATCGATCGATCACAATAATGGCACAAGCTGTCAGAGCAACTAACCATCAATTAAATCATAGTTCTAATAAACCACCATAAATGGAACACCAAAACTAAGTTCCAAATTTTTTTAAAATAATAATGTCAACCCACGCAGGGGTTCTAGTGATCAACACTAACTTAACTTAATTTAATATCACTCGATCTGCCCTATTCCATGCTGGCAACTTCAACCTAATGCTATAACCTACGGAAAGGAAGTCAAAGGAGAATGAGCTTTTGAGAGCCCAGTAAGATCGATCAAAGATTTAAAACAACAAAAACGATTCGGACGAGTTTTCATATATAGTCAAACAAAACTTTTTAAGAGTATTTTCAATAAAACACAGCATTTCAATATAGATGAACGATTCAAACGGTTTTACATTCAAGTCAAACAATATCTTTTCGAAACACTTTTAAATGAAATCTCATTTGTTTAGATATAAACACATGGACGAGTATTAACTCAATCCTTCAATTAACAGTTATTCAAAACACTTTATGTATAATAAAACATGAATAGAAAACGTTGAACATGAGCAGTACACTTTAGCAAAGCCACCCCAGCAGTGCTCGATACACTTTATATATGTATATGTACACTGACTAGTTCATTTAGCTACTAGTTTAACCCAACCAACAGACCATCCTTATAACTCCAACAATACAGACCATCCTTATAACTCCTAAATTACTAACTCATGTCAACATTTAGAAGGAGTGAGTACAATTGAAAATGCTTTACGATAAGCAATCAATAAACATATCAAATGAACAATGAATTCCAAGATGAGATGAAACAGAATTTCAAACGATCGCTATAAGGCTCAATTCAGGGTTTCATGGGCAATTTAAAAACATATTTATGTCAATCATAAAAATCAACATTCGATCTAGTTTATAAAACTGTTATTATAAGCATTTGAAATAAGAATAATGAAATAGAGTTCAGATAGAATTCCTTACCTCGGTCCAAGCTAAGCGATGCTACCAAACCTCGATCAATAATTTTTTAATGAACATATATTGACAATTTATTTGTTAGAATATAATCTATGCTACTATACTAATAACCTAATATCAGCTACCCATCGCGTGCTTACTCCTAACTCCGAAATCGTTCAACTCAAAGCGCGTCTTGTACGCGTCCAACCTAACCGAGAACTCTGTACGCTCTTTAATACGTAACGATATCTCAAAATTCATAATAAATTACAATAAAACACGTTTAGTGCTTAAAACATTATAAAAAGTCAAAATATGAATTTCCTGATTTTTTGAATATTTTTGAATTAAAATAGTTTCTTTAAATGAAATAAAAACTCATAAATTGCCAAAATTTCTTCTAGCTGAAGATAAATTCCCATAATTTTTGTAACAGATTAAAAAAAATGTATAAAAATTAAAGAAATTTGAATCAGAAATTAAAAGGCATTAAAATTATTTTTAAATTATTCAATTTGCTAAAACCAATGCGCTATGGAAACTATAGCAAATCAACTCTAAAATTTACGAAACTGAAACTGAGTTGTCTTTGTGATACAAAAACATTACTGAAATTTTTCCAAAACATTTTCATGGGTTTAAAGGCTCTAAAAGAATTTTACAAATCTAAAATTACAGAAAATACTAAAAATACATGTGATTTCAGAAAATTACAAATGTTTTCCAGAAATTCTAACTTAGTCTAAAGTATCGTACTTTAAAATTTTATGCATTAGCGATCAATGTACGGCACCCCATGCATGTAGCGTACCCAACGCTAATCCGATAACCACAAAACACACTGACCTATACACATTCCTATGCACGCAGCTCACACCCACTCATATACACATCACTCACTCACTCACTGCCTCACTCTCACGACACACAGTGGCGGAACCAGGATTTCATCCTAGGGGGGCTAAAAATATATCGAAGGAGAAAAATATTTTTATAAGTAAAATAGCACACAAAAACAAAGTGCACTTTTCGATAATACACAAAACATACTAAAAAACATCTAAAAGGTCTTATTAAGTTTCATGAGAGCCACTAAGGACTCTTTACAACACAAAAGAAGAGAATCCAAAATACACAATTCAGTGTTTACAAACGAAAGCACTAAATAACTACTCGATGAGGCGCCGAAAATTGGTAGCGTTTGATAATAGCCTCATTTGTAATAGTTTTGAAGACATTTTTCTCGATATAACAAACCAAGCTATCATTCATCCATTCGTCTCCCATGCGATTCCGAATTCGAGTCTTCATTATCTTCATTGCAGAGAAAGCTTTTTCTACAGTACCAGTTACAACAGGTAAAAGTAAGACCAATCTCAAAAGCAAGAATACCAAAGGATATATCACATCCTTTTTCAACTCAACTAACTTTATAACAAGTTCACCAATTCCCCTGACTTCATAAAGTTCTTCACATGAGCGCACATCCATAATATAAGTCTCGAGCTGACTTTGAAGTATTGTAAGCTCTATCGGCGAAAAGTCATATGGATAAAATTGTGCAAGACGTATCAACTTCTGCTTATTAAAAGCAGAAAAATCATCACTTGGATCGAGACATGCCATACATATAAGCAACTCCGTGGTTACCTCACTGAAACGATTATTCAACACACTGAAATGATTATCCAACTCACTGATTTACAAATCAACAACCGTTAAAAAAATATCAACACGATAATGGTAAAAATTTGTACCTTCCTCAGCATTACGTCTTTGCCTCCCTGGGGCTACAAACCTCGCACTCATGTCCAATACGTCAATATCGTGTTTTACACAAAATTGTGAGACCTCTTCCAGCAAGTCTTCCAACCCTTGATCTCTAAAGTCCTGCAATCGTTGCTTTGTTATACTTACCAACTTCATTGCATTCATAATGTTTTGATATTTCTTTTGTAATGCTTGTGAAAGTTCATTCGTCATGCCCAAAATATTTATCATCAAATGCATGTTGAAGACAAAATCATAAGTTGGCACCGAGTTCAAAAGACCCAATGCTTCACCTCTCTGTTCATAATCTGTAGCATCCTCAATAACCTTATTAAGCACACATATCACTGAAGCAAACATATGACTCAAATTCAATAGTGCACCGTAATGTGATCCCCAACGGGTCTCTCCTGCTCTTTTGATGCTAGTTTCTTGATTTAAACCTCGACCACTGACGATATCACCACTCTTAAGGTCACGAGCAAGTCTAATGGCTTCACTTTCTCGAATATCATCTCTTCGCTTGCATGAAACTCCCACACTGTTGACTACCTTAGCAACCAAATTAAAGAGCAATGCAATCTGAGTATGTTTTTTTGCAACGGCTACAAGAGTTAGCTAAAGTTGATGAGCAAAGCAATGAATATAATAAGCACTTTCATTCTCCCTCTGAATTAAAGTTTTAAAACCATTGAATTTACCTTGCATATTACTTGCTCCACCATAGCCTTGTCCACGAATTCTTGAAATGCTCAATTCATGCATTGCAAATAAACTGTCAATCGCATCTTTCAATGATAAGGCAACGGTATTAGCAACATGGACAAGAAAACGTTCAATCACACGTCCTCTTTTGTCCACATATCTCAAGACAACCCCCATTTGTTCTTTGACTGAAATATCACGACACTCGTCAACTAAGATAGAAAATAATTCAGTTTTCATGTCCCCAACAATTGCATCTCTTATTTCTCCGGCAATGGCACTAACAATTTCTTTATGAACTTTTGGTGATGTCAATTTGAGATTCTGAGGAGCATTCGACAACACGACTTTTTTCACATTTTCATTGTAATCAACAATAAATTCTAACAGTTCTAGAAAATTTCCCTGATTTTCAGATTCATCAGATTCATCGTCCCCACGGAAAGACAAGCCTTGACGTAAGAGAAACCGAATAACATCAATTGATGCAGTCAAGCGAATACGGTATTGAACCCTACTTTCATCTGTTTGCTTGGACAAAACTACTTCAATACTCTGCTGAGGGTTATCAAAGGCTTGACACTTAGTTAAAGCAAGGTTGTGTACACTACCAACTTCTCCAACATGTTTTTGGAATTTCTCCTTCTTTCTCCAATCGTTAAAACCATGCCTAACAAAAGTACCACCACCCCCTTGCTCCCCATGAGCACTTCCGAACAAGTAGCAACACAAACAATATGCTTCATCTTTTGCTACACTATACTCCAACCAACTCGAATAAATGTCAAACCAAGAAGAAACAAATCGACGAGATTGAGTTCCAAATTGTGTAAATGAAAATTTGTGGTGACGAGGTTGGCAAGGACCTTTCGACCAATACGCTCGTCGAACTTTATCTCGAACATAAGGACCATAATCCAAAATATTCGGACGCAACCCAGGATCCGCAATAAGCTCGTCAGAATTAAACTCATCGCTAACTCTGCTTGAATGTCCAGAATGAATATCACGATACACAATGGGAGCCTTGTCCGTTACTGTTGGAATCAGAGATTGTTGAATAGTATCTTGATTTCTACACTCATTCTTATTAGACTGTAATAACTTTTCCACCTTTGGTTTCTTTTGATAGAACCTTTCCATTCTAAAAAAATATATTTTATTTTAAGTATAAATCCATCAATTATCAATCAAATAACCTAGTTAATTACAAATATTTTATTCTTTTACTTTTCCAGCCATGTTTTATTATCGCGTTAACCTAATTAACTTAATTTCAACCCACCATTCAACTAAATCACATATCCGACATCTCAATCCAATTGGGTCTCATCCTCCATCAACCATCTCAATTCTCAAATGCTCAATGCACAATTAACAACATATAATCAGCATGAAAATAATCTTAATTTTTAAATGCACAATTAACACAACCTAAAATTATCAATCAAATAATCAATGCTCAAATGGGATAAAAATCCAATTGGGCCCTATCCTCCATCAACAATCTCAAATCTCAAGTGCTCAATGCACGATTAACATCCATAAAGCATCAATTAATAATCTAAATTATCAAATACACAACTAACAACCTAAAATTATTAATCAAATAATCAATTCTCAATAGCAAAATAAATTGTTCAAAATGCACATTGACCTCAGTTCTCAGAAATTAGAACGGCGTCGTTGTCGCAATGTCGTCAGTGACTGAAACTCAAAGTCAGATTTGCAAGGTGCCGTGACCGCCGACCGGCAGTGGCAGAACTTCCTCGGTTCGTCCGCCGGCTCGTAGACGGTAGATCTAAGCTAGATCTGCCAGATCTGATCTGGCCGGAGTCGCCAGAGTTGGGTGGGGACTGGCCGGAGTTGGGGTGGGGACCGCCAGACTGGGGAGGGCCTTCGCCGACTTCGAGCTTCAGAATCGGGGGACAGGGCTTCGAGACTTCAGAATCGCGTGAGACCTTGACTTGACGCCACGGGCCCACGGCAACCGGCGTTACCTTACCGATGAGGTGATGAGCCGAGCCAATGACCGGTGGCCGTGGGTGGTGCCGGCGTGCGGAGTGCCGCGGTGACTCAGAGAGCCGAGAGAGGAGGAGAGGTGTCGGCGTGCCGCGATGACTGAGAGTTGACTGTGAGAGCCGAGAGAGGAGGAGAGAGAAAGACATAGAAAGAGAGAGAAAGGGAAAGTTGCAAATGAAAAAAAAAACACTATATATATATAAATTTCAAAATCTGAGGGGGTGCTATAGCCCCCCCTTGTACATATGTAGTTCCGCCCCTGACGACACAGATATACAAATATCCTCACACACATTATTGGCATTAGATACACGGAAACCCATTTCACCAACTTCCATCTTCTCCATCTTCTTTATATATATACACATGCATTTCAACCCACCATTCCCACAACACAGCTACTGCCTCACAACAGTAGCTTCCCCCTTGCTCAAAACACCCACATACCCATATTTGCATGCATTTTTACACACTCATCTCACATTCATACACACATGCACTCCATATCTTCCCCATTCCAACAGCTCATTCCATTTCACCTAGACATAAATCATGGTAGTTCACTCACACACTCACATGAGCACACATGCCTCCATACAGCTGGGTTTAACACACACACACACACACATATATACATATTTCACTACCACATTACACTACACTATTTTTTTTAGTCCACCACAAATACATAAATGTAAACACTAAACACTCACACACATGACAAATCCATCTTGCATCTCCTTCTTTTATTCTCTTGTACACACGCACACACCAGCACATCCAAACATATGAACACACAATCAATACACCCACCTACAGTGTTTCCTTCTCTCCCTCTATTTCTTTCCTACTCACCCACTCACATAATCACACAACTCTCCATGCACCCACATTTCCTCCCTTTCACCATCACTTACACAAGTTAAAAAAAATGAATAACACTACCCATTTGCATGCCCACTACTGTAAACCCACCACCTTGCTGCCTCACACACCTACACAATCATGCATACAATTTTCCCACACACACAACCCGTGGATACTCATTTCAGTTCACTCCATCTCACTCTATCTTGCCTCTTATACCCACTACAACATACAGTGGCGGAACCGGGATTTCTCTCCAGGGGGTGCTAAAATTATATCGAATTCGCTAATTTTTTTTAGGAGTTAGAGACCAAACTATTTGTTTACGGTCAAGCATTTTTGCTACCTCTTAATTTGATGTGCATTTTAATGCACATTATGCTTGTTCTAGGTAAACATCTTAATTTAATGTGTTCATTTTCAACTGGGAAGTCCAAACTTAGTGAGCTCTTAACTGATAGCATCACATGGATGTTTACTTTCATGTGTGGCTTTACCATGCGATAGCACGCAAGATGAGATTAAAGGTGGACTGTTCTTGATTCATTATATGATAGATACCTTTTTTTCTTGTTTCATCTGATTGTTTGCTTTTATAAAATATGATTTGCTCCAGATAGTTTCTATCTAAGTATTTATCTGACCCCTATTTTGCTTTGAATTCCAGTAATTCTAAAGGGGACAAAGTCCTCCTCGAGATAGGCGGTGGACATTTGCACCTTGGCACATGGATATAGTTATGTAATTTTTATCATCTACTATAACTTGCATCATTTGAGACTTCATTATGCTTTGAGATCCTAGTTCTGTAATTGTGATAGGAATACTGTGTTCTTCTGTCCCCCTATATATTCTTTGACATCCCAAGTTTATCTTTGTTCTTAGGTGATCAACTGTGAGACCTTTAATCATAATCTTACCAGCCTGCTGTGACTTGTATCTTATTATTTGACTACTTACAACAGGTCTACTCTTGGTAGTGAAACTATTATTTTGCTTTTGCTGATTCTTCTTCTTCTTGTAGTCTTTATTTAATGGTGGAAATAGATGTATAAATCTGTTGTTCTTCTCTGTAATGAAATTCCAGATGCTTATAATTTGACTGTTGCCTTTTCTAATACTTGGTCATTAAATGAAAAAAAAAACGTGGGTAGACATGTACTCGGGGATAATCAACTAAGCTTTTCTCAATTGTCAATATAGCATCTCAAATTCTCATGATCAGTCAACATATACCCAGGAAATCAAATCCATCAATATATGAATAATGAAAATCAAATTAGGAAAGCAAACGATTAATCATCAATCTGAAAATGCATACCTAAATCTGAAATGATGAAGGCAGTTGAATAATTAACCGGTCATGGGTCACGGTCATCGACGCATCGTCGCCGGTAGAGGGTTGTCAGCCACTCAGCCGGTGGAGTCCTCACCTCGTCGTCACCACTCGTCGGTCACCGCTTCTTCTTCGGTTGATGGTTGTTCCAGATCTAAAGAAGACCACATTGGCAATCGGCGCCTCCACTCCACTAGTCGGTTGTCCCTCCAAATCTGAGCTGAGCTCTCTAGAGAGAGTCGACTAGAGGAGCTCATGCCGTGTCGGCGTAAGCCATCGGCCATCACCGATGGGTGTCTACGGTTTGCCTGTCTGGGAGTGGGTGAGAGTTTGAGAGAGTAGTTGCGCTGTTAGCCGCAGACAGAGAGAGAGAGGTTAGTCATTTCGTGTCTTCGTCTGCCGGCTCGTAGATCTAGGCTAGATCTGGCCGCCGGTAGGAGTTGGGGTGGGGAGGGCCTTCGGGGCTTTGACCGCCGTCCGTGACTCCGTGAGAGTTGAGACCGTGACCGATGACCGGTCACCGGTGGGCGGTGACTGAGAGGCGCCGTGACCGGTGAGTGGTGACTGTGAGGTGAGGCGACTGCCGTGCCGTGGCTGGGAGACACTGGGAGGTCGACCGTCAACACCAGTGAGAGCCGAGAGGAGGAGAGAGAGAGATAAAGTCGCGAGTGAAAAAAAAACTATAATATATATATATATATATATATATATATATATATATATATATATATATTTCAAAATCTCAGAGGGTGCATTAGCCCCCCTCGTACATATGTAGTTCCGCCCCTGACAACATACACCCACACTCACTACTGCACCATATTCTTTCTTGTTACATACCCCAACCTGCACCACACTCAACACACCCATTATTTCACTTTAATCTCACACACAAATATACTATCAAACATACGCACCTCCCACACCCACTGCCTCATGGCAGTGGGTCTCTCCTTTTTGTGGTTTACACACTCACACACACTAAAATACCCACATATATTCATGCAAACACACCTATATACACATACGTGCACTCAGCCATGGCAGACATTACCCAAACGTGCTTCTGCTTCTTGCACTAACAACGAAGACCATATTATTCTTATCTCTGCACACTGTTAAGGGTTTCTAGAGTTCTAGAACTTTTTTTTTTCTAAGCAAATTTGATTAAAACACGTTATCCATTACAACTTAAGGCGATACCCAAACGGGTATCCGTGGAACAACTAAGACAATGCATCCAAACAGATGGTCTTGGAAAATGGCCCACATGGCCTTGGAGGAAATAACGGTACACATAAGGGCTACCCGTATTTGGGGTTACCAAATTAAGGGGTAGCCAGAGACGGGAAGATACAATTTCTTGCACCATATCCCTAGCTCCCACCAAGACAGGGGAGAGAGCCATGAGCCGCTTTAGATGGCAGTTCACATTACTGCCGCGGTTTACATCGGAGCTCCAACAGCTGAAAGAGGGTCCTCCCAAGGCCGGATCAAAACGATCCAAAGCTCGATGAGAGTATGCACCTTCCAACTCTCGCAAATCCGGCATCTTCAAGCCACAAGTTCTCCATTTCTGATTAACATCGGATGAATCTAACCAAACCAACCGGATCAAAGATCCGGCAACGATGACGACATATCTAAGAACAAATCTCAGATCTGAGGATTTCAGAAGGAGGGGGGAAACCTTGAGGCCGAAGGAGCACCGATCTGTGGGGGAATGGATGATCGGCGCGAGGAGGAAGTCGATGATGGACAGCGGCGCGAGTCGGCAGAAATGGAGTGCGGAGGGAGCAGGAGAGGATGCCATATAGAGGAAGAGAAGGAGAAGGAGTACATGGAAGGCCTCCCCTTCCATCCTCACAGCCATGGAAGCTGAAGAGGAGGAAGGGGCGGCGATATGGTTTTCTGAAAGAAAGAGACAGTAGGGTTTTCTTCTCTCTTGAAGAAAGACAGTTTTTGCTCTGAACCGAATTCTAGAGTTCTAGAACTTAGGCTCGTGTCAATGGAGGACTAAAGCATTAAAGTGCCATCATAGTCTAAAAGGATTGCCCTACTCGTAGTCCTCTTGTATGCAGAAACTATGTGCTCCATGGAGAGCTTCCAGAAATTTGGATCAAGTGCAACCACCCTGAAACTTAACCCAATTCCAATTCCCCAGCACCTACGTCGCGTATGATCCTTACACGTCCTCTCTAAATCTTGCAAGAAACCACGAGCCCTATATCCGAACACCATGGGTGCTGACATACCCATAATGCTTCTCATGCCCCCTTTTAATTCCATAAACCACTAAATAAACAAGAGAGAAAAGGGTCTAAGAAACTTACCGGAAAAACCGAATCGATCGCCGGAAAAATCTGTTCCTCTTTCCCCCACTCTCTTTCTCTCTCTGCCTTTCTCACGAGCCCACATAGACTTCTCTTCTTCTCTTTTTCTTTCTCTGTTGTTTCTCTTCTATAACCGAGAGAATAAAGTCCCCCCTCTCTAATGTAACCGAAATGCACTTAGTAAGATTAAATTTCTCACAAATCTCCTCCTTTGTTCCCTCACTTTCCAAGGTTAGAGAGTTGACAAAATTTTAAATTAAACGATTTTGTCGTAATCTTTTATGTGTTCAATAGTCCCCAATCTAAACATATATTTATAGTTAACCTTGCTACAATAATCGTCACTAAGGTTACTAAATAAAAAAATATCGATGCTAACTTAAAGAAAATTCGTCGCTAAAGCTCTTAAAACATCGTTTCGCTAATTGTCACTAATACCTCAATCAATATCATTTATATTTGTCATCTTAAATATATAATTTATGGTTTAGCAAAATTTTGTCGCAAAAAGTTACCGATAAATTTCACTAATGGAAGTCGACGCTAAATCTTGCGTATAAAAGTTGTCGCCAAAAAATAAATTAGTCGGCTATGCAAGATCACGGTTTGGGGTGTTACATTTATAGCATGTGCCTGAATGATTGCATGCATGTTCTCTCTCTTTTATGTAGTGTGGGGTTTATGGGTTCTCAGTGGCGGAGCTCCTGCCTGACCGGGGGGGGCCACGGCACCCCCCAACTTTTTGAATTTTTTTTTTTTTAGTTATTTCAATTAGATACTCATATTTTACGTATTTACAAAAACGCCATTGTATCGTAACTAATTGATTAGGGTTTCTTTTTGTTGTATTTTTTATTCTTTGAATCATCGGCCGTCATAATATTTTCGTTCTCATTCTTCATTCTTCCAAATCCTAAATTTCAAATCTCCGAATTACGAAAAAATACGAATTGATTGAGGTGAGTTCTTTTGTTTTAAGTTTAATTCTTGAAGTATTAACAAATTCAATAGTTACGCTAATTATCGTATTAATGTATTCAATTGTTACGCTATTTTAATAGTTACGCTATTCATTAGTTTAATTTTTATAGTATTAACGTATTCAATTGTTACACTATTTCAATAGTTAAGCTATCGTTAGTTTAATTCTTATAGTATTAATGTATTCAATAGTTACAAAAAAAATACGAACTGAACAATTTACTATACATTTATCGTACTCAATAGTTACGCTAATTATAACACGAACCGAGCAATTTACTATACATTTATCGTACTGCAACTACTGAACGAGCATTTTCGGTTATGAAGATGGTCAAAACTCAACTCCGAAATAAGATGGATAATGATTTTCTCACGGATTCTTTGATTGTACACATTGAGAAAGATATTGTGGAAACGTTTACTATAGACTCGATCATTGATGATTTTCGTGACTATAAAGAACGCTGAGTTCTGCTTTAACCATCAATGTATATAGTTACTTTTCTTGTTTTGTGAAACCTTGATGAACTACATTTTAATCTTAGTGTTTTTTATTTTTCATGGTTTATGTAAACTTGAACCTTCTTCATTCATTTAGTTAGTCATCAAATTTTTTATGTCTTTTTGGCCCCCCCGGTTAGACTTTCTGGATCCGCCCCCGTGGGTTCTCACTTATGTTCCTTACATGCTCACATACTGAGCACTCAGATTCTAATAAGCAGGGGCAATCCCCACCTTTATCAAAAATAAGATTTTGATATTCTAACCCTTTATACTTGCTTGTTTACGGGTTGGACTGATTCCACCCAAAGGTATTAACCTAATTCTAGAGGAGTTAAAGTTTGAGAGTTGTTATAGCAACTAGAAGGTGACAACATGTTTGGATCTATCATTCTTATGCTGTAAGCATTACGTAGCTGCCATTAGGTTAGACAATTAGCTGGTTGTTATCTGAGGGGTTATATAGTTCTCGGCTTCATCATGTATTGAATTGAAAACTTTTATTCCGATTATATTCTGCTTTTGCTATTTCAGTCTAAAGCATCCACCTAATTTCGAAGTCCCAATCTAGCACTGATCTCTATCCTAATTTCGTCAATCATAAATTTATCTGCAGTTACACATTTACATACTTAGGTAGTTGTATATAAGAAGAGTTTGTAGTCCAGCAAATCAAAACATCATGTTTTCACCTTAAAGATGAAAAAAAGTTTCACGTGATAAGGAGTCTCTGTAGGCCTATTTGCATGATATCCTATGAAAGAAATGGTGAAAGAGTCTCCTCACCCTTATGCCCACACTTGATACTCCAAAACCAAATTGCAGCAACCGCTTACACAAAAGTTGTAGTCCAAGCCACATCAGAAAAAGAGTAAAATTCAACTAGCCTTTAAACTCCAATAAACCCAATCTATCCTTGCCTCTTGCTTAACAAGACTCTGTCAATTATCAGGGGCATGGTCACAAAATTCACATGGATAAAAACACCAGTAGCAGTATGGATTATCCAAAAGGGAACATCTACATTTAATTCTTGGAAAAGCCTGCTTGTCATGCTAACCTTCCCAGGTGTCTTGCTCTTGATCGTCGAGCTACATATTGAAAATAGTATTAGCTTTCTTAATTTGCTTATGTTAGCCGTAAACCTATGTAAAGCAAAGCCCGTGTGCTCCATTTGTTTAACCATGGTACACTAAAAGAGGCCAAAACAGCAACTTGTTTTACTCCTGGGTACTGTGCACATAACTTCAAATCAACCTTATAATTCTATTATCTTTGAATTGGTCTCTATGTTTAGACATATCCAACTTCTTATTTACAAACCTTAAAACCCAATAAAACATAAAAATCAAGCTAATCAGCCCCAATAACCTTTTAATCAGCCAAATTGATTTCGAATAAGAACATGCAGGTTATTTTGCCAAACACAGAGCGGGTAATGTTTTTGCATATGTTCTTTTCTTGCAGGTTCTAGGTCATAAAAAAAAGCAGGGCCCCAGTAAAGGCGTTGAAGTATGGGCAAGGGAGGCGCAAGAATATGTAAGCTATGACAGTTGGGTCATGCTATCACCAGGGCAGTTGATGAGCTTGGTACATTAATTGTTTGCATAGCACGTGGTGTAAACTGTTACCAATCAATTAGACAAAGTGGTATGATGTTCTACAGGAGGACAAAGAAATGGGTTGGGGTATAATTAAGTTGTGCAACGCTACTGTGCTTGTGGTAATAGAAAGATTTACATCAATCATCTTCTTGTTAAAACTACAATAATACGCACTCTTACTTAGGGCTGGAAAGATTAGAAATACTCCTGAAAAGAGAGTCTTCAATTCAAATGAGATTCCAGCATCATATACACTTGCTACAATAAAAAAGAAGGCATATAGTTTGCAGAAGCAAACCTTGGCAAGCTTAATGAAGTTATAGTATTCACTGAACTCATATGTATTCAAATATATCCATGTTTTTATCTGATATTTACCAATTGAATAAGCTACAAATTCCACAAAATGAACAAGGATATGTACACATTTTTAGTGCTTTGTCATAACTAGCTAGTGTATTGCTCTTCCAGACTAAAACTCTAACTTAGTATTGTGGTTTTAACTTAGAGACGCATAAGTGAACCAGGTAGAGCTACAATGTGGATCGTGCTGCGAGCACGTAATAAAGCTGTAGATTGCTCTAATCTTTTTTCAGGCCGTTATCTTTCATTGGCACCGAATTGTTTATGATTCCTTTTAGGAAGATATCAAGAGACTCCAAGCACGAGTTTCATTGCCCATGGTTAATGCCAGTCGAATTAACATGCTTTCTAAGGTTATGGGTAAAGATCGACATGGTAAGGTGAAGGCAACAGGGACCTGTGGCCACTATCACGAACATGTGGGTTTCTTCTAACAATGTCAAGCTGTAAGAACAAATCCGCTCTCTCAAGGAACATGTGGCAGAAATGAATTAAATGAAGGCACAAATGGCAAACATGCCAGAAGCTCTTGACTGGCTTATGAGGAACAGTTCTACCGAACCAGCCACCGATTCTAGTTCTTAGGTAAATAGAAAACTTGACCTTGTATGTTACAAAGCTTCTTTTGACTTTCTGCTATAGAAAATATTCTGTGTAACAGTGATAGTGGGGGCATAAACCTTTGCCTTAAAGAGGGAATTAGACCAATGGCCCTAGTAAATAAGTAACAGGAACTAAGGGGTCTTTATCATCTTAAGCTTTAATGATCTTGGTATATAATTTCCTTGGCTGTAACTTTTTCCCATGAGCTAGGCTGTGCATCACCCAATTTATGCGTGTTTGTCCTA
Organism: Escallonia rubra; assembly: GCA_033065855.1. Lineage (NCBI taxonomy): Eukaryota > Viridiplantae > Streptophyta > Magnoliopsida > Escalloniales > Escalloniaceae > Escallonia > Escallonia rubra. The sequence goes on from JAVXUO010000939.1 coordinate 379,002, forward strand.
CTACTACCTTTCTCACAGCCTGTCCCAACCTCTGAGAGAAGATGTGAGTTGCGTTCAGCAAATATAATTCAAACAAGAAAACCTTTCTTAGAAGTCGAGTAGCCAAAACCAAGTACTATTATGGAGAGTATATTCCTAATCATCAAATTAGTCCCACACACTCTGGAGAAAATTGACACCAAAATATAGGAAAGTGCATCTTGTACAAATTCTTTCTCTTCCTATCCCAACTCCCTGCTTATACATGCTCTTTTATGCAATGTAGGAAACCAAATAAAGATTAAAAGGAATAATTGAAGGAATCCCTTGGTCCTCAAATCACTACATTCACTATCCCATGAGTGTTATTGATCTAAGTTCCTCTAATTTTATTATGTGGATTGACATCGGGAAATGGGAACTCTTACCGTATAATTCCAAAGAACCCATTGCACTGGTAAGATACCGATTTGATAAGTATGAAACAAAGTACGTAATAAACTAACTTTTTTCTCCAGAAAAATCTACACCGGTGTGTGTGTGTCTATCTAATACATATGTATACATAACTAGTACATCTTGGATAATAAAAAATGAAAACTTGTATAACATGATGATTACACATACAAAGCTGACTTCATGTATAAGATCAGATCAAACAATCGCCTGGGCTGCAGTATGCAACCTTTCATAGCGCATTGCACTTGCCTTGAGTTTGGAAGAGGGCAATGTGCATGAGCATTGTATTGTTCCTTGTTGTTAGAGGCCCAATGGTTCCTATACCAATCTAGATAAATATGATTGAATGTGACATTTGGTTTCGGTTTTATGAGAGTGCAAATTTTCCTAGTCATCCATGGGTAACTTGCATCTGCTAAGGTCTCTTACTTGCCAGTGCTTCGGAACTTGACTTTTTTTCTCTGTGGTTCGTAGAGTTTTGAATACACAATGGTATTTGCAGAGGAAACGGGTACCGTCTATTATTGGGTAGATTTTCGTTTTCTAATGGTGTAGTCTGGTTACAGAGATGACTCTAATGAAAGTTAAATATCATACTGCTTTTAAGATAGCTTGTTGTGCAGAGGGTGTTGCCAACATATCTTGGTCGGACCCAAGGGCCCACTAGGGGTCCCATTTTGCACGACACGTCACCACAAGCAACAGTCAATATTCAACGTTTCCAACCGGTCAAAACATGCACACTCAAGTCACGTGCATTTCTTGTTGACTTGTTGATTTTGATGATTTCAGACTTATCTTCTCTAACATTAATCTGACAACATTATTAAGATAAACATTTCAGGATTTATTTTAATCAAACAAAGACAAGATCCTGATATGGACAAAGCTTGAACTTGAACTTCGACTTGGACTCGGACTTGGGATTTAAAAACTTGGACTACATTGAAGATGCAAGAACTTGAAGTCTATTTTTCCCTGTTAGAATTTCTAAGTCTTTCTTAAAAGATCTGACAGAAATTCTAGTAAAGAACCAAATCTGTATGTTTTAGTCGAAGCCAAAACTTTTAGTCGAAGTCAAATGTTTTAGTCGAAGCAAAACTTTTAGTCGACTCAATCTCTTATTTTAGTCGAATCCTTTTTTTTGGGCTTTCCCTTCCCAACGGTTCATTTCCGTTACTTGTATAAAAAGGGGTCCTTGAGAGCATTTAACTCTCTCCTCAAAAAAATCTTTTTCAATACTCTCTCTAACTCATCTCAAAATACTCTCTCATCTTGTTCTCTAATTCTCATATATTCTCTGTTGAGTGAGTTTATCCTTGAGATAGTTTATTGTAAGCTTCTTGGTTTGGTTCTTGAAAGAATATAAATCTTCCCACTTAAGAAGGCTTAGTCTTAGTTTTCATTGTAACATCTGCTCAAGAAGGAGTTTGTTTGTTGTATTCAAATTGTAAATCTCTTTTCATTTGTAAACTGTTGGAAACCTTGGAAGGGTTTCAGAAATTGTACTGCGGTTTGAGCTAGCACCCGAAGCTAGTTGGATTAGTGAAAGGCTCAAGTAAGTCTCCCTTGCGTGGAGTGCTCGAGGACTGGACGTAGGCTGGTGGGGCCGAACCAGTATAAATCTCTGTGTTAAATTTATTACTGTTATATCTGTCATTACTTTGTAATCTCGTTTTTAATTTATACTCAAAGCTGTAAAACATATATTCACCCCCCTCTAGGTGTATTTAGGGACCTACAAGTGGTATCAGAGCCGTGTGCTCTGATATTTTTCTGTGACTTAATCGTCAAGAGCTAAAGATCGCGTTATGGAAGAAGGATCAGCAACCACCAGGCCACCCTTGTTAAAGAATGACAACTACAGCTACTGAAAAAATTGTATGAGGAATTTTCTGAGGCAGGATACACACGTGTGGTATGTTGTTGAAAATGGTCTTATAATTCTGATGAAGGATGGACCGGATGGAACCAAGATTCCGAAAGGAATTCTTGAAATTGACTCTCATGAGGCGCAGCTTTTCTCCATGGATGATAAAGCTAAGAACATTATCAGCTGTGGCCTTGACATGAATGAGTACAATCGAGTCTCAGCATGTGAAACTGCTAGAGAAATGTGGAGGTTGTTGGAGGTTACTCATGAAGGAACAAATCAAGTAAAAGAGACCAAGATCAACATGTTGGTCCAGCAGTATGAGGCCTTCAAGATGAAGGAGCACGAGTCCATAAATGAGATGTACTCCAGATTCACACTCATTATAAATGGACTGAAGCTTTTGGGTAAAATCTATCCAGAAAAAAGAAGTTGTCTGAAAAGTTCTCAGATCTCTTCCAAAGAGATGGGAAGCAAAACTCACAGCCATTCAAGAGGCAAAGGATTTGAATGTGCTGAAGCTTGAAGAATTGGTGGGTTCTCTAATGACTCATGAAATTACAATGAAAATTCATGACGAAGAAGAAACCACCTCCAAGAAGAAGAACTTAGCTCTTAAAGCTGAGACCTCTCATGAACCTTCAGAGAGCAGCGACGATTCTGATCTTGAAATGGCTCTCATCACTTGAAAGTTCAAGAAGTTTCTTACAAGCAAGCGAGATGGGAAGATTAGGAGAAATCCTACAAACCAATCACATCAGAGAAATAACAGTGATTGGAATGTAAAGGAAAATCCTGATGCTTGCTATGAATGCGGTAGAACTGGGCACATCAAAAATACTATTCGCAACTCAAGAACAAGACTGCAAGCAGCAACAGTCGAGATTTCAAAGAAAATAAGTTCAAGTTCAGAAAAGCTCTGCTAACTTGGGATGACTTTGATGAAAGTGACAAAGAAATTAGCGAAGATGATGAAGTATCTTAACTTTGCTTCATGGCCAAAGATGATAATTCCAAGGTAATCTTTGAAAATCCTGATTATAATGAACTCAAGTCAGCTTTTCTAGAACTCAGTAAAAATTATGAAAAGTTAAAAGTTAAAAATGCCTATCTAAAAAATAAGACTCTTTCTTTGATAAATACTGTTAAAGAGTTGGAAGGCGAAAATGAAGAGTTTCAAGAAAAGATTAAAATTTATATTTCTGAAAATACTTCCTTAGAAAATAACCTGAATGTTTCTAAGAAGGAAAACTCTCTTTTGTCTTCTGAAATCCAATCTCTCCGAGGAGTAACAGTTCCAGTTGAAAACGAATTCTTAAAATCTCAACTGGAAGATATTTCTATACAAAAAATTAATTTAGAAAAAGAGATTGAAGATCTGAATTTTACCCTTTCAAAATTTACCCAAGGAAGAGAGAATTTGGATATTCTTTTGGGAAGACAAAGATGTGTTTATGAGAAAAGTGGAATCGGATACGATCCTTCAAAGAAGCAAAAGGATTATAAAAATTTCTTTAACAAAAATTTAGCTTCTTGCTCTCCATTCACACTCTGTACAGTATGTAACAAGAAAGGACATTTATTTAAAAATTGTCCTCTTAATGTTATTAAAAATCAGTCATTCTCTTCTATTACAAAGAATAAAATGAAACAAGTTTGGGTGCCAAAATCTTGTTTATCTAATCTTCCAGGACCCAAGAAAGTGTGGGTACCTAAAAGAACGAAACCAGAATCTGTTGTAGGTATGCTTGAAAGCAAGGATAGATTACAACAAATGGATTCTCGACAGCGGATGTTCAAGACATATGACAGGTGACCGCTCTCTTTTTTCACATATCACCCCGAAAATGGAGGACTTGTTACTTTTGGAGACAACTCAAATGGGAAGATCATCAGTAAATGTAAAATTGGCACCGGTTCCATATCTATCGATAACGTATCTTTGGTTGACGGTTTGAAGTTCAATTTGATAAGTATCAGTCAAGTAATTGATAGTGGACACAAAGTTCAGTTCGAAGGCGATCAATGCCTTATCAGTCATGCCTCAGATGGAGGTACCTTGATTGGTAAGAGAGATGGTGATGACAGTGAAGAACTCTCCCTGGATTTGAACAACCAACTTAATGTCTCCTCAACTGGGGGGGAGTGTTCAACATCTTCTCACAATAATAGTGACGAGACTCTGCCTCTTCCAAAAAGCTGGAGATACTCCTCCAGTTATCCATTAGAACAAGTCATAGGTAATGTGGAACGCGGAGTTACAACACGATCTACGGTAAATCTTTTTTGTGCGGATTTTGCTTTTCTTTCTCAAATAGAGCCAAAAAACATTTCAGAGGCTCTAAACGATTCTGACTGGATTCTTGCCATGCAAGATGAATTGAATCAATTTGAGAGAAGCGATGTTTGGTCACTAGTTCCGGCTCCTGTTCAACAAAAGGTCATTGGAACAAAGTAGGTTTTTCGAAACAAACTTGATGAAAATGGCCATATTGTTCGTAACAAGGCTAGACTAGTTGCTCAAGGATACAATCAAGTCGAAGGGGTTGATTTTGATGAAACCTTTGCCCAGTTTCTCGACTTGAAGCTATCCGAATGCTTTTGACATTTTCATGTCATATGAACTTTAAAATTTTTTAAATGGACGTGAAAAGTGCTTTCTTGAATGGGGTAATACATGAGGAAGTTTTTGTTAAACAACCTCCCGGTTTTGAAAATGAAAAATACTCCAATCATGTTTTAAGCTGAAAAAGGATTTGTACGGTCTTAAACAAGCTCCTCAAGCTTGGTACGATCATCTTAGCAGCTTCCTCATTGATTATGGATTCTCTCGTGGCAAAGTCGAACTACTCTCTTTACGAAAATTCGTAAGTCGCATATTTTAATAGTTCAAATATATGTTGATGACATTATTTTTGGTGCCACTAACAATGATCTATGCCAAGAAGTTGCTGAGAATATGCTCAGGCAATTTGAGATGAGCATGATGGGATAACTTACCTTTTTCCTTAGACTTCAAATCAAGTAGTCAAAAGAAGGAATTTTTATAAGTCAGTCTAAGTACACACGGGAGCTTTTGAAAATGTTTGGCTTGGATAATGCTAAACCCAGAGGTACCCCTATTTCTCCCAGCGTTAATCTTGTCAAAGATGAAAATGGTAAAGATGTAGATAACAAACTTTATCGTGGTATGATTGGTAGTTTACTTTATCTTACTGCTTCTAGACCTGACATAATGTTTAGTGTATGCATTTGTGCCCGTTTTCAAGCCTGTCCCAAAGAATCTCATCTCTCTGCAGTTAAACGTATTTTTAAATATCTCTCTAGTACTTTAAACTTAGGTCTTCGGTATCCTCGTAGTTCCTCACTTGATCTGGTAGGTTTTTCTGATTCTGATTATACAGGATGTCTTGTTGATCGAAAGAGTACTAGTGGCACTTGCCAGTTCCTCGGCGATGCTTTAGTGTTGTAGCACAGTAAGAAACAGACATTTGTGGCTCTCTCCACAGCTGAAGGGAATATGTTACAGCTGGAAGCTGTTGAGCCCAAGTATTGTGGATGCGTCAAACTTTACGAGATTTTGGTGTCTCAATAGACCATATCCCTATTATCTGCGACAGTAGCAGTGCTATAGACATTAGTAAAAATCATGTCCAACACTCGCGCATTAAGCACACCGATATTCGTCACCACTTTCTCCGAAACAATGTTCAGAGAGGGTTAATAGAACTCAAGAAAGTTGGCTCTGAAGATCAGCTCGCAGATATCTTTACAAAATCCTTAGCTTAATCCTCATTCTGTTCTCTTCGTCGTCGTTTAGGAATGTGTGATCTTAGCTAAATTTTTTTAACCGAAATCTTTTTTCTTTGAATGTTCAGTCTTGTTTTTCCTTATGCCTCAACTGTCATTTTTGCTTCTGATGATTTTCTTATGCCTCAACAGTCATTTCAGTCGACTCAAAGTTTTTCAGTCGACTAAAAGTTCTCTTTCTGTCTCTTCTCGCAACCTGTTGGATTTTCAGTCGACTAAAACCTTTTCAGTCGACTGAAAGTCATGTTTTAGTCGACTAAAAGTTCGTTGCCTTTATATATAGCCCCCTTTTCACTTTCATTTTTTACTGTTCCCTTTTTTCACTGTTTGTCCTTCGTTTTCACAGACTCTTACTCCTCTTCTCTCTTTAGTCCACCTGTCACTCCAAGGACCCCACATGGACTCTAACCCACGCCCTCGTAGTCAGCATCGTCTTGTCATTGACTCTGACGATGAATCCGACGTGGCTCCTGCCTCTACTGTTGCTCCACCTGTTGCTGTTGCTGCTCCACCACCACCATCCACCTACCGTCGCACTCGTCAAACATCAACTGCTGCTCCACGTCCATTGTCCTCTGCACTTGTCCCTCCGTCGTTTGCTGCTCCGTCATCTTCAGGTACTGTTGTTCCTCATCCTCCTCCTCCACCTGTTGCCCCTTCTTCATCTGCTCCTCAACCAACCTGTCCACCCCCTACCTGCCCATATATTTCCCCTACCGATATACTTCACATTCCCCATTTCTTTCCATCTGCCGATGATCAATCACCTACTATACAAATTTCGTAAATCGGGAGGTCGTCCCCGGTCGTCCAAGTGATGTCAATCTAATGACTCAACTTGGTCTTACAGGCCTTTTTGAGCAAATGGGCTGTCTCTCCATTCTTTCTCCACCTTCCATTTATTACCATGCTCTTGTCCGCATGTTCTACCCCAACATGCATTTTACTGCTCAATCACCTACCTTTTTGACCACATATGTGAATGGGGTCCACATCCGTCTCGATGCCACCACCTTAGCCCACATACTCAGTTTTACCAATCAATCCTCTACCCTTGTTTTCACCGCAAACACGTGGTGTACCACCAGCTCCTTTACCCCCCTCCAACAAACACAAACTCTTTTAGGCGACCAGTCCATTTCTCGACCCCGCAAACCTAGTCTAGGTGACCTTTCTCCTCTTCATCGTGTCCTCCATCTTATTCTTTGTTATAATCTCTCGGCCCGTTCCGGCTCATATGCTACTTTTTCATATTTAGACATCATTCTTCTCACCCACTTCATTCGGGGTTCTCCCTTAAACATTGTGGGCATTATCATGCTCGTAATGAATGCCCAAAAAACAAAATCATTTGCTAATCTTCCTTTCGGACTCCTGTTAACCCGTGTTTTTGAATATTTTCATGTCCCTCTGCCTACCTCTAACTCGGAATGTATCTCTCTTCCGAGTCACCATATTCTCGATGAAACTTCTCTTCGTCGTGTCGGTTTCGCCATTCGCTCTGATCTCACCTCCGACACTGTCCTTCTTAAGCGCATCACTATTACCGACCCTTCCCATACCCAGTCCGTTCCGGCCCCCGCTCCTACTTCTACTCCTGTTCCCTCCCCTGCTCATGCAATTCCTTCAGCCGTACCTTTCTGCTCCTTCCCCGTCTATTTCACCACCACCACCTCATTCTACTCAGTTCATACCCCCTGCACCTATTGACCCATCTAGCTCTATCCCCTTCCCTCCTTCTGACCCTTCCTCCTCGGTCCTACCTCTACCCACCCTTCCTCACCCTGCTGATCCTTTCTTCAGTAGTCCGCTTAACGACTTTTCAAATCTTAATTTTGATGAGTTCCTCTCTTCCGACACCTCCGACCTCTCTGAAACTCTTTCTCGTCTCTCTACTTCGATTCCGTTAATACTTGAATAGCAAACCACCCTTGCTGCTTCTGTTGTAGCTAACCACACTGCTCTCTTTCATGAGCTTGCATCCCTTCAGCAATCGGTTCAACACTCCTCCGCCCAGCTTCTCTCGAACCAAATCGACTTTCACAACCTTCTCAATGACCTTACCGCTAATCTTTCCTCTCTCCCTCTAAATCATACTCCACTCCTGGAAAGTTTGACTCAGATGCATCATGATCTTCATCGTCAGCAGAAAGCTGCCCTTCAGGCTCATCGTCGCCAGGCCTATCTCACCAGGAGCATTCTGACCGAACAAAACCGCTATTTGGCCCATCAGATCTTCGATCAGGCCCATGGCTTTAGGGTGACTCGTCCGGATATCTTTCCTTCTCGACACACTGGCACCGAAGAGGAAGACTAGTTCTTTAACCCGCATCTCCCATACAACCCTCCGCCGCCACGCTCTCCTCGTGTCGTCGAAGTCGTCGAAGTCCCCACTACCGCTCTGCCGCCTACTAATCCCTTCTATTCTGCGCAAGGTGGTCGTCGATCTGCTCCGCCGCCCGTTGATCCCTCATCCTCTGCCCAGGGTGCTCGCCGCCGTCGACCTTAGATTTTTTATTATTATTTATTCATTTGCTTGTTGCACTGGCTGCCCCTCCTTTTGATTTGACAAAGGGGGAGAACGAGTACTAATTGATCATTCTTTGTATGCATCTTTATTAATTCTTTTGTTGAATATTAAAAGATGCTCTTTTAGTTATCTCATACTGTGAATGTTAACTGATTAAGGGGGAGTATGTCTGTATAATGTTAGAACTAATATTGTCATCATAAAAAAAGGGGAGATTGTTGACTTGTTGATTTTGATGATTCCAGACTTATCTTCTCTAACATTAATCTGACAACATTATTAAGATAAACATTTCGGGATTTATCTTAATCAAACAAAGACAAGATCCTGACATGGACAAAGCTTGAACTTGAACTTGGACTCGGACTTGGGATTTAAAGACTTGGACTACATTGAAGATGCAAGAACTTGAAGTCTATTTTTCCCTGATAGAATTTCTAAGTTTTTCTTAAAAGATCTGACAGAAATTCTAGTAAAGACCCAAATCTGTATGTTTTAGTCGAAGCTAAAACTTTTAGTCGAAGTCAAATGTTTTAGTCGAAGCCAAAACTTTTAGTCGAAGTCAAATGTTTTAGTCGAAGCCAAATGTTTTCGTCGAAGCCAAATGTTTTAGTCGAAGTCAAAACTTTTAGTCGAAGTCAAATGTTTTAGTTGAAGTCAAATGTTTTAGTCGAAGCTAAAATGTTTTAGTTGAAGCAAAACTTTTAGTCGACTCAATCTCTTATTTGGTCGAATCCTTTTTTTTTGGGCTTTCCTTTCCTAACGGTTCACTTCCGTTACTTGTATAAAAAGGGGTCCTTGAGAGCATTTAACTCTTTCCTCAAAAAAATCTCTTTTTCAATACTCTATCTAACTCATCTCAAAAGTTCTCTCATCTTGGTCTCTAATTCTCATATATTCTCTATTGAGTGAGTTCATCCTTGAGATAGTTTATTGTAAGCTTCTTGGTTTGGTTATTGAAAGAATATAGATCTTCTCACCTAAGAAGGCTTAGTCTTAGTTTTCATTGTAACATCTGCTCAAGAAGGAGCTTGTTTGTTGTATTCAAATTGTAAATCTCTTTTCATTTGTAAACTGTTGGAAACCTTGGAAGGGTTTCGGAAATTGTACTGCGGTTTGAGCTAGCACCCGAAGCTAGTTGGATTAGTGAAAGGCTCAAGTAGGTCTCCCTTGCGTGGAGTGCTCGAGGACTGGACGTAGGCTGGTGGAGCCGAACCAGTATAAATTTCTGTGTTAAATTTATTACTGTTATATCTGTCATTACTTTGTAATCTCATTTTTAATTTATACTCAAAGCTGTAAAACACCTATTCACCCCCCTCTAGGTGTATTTAGGGACCTACACTTCTCACAGTTGTTACGTTACTTCGTCACTAAGAAACTCATTTTTGCACGACGCCTCACCGCGTTGCGACAGTTGCATGTCGTCCATCGCTCGTCGGCGCACCATGGCGCTTGCCCAAAGAGGTTGGCCTTGGCCTCAGCCTTGGCCTTCCCATTGGGGTCGGCCTCGGTCTTGGCCTTCCTATTGGGGTCGGCCTCGGCCTTGGCCTTCCTATCCTTTTCACAACGCATCAAAAGTTTGATGTAGGCAGACATCACAATATCTTCCAACCAACGACCCAGACTTAGGGTGGACATTCCGTCCCACGAGACATAGTAATCTTGATTATTGGGGCAGTTCATACCACTTTTCGATCGTAGCTGGGGGGGTCACTAAAGTAACGTTGGTGGATTAGTAAGGCACATTTTGCTGGCTTTAGAAGCTTCAACAGATGCCCTTTGGGATAAGCCGGAATAACAGGGGGGTCGATCGAGGGGTATTGTCCTCCTTGATGCTCTTCGGGTATCCCAAGGCCAGAAGGTCCCGCCCACGGGACGAGTGGCAGCGACTCGGAGAGATTGAAGTTTGCGAAGTCGAAGTCTTACGTGACCTGACTCCGATAGATTGGTGTAACTTCTGAGTCCCCAAGCAAAGCAAACGAGGGACCACTGAACTCGTCCCAGTGAGCCATTCCCATACCTGATGGCGACCCCCAAGCATCACCCATCCAAGCTACGGAGGGACCACCAACTCCCTCACTCATTCTTGAAGTCTGCCCCGAGGGATCACTGTATCCCTCACTCATATGGGGAGGCTGCCACCCAGGATAATCCATTCCTGGGCTCACGCCCGAAGGGTGTCCCGTATAGCGGCTCACAAACTCCCCGCAGCCATGTGCCAATATCTCAGCATATGAGCGAAGATCCATTCCCATGGCATCTAACAGATCCTTCCGCTCACTCAATTTCTTGAAGAAGGTGAGCGAGGCATCAACCTACATCCAATTAGATAATGAGTAACTTTAAACACGAACAATATTGAATGCAAAACTTACAAGATCAAATTCAATTGAAAGCATTAGGAAACTTATGAGCTCAAATGCCCCACGCTCATCGATCTGACCCCTAGGGTGGTACTTCTGGCCTCTTGTCCACCTTATTAGGACTATTCTCTTTCGGGTGATGCGGTAGTAACACCCCAGATATTGCTCGATGCTGACCATGGGGTTGGGCTCCGACACAATGGCCACCAGCGTTTCTTCGTAAGAATCCCACAGATTAATTTCGCCAGCGCACAATTCGAGAGCATTCACCTACCCAAACTGTTGGACACCCGGTGGGTTCCTATTAACTCTCATATCTGGGGCATCGACTGGCAACCCCTGTAGGCAATCAAAATGGCACATTGCACAATCTGGTAGTTTCCATTCCGCTATCTCGAAGTGGATCAGTAGAGTTCGGACAACGTGAACACTGCACGAATGACTTTGCCACCCGTCCCTCTAAATGTTTGTACTGCACCTACCGTATTTGGCTCGGAGATAGCGAGTCGAACTCCCCACGATAAAACACGATGTTGTGATGGGGATCATCTCTCCTCGGATAGTGGCTCTCCCTCTGACTGTACTCACAAGCGCACAATCGAGGCCACACATTATTGGTACCCTTTCTACAGTTGGGTGCACCGACATTAATGTGTTCCTAAAACCACACCTGAGAACAAAGACAAATTAGGGTTGTATGTTCAAAGTTTATTGAAAGAATATCAAAAACGTAATTACAAATGAGTTATATGATATACCTGTAACAATGAGAGACATGCACTGTAACATCCCTGAATTTTTGGAATATTAGACGCTCACTCGATCAGATACACTAAGAGAATAATGTCTTCATAACCCAAAGTGGACAACCATCATCAGAACAACTAACCTTCAATGAAATCATACTCTTAATTGATTGTCATAAATAAAATACCAAATCGATGTCCTACAAAGTTTAAATAATACTCTTCACCCATGCATGTGTTCTAATAGAAAATATGGTAACTTAAATTCACTCGCTCGATTGCCTCTAGTCTAGTTTCTAGTAATCTAACGCTGGTCACTACCTGCAGAAAAGAAGTCAAAGGAGTGTGAGCTTTCGAGAGCCCAGTAAGGTCGATCAAAGATTTAAATAACAAAAACAATTCAGACGGTTTTAAATTTAAACCAAATAACAACTTTTAAAAAGGAGAAACATAAATTCAAATGATTTTTTTATATACAATCAAATGATAATTTTACAAAGGGGTTTCAAAGAAAACCACAGCATTTCAATATAAACATAGAGATGAGTATCAACTCAATCCCTTGAATCAATAATCATTTCAAAACACTGCAAGTGCAATAAAACATTGAACATGAGTAGTACGCTGTAGCAAAGCCACCCCGACAGTACTTGATACGCTTTACATATGTATATGTACACTGACTACTCCATTTAGGTACTAGTTTAATCCAGCCAACGGACCATCCTTATGACGCCAGCAATACGGACCATCCTTCTACATTTAGAAGAAATAAATACAATTAAAAATATTTTACGATGATTGAGTCAATAAACAGATGAGAATGAACAAGAATTTCAAAAGATCGATATACGGCTCAAATTAGGCTTAATTTCACCCAGCACCCTGTACTTAGGGGTCAGTTGCACCCAGCACCCTAGGGTTTTAAAATTGGCACCCAACACCAAATGACGGTCAAACTGCCTGTTGACTAGACGGCTGTTAGTTTTTCAGGGGCAAAATGGGATTATTGCCCCTAAAGCTTACATGTCATCCCAGGTAGTGACACATGGCCAATTGGCTGTCCACGTCATTTCCCTCCAACAGCCCTTATTCTCTCTCTCCTTCCACATTTCCCTCCAACAGCCCCTCTCTGTCGTTCTGGGGAGTTCGCCGGAGTACCGCCGTTTTCTCGGGATCTTCGCGGGAGACTTACGGACCTTTGGGCTCAACTGCAAAGCAAACATGGTGTTGAAGAAGATCTGGGACGAACCAAATCGCCGAGGCCGTCGAACAAGCTGAGCATATCGGTGCTGCCGTCGGTTGACGTCGCGGATCTGGCGTCGGCGTCTGATTCGGCTTGCTCGGCCTACGAGCACTACCTGCGTCTGCCGGTGCTGAAGAAGATCTGGGATGCCGAGGCCGTCGAACAAGCTGAGCATACCGGTGCTGCCGCCGGTTCGCGTCGCGGATCTGGCGCCGGCGTCTGATTCGGCTTGCTCGGCCTACGAGCACTACCTGCGTCTGCCGGAGCTGAAGAAGATCTGGGACGCCGAGGTCGTTGAACAACCTGAGCATACCGGTGCTGCCGCCGGTTGACGTCGCAGATCTAACGCCGGCGTTTGATTCGGCTTGCTCGGCCTACGAGCACTACCTGCGTCTGCCGGAGCTGAAGACGATTTGTGCTGTGTGAGGACGAGGAAGAGGAGAGCGAGACATGGGGGTCGGCGCCGATCGTTGATTTGAGCACGTCGGGATGCGTGTTGGCTCGAGAAGGGAGCTCGACGGAGGTGTGGAAGCTGCATGACATGTATGCTTTAAGGGGCAATAAGACTATTTTGCCCCTGAAAAACTAACAGACGTGTGGTCAAAGTGCCTCTTGACCGTCATCTGGTGCTGGGTGCCAAGAATTTTCAAAATTTTGGTGTTGGGTGCCAATTTTAAAACCCTAGGGTGCTGGGTGCAACTGACCCCTAAGTACAGGGTGCTGGGTGAAATTAAGCCCTCAAATTAGGATTTCATGGGCAATTTGAGAACATTTATATATAAATCATAAAAATCAACATTCAATATAGTATGTAAAACTTTCATTATAAACATTTGAAATCAGAATAATGAAATAGGGTTCGGATAGAATTTCTTACCTCGATCCAAGCTATGAAATGCTACGCAACCTCGATCAAAATTTTCTGAATAAACCTAGATTGTCAATCCATTTGTTAGAACAAAATCTATTCTAATATATTATAAACCTAATATTTACTACCCAAACGATACTCACTTCTAACTTCGAAATCGCTCAACTCAAAGCGGGTTTCGCACATGACCAACCTAACCGAAAATCCCGTATGTTCCTTAATGCATAACGATATCCCAAAATTCATAATAAATTAATTTTTTTGCTTAAAACATTATAAAAAGTCAAAATATATAATGTTCTGAAAATTTTGAATATTTTCGAATTAAAATAATTTCTTTAAATGCAAGAAAAGCCCATAAATAGCCATAAATGCTTCCAGCTGAAAATAAAGTCCCATAATTTTTATAATAGCTTTAAAATATGTATTAAAATTATATAAATTTAAATTAGAATTTAAAAGGCATTAAACTATTTTTAAATTATTCATTTTGTTAAAATCAATGCGATCCGGCAAAGATACCAAATCAATTCTAAAAATTATCAAACTTTAACTGGAACTTACTCATACCATAAAAACATTACTCTAATTTTTTCAAAACATTTTCATGAGTCTAAAGGCTCAAAAGAATTTTATAAGTCTGAACTTGACAAAAATATTAAAAATACATACAATTTCAAAAATTTATAAAAAATTGTCACGAATTCTAATATGGCCTAAGTATTATACTGTAAAGTTTTATGTGCTAATAATCACTATCGAAAGTTCGCGTGGTGCCTAACGCTAACCCAATACCAATAATCACTTATCGTCCTCGCAAATGCACGCTCAAACAACACCGCAATAGTGCTGTTACTCTCTTCTCCTTCTCCATTTTTCATGCACACAACACATCCCCTTAGCCTCCTTCTCTCCCACTTTTCTGAAATCCAATTCACCCAGATTGACACACACACACACACTCATTGACAACCACTTCAGTTCACTGTCTCTCTTTCTCTCTCATTCTTGCCTCTATACCTACTTCAGCATATACTATATACACAACAAACTTACTCCCTCACAGGCCAAACACACTTTCATTACACACACACACACAACTCTCACAGACAGCCCTCCTCCCTCCCTCATTATTCACCCATAAACACTCACAAACTCTCACACAAACACACTTGTTACCCAGCACCTCATGCATCTTCACATTGTATTTCTTCCAAACTTCCTGCTATAACATTTCCTATTTCTTTTGAATTCTGTGTGGGCATTTTAGTGAAGGTGGCATATAGGGCTGGTTCTGGTAGCCATGGTTCCTTTTAAACTGGGCCACAACTGTTAAGAGACATACATCCTCTTCACAGTCACGGCCCCTCCCCCTTTTTCTTGACCCTTACATACAACTCACAGTTGCTCACACACAAGCACCATACTCTCATCACTCCCACGCAAAACTACTCGCATACAGCCGTGCATCGCGCACTATGGCTGTTCCATTTCATTTCTCATCTCGGTAGAACCACGGCTGCGCCGGAGCACAAACCATGGCAGCCATGGCTACCCATATCCCTAACCTTTTTCCCCTTCACAACCACAAATATAAACACATATATCTCACTCTACACGGCTCTAAATACACCCAAAAACTAAAAATTGTAACAAATGAAAACTTACCGGATATCGGATCACCTCGCCGGAAACCTTGTCGGCAAAAGAACTCTTTTTCTCCCTTTTCTCACCAGCTCACATACAGCCCTCTTTTCTGAAAATCTCTCTCTCTGACTCCTTCTCTTTCTCTCTTTCTCTATCTCTACCTATTTATTTTGCTGTTTCTTTTTCTAACCGATAACTCTGATATTAAACAATTATCCTGACTTTTCTCCACTTTCATCTCTCTTTCTGTCTTTCTCTTGTCCTGTAACCGTAAACGAGAGATGGTTCCTTCCTCTGATGTAACCGGAAATGGGTTAATGCACCCATTTCTTCCTGATTTATCTCCCATGTTTTCTTCCTAAATTTAATTTTTCCAAAAGTAAAGAGTTGACTTGAAGTTTTTGTTTTAAATTATCTAATAATTCCCGACAAATTTTAAAATTTCAACTCACCCTTTCTAACTTTCATAAATTGCGTATTACCTAGTAAAATAATATCGCTAAAGGTTGCTGCTAAAATTCGATCACGCTGATCTTACTAAAGATCTAAACTAATGTCACTTATAATTATTATTGTTAAATTATAACTTATGGTTCCTACAAATTCATGGCTAAAGGTTTCCAATAAAACTAGGTTGCGCTAATCGACGCTAAATGTTGTGTATAAAATTTTGTCGCTAAAAGTTGCCGATAAATATTTGGTCACGGTAATTGTCATTAAAGACTAAAATCAGTATTGCTTATAACTTTTATCGTTGATTTACAGTTTATAGTCCTAAGATTAGAAAAATTAATACTCATAAATTCGTCACTAAAGGTCAAATAAATACTCAACTAGGATATTTTTACTATAAAACTAACCTCAGGTTTTGGGGTATTACATGCACATATAGATTTGCAGTCAGGCCTCAATGCCTTGTGCAATACTCGATATAAGTATGCAAGAGTTGCTGCACCCCAGGCATACTCCCAACCTCTTGCAGGTTACCCAACAATGCTAAATATTTGGTTTGAACCGTATTCTTCGTCGTTGTTAGGAATAAAATTGACCCCATCACCCATAGCAGGAAGGCCTTTATGTGCAGTACAAACATCTCCTCCGTGTAATTTTCCGGCAAAACTCTGAAGTTGTCTACCAATCACCTCAACTTTATCCCACCACTGCCAAATTCATTCTCGGGGTTTGAAGTAAAAAAGTCCCTAGCAGCTCTTTTAGTTGTTGCAGAAGACCTAGAAGCAATTACCGGCCGTCCCATCACCGGTAACCCTAAGATCTACCCTACATCTCTAAGGTTATTGTCATCTCTCAAAGAGGAAATGAAACGTATTCGTTTCACTTCTTCACCGTTCAACAAGGGCACCTATTAAGTTCCGGTCAAGTTGCTGAAAGATATCCCCATGAATAAAAACTCCAAAACCAATTTTTACGCAGCAATTTTTTCTAGAGTTTGTTCAATCGCTAGTTTTTAAATTGCTCGGTTACTTCTATTGTGATGAGTGGTGCTCTTTCCTACAAATTAACAAAGACTATTTAAGCAAAGCAAAATGTATACAATATTCGTGAGAATAAGACATTAAACAAAAAATAAGTATCTTACTTGTCCATCCCAGATGGATGTAGTAATATGGTTTGCTTGGTCGTATAATACGTAGGGATCTTCTGGCCTAGGGTTAAAGACCATTTTTTGCGACTAAAATTATGAAAAAACGTCAAATTTGGAAGTTTTTTACCAAACGCTGGTAAATTACCAATGCTAGCACATGCATAATACATATATATATATATATATATATATATAGACACACACACACACACGCACGCACGTACGTACGCACACGCCCGCGCGCCAGCACACACACACACATACACGCACGCTCGCGCACACACACGCGTGCGCACACGCACGCACACACACACGCGTGCGCACACGCACGCACATACAAACGCACGCACGCACGCCCGCGCGCGCACACACACACACACATAC
The DNA here is from genome assembly GCA_033065855.1 of Escallonia rubra. NCBI lineage: Eukaryota > Viridiplantae > Streptophyta > Magnoliopsida > Escalloniales > Escalloniaceae > Escallonia > Escallonia rubra. The sequence goes on from JAVXUO010000939.1 coordinate 396,516, forward strand.
ATGGAATCTAAAAATTGTCAAGGCTAGCACATGCATAATACATAATCAAAATGATGCGCAATACTCACAAACTCTAGATTATAGACGAATAAAGGATTGATTTGTGAACTTACATGATTAATTAGACGATTAAAGGATTTATTGGGAAGAAATTGCACGGATCTACTTGCCAACGCCGCTGGGAAGATAGGGAAGAAGAAAGAAGGGAGAAAAATTTGGAAATTAAGGGTTTGTTATATATATATATATATATTTATTTATTTAGGCCGTCCGCTACATTTTGTAGCGGACGGTGTTGATAAGGACAGACTAATAGATGTCCGCTACACTGTCTAACGGACGGAGTGGGGGGACAAGATGTGACACTTGTCAGTCAAAAGTCGTCCGCCACACTGTATGGCGGATGACTTTTTGACTGACAAGGGTCAGGATAAAAAAGTCGTCAGTTACTCTATATAGCGGATGGGCAGGGCAAGGTATTTTGATTAAAAGACTGTCTGACACACAGTGTGGCGGTCGTTTTTTTTATAAAAAAAAAAGATAAAAGGATGGGCGGCTAGATCGCGTGGGCAACTTTGCCCAAGTTATATGCATGGTCAACGGATCAACTATATATATATATATATATATATATATATATATATATATATATATATATATATGAGAACTGATCCGTTGCACGCGCTGATAACTTAAGGTAAGTTGTCAGCGCCATTTGGCTGTCCATCCATTGCGGATGGATGGACCTGATTTTGTTTTTTTAAAACTAAACTTCCTCATCCTTCGTGTAATGTAACATATGATGAAATTTACCATACTGCCTCTCTATTTGCCTGCGAATCCCCCGACTCATTCAATACCGTCATCGTTCGCTAGATAATGTAGCAGACGTCGATTTTTTTTTTTTTAAAGTTAGATCTGGTCTGTCCATCTGCTTCGGATGGACGACCAGATCGCGCTGGCAACTTATTTAAGTTGCTAGCGCAAGCAATGTATCACTTCCCATATATATATATATATATATATATATATATTGGGGCTTCATCATACACCATGTAAACTACATTCTAAGCCTCAACTCATTAGAAACATCAAGACTTGTAGATTAAACTTTCTCGTTTCATCTTCATGATTTTACATCATTAAATATGATATCTTTATGAGCAATTATTTGATTGAGAGTGAACATTTTTCAAGTCATCAATTATCTCATCTCTCTATTGTACTAGAACTTCATTTGTGCTCATGTCTTTTCAAGAGAGTTTCTTTTATACACAAGTGATCTTTATAAAAAGATTGTGATCAATACTTGAGTTTGTCAAGTCTTGAGTGAGCTTTGAGGATTGAAGGTTTGTGTTTTGTGTGGGGAAATCACTAAGTTTTTGTAAGGATTTTGATCTTGATTAGGATGAAGATTGTTACTAGTGGATTTTAGTGCTCTTGCAAGTGACTTATTTGAAGAGGTGGATGTAGGCCGGAGGGAAGTTCAAGCTAAACCATTTAAGTCTCTTCTTCAACTATCTCTAACTCAACCTCTTTATTTATTGCTCGATAATTATTTGAGATTGTGTATTTAGCATCTTGATTGAATTGTTCATTGGTTTGATTGTCTTTCATGATTGTGTTTAGTTAATTAAATACCCCATTAATCTTTAAAAATCCTATTCATCCCCCTCTAGGGTTGTTTTATAGGTTGCAATATCAACAAGTAAGCCTAGAATGCGATTGGAAAGCAGCTATGTTGAATTTTTTTTCTAGAAGGTGGTGTGGAAAATCTAGCTAGAGAATTCCTCCACATCTTAAGTGGCTGTGTATTAGCAATTGAGTTAAAACAAAAGTCCTTACCGACAAATACCCATTATTTTGGTTAAAGAAGTCCTCGCTTTTTCTGTTTGAAATTCGGTCCTCTGCACCTGATTGATCAGTATAAAATTTATTCTAGAGGAAATTTATTTGCATCTACGTTGAGGGTCGGTTTAATCCATGATGGTTTCTAGCCACAAACCCATTGCAATCTCTCTATGTCAATCCACTCATATTACCTCTTAGAATTTCTTCAGCATTTCGTTTCGGACCCTACCTCTTTTGTCATGCTCATACTCAATCTCATGTATCCAAGAGTAGATCTGAAATATAGAACATGAGAAAACAACATGAACCATGAAAGGATTAGCAAATGTTTGCATTGTTCTCAGATTTACAGTAACATGAACAACGCGATAACTGTTGAGATAAAGTGAAATAAAATGTAATTTAATGGAAGGAATAGATGAATGGATCAACAAGATACTCAAGATGACAGAACAAGTACCAAGCAAGAAGTGTTCTTCTCCCTTGTGAAGTAACTAGCATGTTATTAGTAGTGGGCACGAGTTTTGCATGTGAGTAAAATATTTCTGTTGTAGTCAGGTAAAATTTTTGTACCTCGTCCATTGTCCATTGTCCATGTTGTTAGTACCACAGTAGCTGAAAGGTACAAGGTGTATTGTCTAGACGAGATGGATCTAGAGCGACTACTTTATCCATGATTTTCACTAGATCCACGGCATGTTTACGTGTTTATAATATCTAAGTCTACTCAGGTCCCTTGTAATTAGTTCTCGCACCCTTGGTGACGTTAAGTTGTAATTTCAGTAGTTGTGCTTATTGATATATTGCCAACCACTCGAAGGAAGGAAAAATTATAAATTCGCGAGTGAGAGAGTACGAAAGTGGTGGTTGTGTTTTCCCATCCAGATGGGATGCTAATTGTTGCTTAGGTAGTGGCGTATGTCTTAGTAGGCAATTTTATGGCTCGTGGTGCTGCCTGTTGTTAGACGCAATGTCATGGTATAGCAGACGTTATTCAGTCTTTAATGTTTGTGGCCCAATTTGTGGAAAAAAAACTGGGGTTGAGATGATGTCGGAAAAAGAGAGATGCTATTTTTATGGTGATGATTGTCAATGAGGCTGGTTGTGGGTAATTGTCATTTCTAAGATGTGGCTAAGGTGTAACCTACATTCTTCTTTCCTCTCAATTTTTGCTTAAATAACCGCCATACCAGATTATGGATCAAATTAGAAGCAGCAGTGTACAATTGGGATGAAAGAGAAGAGAATGGAGATGAAAACGCAGAGATAAGATGTTATTAAGTGGACTTTGCTAGACAATGGTGGTCAATTTAATGGTGGTTGTGTGTTCTTATAGGAAATGGTGGTTCATGGTGAAAAGGAAAGAGAGGGAAGACAAGCTGAAGGAAAAAAAAAAAAGAAAGAGAAATGGGAGCATATTAATGGCAGAAAATCGTTTGGCGGGGGTTTCAAGATGTTGATAAAAAAATTTGAATTCTAATATTTCACTAGCCATGGTTGGCGAGATATTAATGATAATTTAACACCACCTGAGCCTCTGACTTGGTATTATACAACCACCAAAACTTTCTCCAACCTTTGGTTTGCTTCTATATAGTCTGGTTTGCTTCTATATAGTCCTTGCGCTTCTCCAAAATTTTGAATTCTAATATTTCACTAGCCATGGTTTACAAAATTACAGATTTATTATTGTTATTCCGCCGCATTGTCTAGTTGGTGAGATATTAGTGGTAATTTAACACACCTGAGCCTCTGACTTGGTATTATACAACCACCAAAACTTTCTCCAACCTTTGGTTTGCTTCTATATAGTCCTTGCGCTTCTAATTTTTGGCATGATTAGTCCTTTAATCAATCAAATTCTAAGACAAAATGGGAATCTTTTTAGTAACAGTTGTCAACTAATTTAGCAACAAATAAGGCAGTAGAATAAAATTTGGATATGAAAGTAGCCCCTTTCAAACACTAATCACCGTATTCTTAATAATAGGTGCAACTTGAAATCTGGAGCCAAACACCTCCACCTACGCGTCGGTTTTCAGACTGTTTGCGGAGAAAGACTGTTTACTTGCCGAAAGAAGTACTTTTTAATTTCATGAAAAAAAAAAAGGAAAGCTTTGTACTGACATTTGCAAAATACTTAAAGAATCTAGCAATCTATGTAGCAGCGCCAAATTCCTCCATCTTCCATCACCCACCAAAAACTACAAGAAAAAAATTCATTGTAAACGAAAGGTGATAGAAAAAGCGAGATAAATAACGGATGAATTAGACTTAAGGAGCCAATCCAATTACTATTTGAGCAATCATGGTGTAACTTTGTTTGTAACACAATTTATTAGTCTCAAATAATAAAAGCAAGTTGACTCATCTTACAACGTAATGAAACAAAAAATGAAAGATCTGTTTGAAATCACTTCTAGTTTTGATTTTATGTTTTCAAAAAAATAAAAAACAAAAATTAAAATCAGTTTAGTTTTTATTTTTTTACAAAAACAAATAGGTGTTTGATTACCCAGTTTTTATTTTGAGTTTTTTCTTTGGCGGTGGTTGCGGTTGCCGGCGGCAGGCAGTGGCCAGCGGGCTACGGTGGCCGGCGGCAGGCGGTGAACGGTGGCGGTGGGAGGGTGGTTGTGGTCTCAAAATAAAAACAAAAACTGAAAAACCCAAAACTCTTAAATGAGAGTTTTAAAAAATAGCCATATTTTAAAAATAGGTTTTCAAAACTGAAGAAAAAAAAAAAATGTGTGCCAAACAAATTTTTTTCTCCAATGTATAAAATTGGGAAAAAAATTGGTTTTCCAAACACTACCGAAGTGAAGCAGAAGCCAGTGGTCCCATGACAACATAACCATGGTATGGCCCAAGTTGATGGTTATGACTACCTTTGGACGATTGCTTCTTTCTGAAGTTAATTTGTGCCAAAGCCACCAACAGTACCATAAGAATTATTTGGAAATGCCAGTGAATTAAAGCAAAGCCAATCATGCCTAGCGCTGATCATTAGATCGCCTCTATTTGCCAGTGAAACTCATCTGTTCTTTCCTGCCTTCTAAAGCAAACTCTCTCTCTCTCTCTCTCTCTCTCTCTCTCTCTCCCCCTCCCCTCTATATGATCAAGTTTGTTGGTTTGTCATTAGTTGCGTTATTAGGTAATATAACGTGAATGTAATAGTGATAGATTTGACGTGGTGCAATCAAAGATGAAAAGATATTAAGAATTTCTTAACCCTCTATTGTCCGGGAATTCCTCTCTCTCGTTAGATCCCACACGTCGTTAGATCTCCCTAAGTACAATAGTTAACGATATTTCTGAAGATTTTTTTAATTGTCACCAAATATGTCATTAGCGGTGCCACCAAAAGTATTTAGAGACAATCGTTGCCACTGATTTGCACCAAATGCGTGCAAATGTACGTTGTTCTTCAAAAAGATGAGATGTTCATTAGTTCTTCTAACTAAAATCGCAACCTCTCAACAACTTTCATTCATAAGCTTTTCTAACAAACATAGCTCCCTCTCACCTAATTACTTCACCTCTCTCCCACGTCCATAAGAACCCTCTCTCTCCCAAATATTTCAAGGACCACCGAACGAAAGCCACATCTCCTCCAAAAGAGAAAACCAATCCGAAAGAAAATGAGGAACCAATTTCTCTTTTATTTCTCATCAGTTCTAGTATTGATCCTCTTCCAATCCACCGCAACACTAGCCCAGGCACCCGCCCCAGCACCCTCCGGTCCGGCCAACATCACAAAAATCCTCGAAAAAGCAGGCCAGTTCACCACATTACTCCGGCTTCTAAGCATCACCCAAGTGGGTGACCAGATGAACACCCAACTCAACAATACAAACCAAGGCTTAACCATATTTGCACCAACCGATAACGCGTTTACGAGCCTCAAATCCGGCACCCTAAACTCCCTCTCGGATCAACAAAAGGTAGAACTCATACAATTCCATGTCGTACCCTCTTTTCTCTCCACATCAAACTTCCAAACTGTTAGTAACCCTCTAAGGACTCAAGCTGGAAACAGCAATAGCGGGCAGTTCCCCCTGAATGTGACGACATCTGGGAATCAAGTGAACGTGTCGACTGGCATTGTTGATGCCACGATTGGGAACACAATTTATACGGACAACCAGCTGGCTGTTTATCAAGTGGATAAGGTGCTGCTTCCCTTGAGCATTTTCGCTCCTGCGGCGCCCGCTCCGGCACCGGGGTTGGCCAAAAAACCTAAGAAGAAGTCGCCCGTGGCGGACGGTCCGAGCTCCGACGACGGTACCACCGCGGATGCATCTGTTGCAATTGGTGTCAACGTGCATGGCTGGGTGGTAGGGTTTGCTGGAGTAATTGGTGTGGTTGCAGCTTTTTCTTTGTGACAATGAATGGTGGTGATTGCACCAGCTGGATTTCGTGAAGTGGGGTCCATTTGTTTCAGCGGATACGATTTTGCTCAGTTGGAATCAACGGTAGTGATCGGTACGATGAGTGCTTTTTAATAATTCAACCTCTTTCATGATCTCTGTCCCACTTCTATGATCCACTTTGTACAAGATCAGGGAACAAAGGAGGATTTCTTTTGTTTTTGATATTTGAAGCTTTTCTTCATTTTTCCCCCCTCCCTTTGATATTGTAATCTACAATCTTATGTGTATGTTGAAAATTTGAGTCATTTTGAGAAGAAAAGGACATGTAATTTGTCATTCATTCTGAGACTGGATAATACAAGATTTTTGTACAAACCTGCTTCTAACTAATGACATTCTCAACATCCTCATAATGATGCAGCAATGAAGTTTCAATAAGTAATTAAATTCTAAGCAAATGTAAGAATATCATGCTTCCCTCCAAAAAAAAAAAAAAAGAGTAAATTTTCCTTAATTTTGGAGAAAATAATAATAATTAGGTGTCAATTCTTGAGATTTTTAAGAACTTTTGACTCCTCATTGTTATTGAAGCCCATACCCATTTAAGGCGTAAAGGGTCCTTGAAGCGTAGGCGCAAGGCGCAGGCATGCGCCTTTCAATTCCAAAGTGAGACGTAAAATAAAAGTAATAGATATTAGTGCATTTAACCTATAAAATCACATAATTTTTTTTCGGAACATGCCAATTTAACAAATTTCTAACACAAGAAAAAGTTTCAAATTCATGAGAAGTAGTTAATCCAAAGTAAGCATGACACTGTCATCTTCATCATCAATGAGGGCGAAGGCAACAATGCTTTCTTCAAAGAGAATCATAGGTTTCGATCAAGTCCGGTAGATATTCCTCCTTAAAGTTTATTTTCTTCATCCAAAGGTGAATTGGAGGAGTAGATTTACTTGAAAGTGAGCAATACAATCGAGAAGGACACACTGACACTGTGAACAACAACAAGAGAATCGATTGATTGTAGATTTAGAATTTTAGGCTTTATTTGTATTAGATATTGATGTATGATGCTACAAGATAAAGAATTAAAAATAATGGGCGGTTGATAATGATGCCACGATGGCAGAAATCAAAACTTGATTTTTATTTGCACCTCCAATGTGCCTTGCGCCTGAGTGCCTAGTTTCACAAGGCACGCACCTCTTTAAAGGGGTTAGGCCAGGCTCGCTCCCTAGGCCTTTTGCGTAGGCGTGCTTTTGATAGCACTGGACCACCTTAATTTTTTTGGAAGGGATAATATCACTTATATTCCTCAGTTTAGGGGTAAATTACAGTCAAATACGTAGGTTTAAAAAATTTGCAATTGTATCCAAAATGTGAAAATTTTGTATCAGATATGCCCATCTTTAGGGTTCCGTGACCTTAACTAACAATTTTTACTGATGTGAAAATACCGTATTTTAAAAATGACAATACTATCCTCTCTCTTTCTTCCCATTTCTTCTATCCTTTCTCACAACTAGTGCACCACCCAGCATTACCAACCAAAATCATTGCAACCCTGTCACTTTGTCCCAAAAGTCCCACCCTAACATCATAGTTGCACACAAATTCAGAAACACACACACACTCAAAGCACCACCTGCCCCATCATCAATATCCACCACCACCTACCTCCACCACTTTGCCCACCACCAATTCCACTCCTTTTTTCAAACTGCTCATCTACCACTAGTTTCTACTACAACTAATTACGGTGCTACCACCCAGATTATCTCTTGATTAAATCCTCCACCGCCTTGTTAGACGTTGCAAGAGAAGCCTTACCCTTTATTTTGCCATCAACCCCCACCACCCACAAACTAGGCCCGGTTACTATGGGCACCCCCCACCACCACCATGATAGTTTTTATTATTTATGTCAACCCACGACTCTGGATCTGCTAACGTGAACGTGCGCCTCCTGATCCGCTTCGCCACCGGCCAACGCACGAGCCAACGAAACCATCGGTCACTGCCACTGTAATCGCGACTGAGTTTTTGCGGTTCTTGCTAACGTGCGCCTCCCCGAAATCGTTGAGCACCCACCATGACCCCCAGATGGCCGCGACGCCGAACAAGCACCCACTGAAGTTTCTGCCGCCGTGCTGGATACAGGAGGAAGCGCTGTCCCTGATCGAGGCCTACCGCGAGAGGTGGTATGAGCTTTGCCGCGGCTACTACCGCACGGCCGACTGGGATGCAGTGGCCGCCACTGTGGGTATCCACTGCCCCAGGGCTTTCCCGTCGAAGACCTCCACGCAGTGCCGCCACAAAATGGAGAAGCTCCGACAACGCTAATTAGGGTTGTGTGGTTGTGACACCTAAATGAGGTTTAATGTAAAATTTCATGGGTGTGGGTGTGTGTCGTGTGAGTGTGCATTTTTTGGTGTGGGGGAGGGTGGGTGTGGGGGAGGGTGGGTGGGGGGGGTTGGAGAGTGGGAGAAGGGGAAGAAAAGAGAGGATGGGAAAAGAAAGAGAGAAAATAGAGAGGTTGACGCTGATGGAAGAAGAGAGACAAGAGGAAGAGAGAGAAAATTGTTTGGTCTAGAGGGCAATCATGTCATTTAACACAATCTTAACACCGTTCATATTCTGTCTGGTCAACAGATATAAGTGATATAAACACTAACTTGTGTCCTCGGCTATAATATATCCCTAAATTCAAGGATATAAGTGATATTATCCCTTTTTGTAATAGTCAATTTAAAATCTTATGTGTCATCCTACGTGTCAACTTCATATATCTCAGAATTGTTTTTGTGAAGTAGTAACTTTAAGCTTATTATCCAATTAATTCACCGTTTCAATCTTTCTTTTTCTTTTAACGATATACTCAAGATTCGAAGCTCTCACTACAACAAAAACCACATTTAACGACGGAATTTTCCGTCGCTAAAGGTAGTTATTCCATCGGCAAATAATTTTACTGACTGACCGTCCGTTGGTAAAATCCCGCCGTTAAAAGATTAGTGAAGGAATTTGGGAGTCCGTCGTTAAAAGTTTAACTTTTATCGATAGAATTTTTCGTCGCTAAAGGTACTTTTGATATTTCCTAATTTTCTCTTTAGTTTCTTAATATTTGATTTAAAAGGAATTTAGCGACGGAAAATCCGTCGCTAAAAGTCCATAGCTATCGTCAAAATTTTAGCCATGGGCTGTCCGTTGATAAAAAGTTTGTCGGTAATAACTTAGAATGATTTTTGGCATTAAAATATTTGTTGTTGAAAATGGCGTCATATTGTTTACCTTGAACTTTTAGCGCTGGAATATCTGTCGGTAAAAATAAGAAAATTTTTATTTATTTTTTATTTTTTCAATACCCATACCTGTTTCTTGCAATTCCATGTGCACCAAACATTTAAAATCATCCATAATCAACCTAATCCATCCAATGCTGATTCATCAGCAATTATTTGACTCTAATAAGTAATTCCGTTCACATTGATCTCATATTTCCATATACTTTAACACAAAGATATACAATGTCGTAAATATATACAATATCCATCCAATCGAGGGGACGAATGCTTAACATAACAAATCAAAGTCCTAAGGGACCAAGAGGGGGCTGAAATATCCAAAAGGGGAGGGGATTGATATATCTAGGAAGGGAGGGGAAAAACACGTCTGTGTCAGTCTTTGTCCAAAGCGGAACCCGTATCCTCCTCATCATCGTTCATGTCTTCACTAATCGCTTCATTGAAATCAGGTTGGGAAGCATTTCCCTACACTAAAAGAATGTACACGACGCTCGTTAGTAATTGTATATTAATACTTAACCAATTAAAGATTGACACCATAAATGTGAACATATATGATTATATGTACTCGACGAACAAACATGTACTTAGTCACTGCATTCGCAACGCGAGCTATCTAATCCGGGTCTAACTTCTCATGTGGGTTCGCTCTCTGTGTGTGCGCAGTGGAGGATGGGGATGCTCCTATCACGACATGTGTAGTCAAGTTGGTGCCGCCTATACGCTCTCTCTTCGGATCGACGACCCCTGGTGTATCCAGCCACAGCTTCAATCAAACAACACTTGTACTCTAAGAGCCTGATGATTGACCGAAAGCATGCCTAGACAACAACATTACACCAAATGTGGCCTGCAAAACAATTAAAACACAATAAGATGCCTGATCAACTGATAAGCAATGAAGACATCCAAAATTCAAAGACAATTTTACATAGAACTTAGATGAACAATCTTGAAAATGTGGGAAACAAACTCTCCCGCAGGATGTTCTCTTTATCCACTCTCCTCTTGTGGGTCTTCCAGTATGACAAAGCTTGCACCTCGTTCGCATCCAAGTCCAGGTTCTCAGCCGTAGTTGCATGTCGAATAACATCATGAGGCATAGACTCTCACGTGTGAGTAGGATCTTAACTGGTTTTGTTTACTTTCCCACTCTCACTTTTCACCTCCCAAGATGGATCAGTCATCCTCTTATCAACAAGTTGCACCCACGCTGTAGCTGAGATCCTATGAGGGGGAAACTGTTTCCACTCCTCAATTGGTGCATCTACTAGTAGCGTCTTCTTTGTTCGTTCACATGCATTGTGTAGTCACTGCCTGTAATTTCTCGTCATGTAGGCAAAGAACTCAACTCTTCCCATGGCCTCCTGCTCTCAGGCAATGAAAACTCAAAGCCCTCATGATATTATGAAAATAATACAATTAATTAATCAATTCCATGGAACATATTTTAACAAATATTAAATTTCCAAATAATTATACGTAAAACTCCACCACAACCCCTCTCTCCTCCCGATATTCCAGTCTTTCAAGTACAAGTATGGCTTAAAAAACTGACCCTTAACAAGAACGTCGATTTTCGTAGTAGCCTTACGCTCAACAAAGCTAAGAAAAACAACATTAATAAGATGGAATAAGTGAACGTGAATGATTTCTGTAATCATTAGACAGGTCAACGGTGAACAATACTTACACGCCCGCCAAAGTAACAATAACTCTATGTTTCCTCTGGGAATCTAAGCGCACCCCACATGTGGGTCCACGACCTCGATGAGATCCTGCAAAATAAAATATAAATTGTTTTAATACAAAGTAAAAATTAACAAGGAAGTGCAAGCTAATAATAATAATTATTATACTTGAGGTCGAAGCCGCTGATGAAGCAGAAGGACGCGACTGGGGCAGCTGAGACTGGGGATACAAGATACTCATACTCTACTTATCATCACCACCAGGCAATCCAGCTTACCCAACCATTGGCATAGATGCAGCTCGTCGTCCACTACGACTGTGATTGCCAAATAACCTATGCATAGCTGATAATATAAATTACGACAATATCAAGTCAGTACATATATTCTTTACTATGAAATGGACGAACGAATAAGGTAACATCTTAGCACTGAGTAATCAAGTGGAAGACAATAGGGAAATAGTTGTACACTGTTAAAAAATAAATGAATATTACAAGTCATGTATTACAATTTACAAGTCACAAAAGTCAAGATTACAAGTCAATCATTTTCACTAGACTACCTCCCAATGTCTTCATCATCTTCATCTTGAGAGTCATAATCCTCACCAGTGTTATAAAAGGCGCGCCTAGGCGCGCGCCTAGGCGCAAGGCGCAGCTAGGCGCACAAAGCGCGCCTCGCCTAGGCCTAGGCGCAGCGCCTTCAATAAGGCGCGCGCCTTGTGCGCCCAGGCGCTAGGCACATAGCGGGGCGGGAGGCGCAAAGCTAGGCGCACGATGTGTAACTGTTCGATTTGGCTTCTTGTCTTCACGTGGATTGTTGATTTCTCTTTTAATATTTTTACCCTTTTTGTCTTTACCAAGTCAAAACACTTTTTTTAAGACTAAAATATAAAACCTAACTAATTTGTTAGCGATAAAACACTTTTTATCGCTAAATGCTCACCAACTACGTTAACCTTTCTGTGAAAGCTGTTGAAGACAGAGCACACATGGCTAAATTAGGAGATCTAACTGATTTGTTAGCTTCACTTTATATTGTTCATAAGGCCAAAGCTCAGTCTTGAGAAAAGATTTGAATTTTTAGTCCCTATATTATGCCCATTCCCATTGAGATCGATCTTATTTTTAAAAGCAGAATTTATTTTTATTGTTGGAAGCTTGTTAAATTAGAATGTTGGTATTTGAAACTTTCTCGAATGTTTAGAAGTTTGTTAATTGTCATGTTCTAATTTTTTTTTACTTAATTCTTTTATCTAATGCACTTTTATTTATTTATTTTTATATATTTTAATATTGCGCCTTGCTTCGAAAAGGCGCGCGCCTGCGCCTTGCGCCTAGGCTCCAAGGACCTTTTGCGCCTTAGGTGCGCCTGCGCCTTTAATAACACTGATCCTCACCATATATCATGGAATTCATTCTCTTCATCTTTAAGGTCATCATTATCATCTTCAACAATTTTTACATCTTTCACTTCATCATCCACAACTTCTTCTCCTAGATGACCCATTGGTTAAACAAGAAGATCATCCACTTGAATAAGTACCAAGATAGGTGCTTAGTTAGCTTTATAGGTGACTACTCATTTGCAATTGGCATTTTTTTTGGACTTGATAACTATAATATCCCAAAAATTCAGAGCGTTAATTTCAAACAAACAAAGGCAGAAAACCTCAAAATATCCAAAAGTCTCTTCAATTGGGTATTCAGAGCATATAAGAATAAGTCTCCAAGAAACACCAATAAATGTCACACTGTCTTAAAACAGTTACATTGACCTCAATTACTTTTACACGGAGCTCCAAAATAAAATTTAAAATAAAAAATATTCGACAATAAATATAAAAGAAAAATCCTTCCCTAAAAAGCTTTTTACTTAGCCATGCCTTATAATCTTTTGCACAAATCAGAACACTGACTGATAACCTGAAACTAAGGTGGTGAGCACAAAGCCCAGTAAAGATAATTGCACACACCCACCCCCAGAGTACAAAACACACTATATCGATAATAGTACTTGGAGTTGATAAAATACGATATCAAGGTGCATGGTGAATACCAAAACTAATGCACTAACTTTCAATTCAAAAATCAGATTAGCAACAAGATAAATAACCTCGTACCAGCGTAAAATACAATCTCAAAGTAAGGAATTACCATATATAACTAAATTTACAGTAAGTCAACATGTTTTGATGTGTTTAAAACAATACAAAATTATGTTCGAAATGTTTCCACAAGTTCTGATAACGATATCTAATATTTCAAAAAGACTCCAGCAAATTTAATAACACTTCAAAAATTAAGATCATAATCTCTAGCTCATCCCCTTGAGCTAGCCCACGTTTCAATCCACGTGGCTAAGTCAGAAATAGATAAGTCACATACATTGTGACATGGCTCACCTGACTATAAAAATATATATCAAATGAACTTAATAAATACCAAGAGTTTGAAGCTGACAAAGTCATTATCGTTTACATGATTCTATGCAGAATAGTTTTATTCAAGGGATAACTTGAACAATGAAGTCAAAAAATTCTAAGAAAACTCAAAGCCTAAAAGTTGAAGACGACTAGTTACTATTTTCGTAATGTCTAAGATCATCAAAAACTGATAAGAAATTCATAAGATAGAGCAAATCAAAATAAGTTGATTTGCAGTGTCAAACAACAAATTTTGCAACCATGAATAACTTTCAAACTAAATTTTGATAAGAATATAGATGAATTCTGATAAAACACAAAAGTAAGAAGTTAAATAGGACTCCTTAAGGTTTCCAGATTGTCTGTAATCATCAAAAACCAATAAGAAATAAAGGACATAGAACAAATCGGAGTGAGCTGATTTACAGTGTCAAAAATAGAAAAGTCTGCACTAATAAATAACTTTCAAACTCAATTTTGACTAAGAACCAAATAAATTCTGATAGAACTTTAAACTACAAAGTTGAAGAAGACTCTTCAAGAATTTGATAATGTATAAGATAATTAAAAACCAAAGAGAAACAAATAAGATACAATAAATTGAAGTTGGCTGACTTAAATTGGCAAAAATATAAGCATACAAATATTTAGATCTATTTTTAAATATCGATCAATTGGAACTTCAGAAAACCTAAAGGTAAAAAAGTTGTATACATTATTTGGGATTTTCAAAATCTATAAGAACACTAAAATTGGACAAGGAATGAAAAAGTTACGGACTCTTGAAGTTTCTATAAATATTTATAACAAAAAGATCACGAATCAAAGTTAATATTCAAAAGTACGAAGAACTATTTAGTGTAACGATCAAGAATGTAATTAGTGTTCTAAAGAATCAATAGATATCTTTAAACAATAAATTAATTGACAAATGGATCGATTTTTAGAATTGAGATGGGGTAAATGCGAGAGAAAACCTTTCATCAATTGCGCAAATCAACTCCAAGTCTTGATCTCCTCAAACAAATTATATCAAAAATTCTAATATAATAATATCCAAAATTTTAATTAGACTTTATCAATCACAGTAGTTTATGTGGTTCTTACCACAAACCTCAATCACAATATCAAAATAAGTTCTTACCTCAATGTAATGATCAAAATCTGAAGAGTGTTCTTCCTAGAGATTCTTTGGAGGCTCTTTTGAATTTTGTTGTACTCCTAGAAATTATATTGTACATAAATCATTAGCCTAAAAGGAATGTAATTATATATTCCTAAAAGAATAAAAATTGCAAAATACCAATTATGTCCCAAACTTCTCTAACTTAATAAATGGATCAAACTTAAGCCCAAATTTAAATTGGGTCTTCTAATCCTAAAAGTATAACTCACTTTCTAGGAAGATAAATTTAAATTGACTTTTACGCCCACTGTCTAATTTGAAGTCACAATACATTCTAATTCGCACTTACACAAGTATCCATATAAAAAAAATCTGGGGTATTACAATAACAGTAAACGAATCAGATTTAGGATTTGAGACATCTTCTGTGTAGAACACTTGTGAAGCTTGACCAGCAAACACAAATGGTTCATCTGATCCCAGTCTTGACTTACTATTGACATCTACGATCCTTTATGAGCTAACACACATTCCTCTATTGGATGTAATATCAAAACATGTACATTTGAACATTATCAAGCGATTTTGGCTACCAAAATATGTTAGCTCAAAATCTCATTAAACTCTCCATAAAAATCCAGGCAATTATAATAGTCACCGTTGACCAAGACTTTGCAATTTTGGGTTCGTTTAATTCGGTCATGATTATTTATGTTAAACCTAAACCCATTGATGATAAAGCTTCTATGACAAGTAGCTTGTTTACTAAGGCCTTGAGCTAATACTTTCCAACGAGAGTCAACTGGTTTATCAATCGATTGAACCTAATATTAAAGACACAAAAAAGTAAGGATATATATATATATATCAGCATACTAACTAATCACATCAATATAAAATATAGTTTAGTTTCACAATTACACATTTTTTGAACCACTTGACAGATTGTAATTTTCGATAAAGTTTAAGTCCTGCGGATCAGGAATCTGAGATTTCGCTTTGAACTCACTGCACATCAATATAAGAAACTAAATCTCACCCATTTTCAAGTGTTTACAATAATTACATGAAGACATTAACTTATTCAACAAAAGATGAAACTTCTTCACAATTTAGAAGGGCGTGTACTGTGGCAGTACTACACTCTTCATTCTTTAGCCATCGAGAATAGGTTCATCAGAATTGACTATCTGAATGTTTGAATATTAATAAATTTCCTTCTAAATTTGTGCTGGCTCCGGTCTCAATTCGACTTGGTTGATTTAACTTTGTATCAACACTAGGCCCAAAATATTGGCTACAAAATTTAATCAACTCTTCCATTATGTAAGCCTCAGCAATTGAGCCCTCAACACGAGCTTTATTACAAACTTTTTTCTTCAAATAAAACATGAACCTAAAATTTTCGTGAATAGAGTTAACCCAAATCAAAGGTAGTTTACTGAATAGAGTTAACTCAAATCAAAGGTAACAGGGTTTACATTATGTGACATAAGAACATAGATTAAAAAAATTACCTCTCAAATTGATACATCCACCGATATTGCACAAGTCCACCTATCTCAGCTTCATATGCCAAGTGAACATGCAAATGCTCCTTTGGATGAAAGAAGGACAGTTGGAAGATTTTCTCAAGCTTGCAAATTGTTACTAGAATGTTCTTCTCAAGTATCTCCATATTACTTAATCGGAGTATTGAAGAACATATATCTTGAAAGAAATGAGATAATTTTGTCAAAGGCTCACAATAGCTTTTGACAACAATCCCTGGAAGACAATATGAATGAATCTTTTCATAAGTACGTGACAGTCGTGACTATTCATCCCTTCAAACTTACACTCTGATACATTACACCAACGGGAGTTTTGGATGTCTACCCATTCAGAAGCTTCAAATTCTTAATCCATTGATATACCTCATCTAATTGCTTTTTATCTAGACAGAATGGTGCTTTTGGCAGTATCGTCCTACCAGTGACTTGCATAGGATCAATTTACGCTATACAACCAACTGTTGAATATCATTTTTTTTGCTTTAAGGTGATCTTTCGATTTTTCCTTCACATTCATCACTGTGTTGAACACATTATAAAAAACAACCTTCTCAATGTGCCTCACATCTATGTTGTTTTGAATAATAAATGTCCTCCAATAGCTTGACTACAAAAAAATACATTGTTTTCTCCAACTGTGATATTTTCCTTATCTTGGAATCTTATGATCTGCCACATCTTTTCTATATGGTATGCCAATATCAAGTGCTTGTAGGTGTGAAAGCACTTCATCACCAGATGGATAGTCAAGTGTGACAACCTCACGCCTTTTGTTCTGTCAAATTTATCCTTTTGCCGACAAAAATGATGATCTGGTGGCGACAACTTACAATGATATCCGAACCATGAAGCTTTTCCATCGGGGTTCACGCCCATGCTAACGTTCCATGCGTGCTCCAGCCACACGTCATTCCTAATGCGAGAAAATCATGTATAGTCCACATCAGCGTAGCCCTCATTTCAAAGTTCTGTTTAAGAGATTTATCATAAATTTTAACTCACAATCCCGTAGCAATTTGAGCTCACCAATTAACGGCCTTAAATATACGTCTATGTCCCTACCAGGATCTTCGGACCTGTACTAAGTAACAACAAAAACATTTAAGGCTTATTCATGCATATTCTAGGGGGAAGGTTTTATGGGACAATAATAACATGGCAAATGGAGTAGGGTACGTTAGACTGTCGGAAAGGATTGAACCCATCGGTTGCCAAACCAAGTATAACATTCAGTACTTCCTAAGCAAAGGTTGGATGTCTGCGTTAAAGTATTTCCAAGCCTCTCCATCAGCAGGGTGTGTCATCATATCGACATCCTTGCTAAGAGTCTCAGTGTGAGCCCTCATATGTTCAACCGTTTCGGAGGAGTAGTACATTCTTTGAAGCCTTGTCGTAACCGAAAAATATATTAATACCTTCCATGCAATGTTTTTTTGCCCTTTGGGCTTATACCTTGGATGATCACAAACTAGACACTTTGTGTCAAATTCTTATTCTCTTTCCAATATAGTACACAGTCATAATTGCAAACATTTATCCTTTCATAATCCAAGTCTAGTTTCATCATCATCTTTTGACATCATAATATGATAGTGGCAACTTCTCACTCTCTGGTAAAATCTCCTTAATAAACGTCAAAATCTCGTTAAATGATTTCTTACTCAAACCGTAGTCTGATTTTAATTGTAATAACCTACTAACCGAAGACAACCTTCTCTCTTAATATATCAAAAACTGATGAGCACACTTATTGGGCTCTTGTGCATATGGTCATCATCACGGTAGTCACCCCAGTCAACATTAGCACACCCAACGTATATAACAATACCTCGATAATCATAAGGTTGACTAGTCGTGTTCGATAATAATACTATTTTTCCCCATGCTGATTCCACCTTGTGTATCCCCTTACAAAACAATAAAGAAGAAGATGATGTGTTATCATCATTCTTTTTCTCCAATGCAACAAGTCACAGATTCTACATGGACACCTTATCTTCACAAAGTCAACATATGCAGGATAAACAAACTCGAGAAATTCATCTACGCGATCCTCGAAATCATCATTATTTTTCCTTTTCATCCAACTTCAATCAACCGATATGATCACTAGCATTACCATATAACACCTTATATTAAAAGAATAATCATGTAGAGTTGATATGTAAATGAATGCATGCATGTGACAACATCTGCTTATACCCCCTCCATTATCTAGTAGGGAGTGATCCTATCCCATTCAGAAAATCACATGTCTAGAAAATAGTTAACGACTCATGCTTTGTCCTATGTCTACGAAAAATACGGCAGCACCTCTCTGTATTCCTCCAAGTACATGACATCGATTAGGTATTCAAACATTCAATCTTGCTCTTGCAAGATTAAATTGGTGTAGGACACTACATCTGTATGCACCTGGAGAAACACAGGAGAACGGTCTGCCAAATTTTCAAGACATATAACATGGAGCATGAGTCAATAAACTATTTTATAAACACTTAGCTTTTTCAAATTGTCCAAATTGGACATACAAACGCCCATTACAAAGCATTACTTTGTAATGATTACCTTTGAACAAGAACTAAGAATTTTATGCATGCATTTAGACATTAGTAATATTCAACAATCTTTCCGAAATATGAACAATTCGGAAAGATGGAATCATTACGTTAATTTGCAAGAACATGGCATAACTAAAACAACTCCCTTTCAAATTCTCAACGAGTTGTAACCAACTTGTTGTCAATATGGCAAATATTTGCTTGCCTACAAGCAATTTGATTCTCAGTGAAATGATATTTCTTAGCATAATTGATATTGTGTCATTAGATTGTGATATTGCGATATTACTTTATAAGGTCACGATTTAGGGTTAACAGTTTAGAGTTTAATGTAATATCCCGTACTTTTCGAGCGGTTTAAAAATAACTATCCGTGACCTGAATAATAAACGGGCAATAATTCAGAGCAATGCTCGGAGATTAGTAGAGAATGAAAGCTTTAAAAAAATTTGGGGCTAAAATATAACTTTTAAAACTTTCAGGGTCATTTTGTAATTTTAAAAACTTTGAGGGGCTATTTTGTAATTTTCAGAAGATGGCATGTATATGTCAAGATTTTTGAAACATTGTCACACACTAGTGGCACCTCCTACTTGGCTTATTATGACTAATCCAATTATAATATAGAATACGAGACAAAGATCTTTAAGGGAATTAGAGAGAGAGAGAGAGAGAGAGAGGGGGGGGGGGGGGATTCGGGAAAGGAAGGAAAAATAGAAAAGAAAAAAAAGTATAAACAGAGAAGATGCAGCTGCAGCATAAAACAACATAATGGGAAGAACTTATAAAACAGAGAGAAAAAGGGGATTCAGGCAGAAAAATCAGAGAGAGAATTTGAGAAACAATCTGCTAAGGTAATCTCTCTACTATTTTTGTATGTGTGATCTGGTGTTTGTTGTGTGTGTTCAGCATGCCTTTAGAGTATGTTTTGTGTGTGTTCTGGCTTCAGGGCACAGTGGGGTGTCATGGATGTGTGTTAATGAATGTTGTGTGTGAAAGGGGAGGACATGCAGCCATGAAGCAAGCTGTTTGGAAGGTGTTAGTGGGTCACTGTGTGTGTAAAATTAGGTACAGTGTGGGTGTGTGTTCACGGCTATGCAGTGTGTGTGAATTGTGTGCGTGTGTTCAGCAAAGGGGGATGTGAGGTAGAAGACATGTATGTCTTTCCAGGCCGTTTTAGTGTGTGTTGGAATTGAATTAATGTGAACACTACTTGTAATTGTCTCTTTGGGTTTGTGGGGGGGGGGGGGGGGGGGCGTGCTTAGGTAAATAGTTTTATACAAATTTTTTATATAGTTCAGATTAGAATTTGACAAAGTCCAAAACAGTAACCTACGTGATGTACACTGTAAAAAGTTTTGGGAATATTTAGTGTTCAAGAAGGATGCTAAATTAGGGTATCAATTGAAAAGAATTCCTGATTTATTTAGTATACCAAACCAAGTTATTTTAATCTGAAAATTTTAAAAAAATCTTATCTTACTGATCTATTTGAGTATCTAAAATTCCGTGCCCTTCTGAAGTTGATAGATATTTTTAGTAGAACCGGCTTCTGAGCGCTCGGTTTGGACACCGATTCGGGATTTTTGGAAATTTTTTTTCTAAAATACCTTTTAGCCCAAGAATGACTTCAGGATGCTTAAAATAGTGTTTTAAAGTGTTTTTGATATTTTTCTGGTGCCAGTGATTTTCAGGGGGTATTTTGGTAATTTGCCACCTATAGGCGGTGTTTTGGTAATGTTTTGGCGATTTAAGTATGAGATGGGTGTTTTTGGTATTTTACACATAAGGGGTATCTTGGTAATTTTACATACTCGGTGAGGGGACCGTTCTGGGGTATGTGTGAGTCAATATTGAATTCATAATATTGTAGTATATACTGCATACTAATAATTGGATTTTTCTGTTTAGGTTAAACCAACAGAATTTCCAATTAGACTAACTTAACTTCAGATCCAGGTAAGGGTTTCTATCTGAACCCCGGCTAAGGATTTTTATACGAACCCTAATTTCGAGAACGTGTGTTCATAAGTATCCTTTCCATTTGCTTATGGTTGTTGTCATACATTTGGATATGCATTGTTATCAGCATGTTATTGTCGAGGAAACCCCAATATTGAACTTGTCGGTTGTTTGGAAAGCTTAACGATGCTCGTCTGTTATTATATACTGATCAAATTCGATAACTATTTTGAAACCAATAAAACAATCCTAGAAGGGGGTGAATAGGATTTTTGAAAATTAATGAGGAATTTAAACTAAGCACAATCATAAATCTCAATCAAACCAAGTAATACTTCCATGAAGATGCTAACTAAACAATCTCAAACAATTAAAGAGCAATAAGTAAAGAGATTGAGTTAGAGATACTTGACAAGGAGATTTAAATGGTTCGGCTTGAACTACCCTCAAGCTTACATCCACCTCTTCAAGGAAGTCCCTTGCAAGAGCATTAGAATCCACTAGCAACAATCTTCTTCCGGGTCAAGATCAAAACCCTTACAACACTTGGTGATATCCCCATACCAAGTACAAGCCTTGAATCCACAAAGCTCACCCAAGACTTGACAAACCCAAGCCTTGATCAGAATCCTTTTACAAAGATCAATTGTGTACAAAGAAATCCTCTTGAAAGGAAACGAGTACAAATGAAGCTCTAGTACAATACAGAGATGAGAAAATTGATGACTTGAAGAATGCTCATTCTCAATCAAAGAATTGCTCACAAAGATGCTCTCTTTAATGATGTAAAATCATGAAGATGAAGAGAGAGAAGTTTAATCTATGAGCCTTGATGTTTCTCTAATGAATGGAGGCTTAGAATGTGGTTTCCATGATGTATGATGAAGCCCCAAATCATTTATATAGAGAAGATATGGAATATAGCCGTTAGAGGCAATATATGAGCAAAACTGCCATTGTAGTCTACTGTATTCCCAATGCTGTAGACTGGGTTCCCTCTAAACTAGCCGTTGCAGTCTTGTCCTTGAAAATAGCCGTTGAAACTGATTTTTGACCAATGCAGTCGACTCTATTACCCTTCTGCATATCGGCTGACAGAACCCCCTTTCCTATTTTGGGCATAACTTTCTCTAAAAAAATTGGATTGAGGTGCCGGTTTTTGTGTTGGAAAGATAATGAAATTTTTTATCAAAATATGAAAAGTTTAGCTCCAAAAACATTCTTGAGAAAATCTGAGTGAGCTCAAAAGTTCACTCATTTTTAAGAAACACACTTGTGTGAAAGGTTATGAACTCATATGCAATGCACGAGGTGTCCTAAGGTCATTTTAGGTCATAGTCATCAATCCAAGCATCAAACCAAGACTAGTTACATAAGAGTAAAGATCAACCACAATCAATAGTAACTTAGTCTATGCATTCTTTCTTGCTCTTTGACATGGGATTTGATGAAGCTTCCATAGCATGTCACCATAGCTTTAGGCTTCTTTGTCTTTAATCCATCTATCCAACTTCTCAAATATGTCTTCATGAGTGTGTATGTATATACCTACTAATAATTAGACCTGGCAATTTTTTACCCGTACCCGCGGGTCGACCCGTAACCGGTCAAAAACCCCGGGTATAGGTACACATATGTGCTACCCGTGGAAATTAGACCCGTACCCGGACCGGACCGTTTTTTCCGGGTCGGTCCGGGGCGGGTACGGGTTACCCGGTTTTACCCGGGTTTTTTTAACTATATAAGCCTCTTTGTGTGCCCTAATCCATAATCCCCTCTCATTTCTCCTCTGATCTCTCTTCAGTCTTCATATTCTCACTTCTCTACCGCCGCCCCAGTCCCCCAGGCCCATCTCCTTCTCTGCGCCACCACCCCAAGCCCATCTCCTTCTCTGCGCCACCACCCTATCCTTCTCCACCGCAACCGCCTCTTTCTCTCTATCCCTCTTCCCTCTCCCCTCTTCCCTCACTTATCAGTAATCTCGAGATCGAGCGCCAACTGTGAGCCCCTTCGGCCTTCACCGAGATCTACCACCGACAACCTAGGCTTCAGTCCTCTTGGGCACCTCACTCTTCAACGCGACGCCGACCACCGACCTCAACCGCCCTTGCTGCCGTCGCCACTCTCTCTCTCTCTATATATATATATCTCCCTCAGTGCTCATCCAAAATCAGTAAGAGGTTCTAGATCTTCTCTTACAATCACAGATCCACTACCGACGGTCGTCAATCGGGAGATTCTGAGGTACTCTGTCAAGTAGTACGACAGAAAAAAGAACGGCAGCTACGGGTTGAAATTTACGGAGGTGGTGGAGGCGGAGACGCATGTGGTTTCCGGCATCAAGTACTACCTCAAGATCTCGGCCGCTACTCCCACCGGCTCTCCCAAGATCTTCGAGGCCGTGGTGGTGGTGGTGAAGCCGTGGCTTCATTCCAAACAATTGCTCCATTTTTTGCCTTCGCCTACTACGAAATAAAGTGGATTTGCTAATAACCGTTCGTGTTGTAATACTTTAACCTGATGAGTGATGATGCTTGTTGTTCTCCTGGTTTCCAGTTTTATGTGTTTGCTTGTAACAATGTTCTAAATATGTACGAAAGACTTGTTTAAAGATCAGATCTACAGTTAAAGCAATGTTTGTTAAGAAAAAAAATTAATAAAAAATTTGGCATTTACCCGCGGGTAATACCCGGCCCGCGTGGGTAGGGTACGGGTTCTTAAAACGACTACCCGGAAAAAAACGGGTAAAATGTGCCCGGCCCGTTTTTGCCCGGACCCGGCCGGGTATTACCCGTACCCGGCGGATTTACCCGTTTGCCAGGTCTACTAATAATACACTCAAAGCACACATTAGAACATAATCAATGTGTAGTTATCATCAAAACAAGATGTAAGCCTAGGTAATCCAACCATATGGCTAACATATTTGCATTCATTTTTCTAAATTTTTGTGCCTGAATTCAATAACTGTTCATATTTATTGTGCTATTTGTTACTGGTTATTCAGAAATTCTGAGTGATGAATTATATCAGCATGCTTAATTGTCATTGAAACCTTAATTGATTTCGATTACTTGTATTCATGTTAATCTTCACTTTTATTGCATGTCAAGCAATGGATTTCTCGTTGATTTTATGATTTCTATTTTATGTGTTGACCATGGGGTTTATTCTGAGGGAGGCATTATAAGGAAGGATTAATACTACTTCTTACATGGAACACATGCTAGTCCCTTGATCGATAGAAATGACTAGTTATTATCATAAATCGTGCATGTGTACACTCTGTGCATTGCCTGAATGACATTGCCTCTGCCCATGATCAATATCTTTGAATCTGTTTACATTGTATCTTACAATGATTGTTTTGAAAATGACGTTCAAATAAATGTCTTGTTATCTGCTTGAAGGAGATTGAGTGAAACCCTTCCCCATAATGTGATCAAACTGTTTGTAATTATTTGAAACCCTTTCCATATTGTCTTTTGAAATATCTGTGATCGTTTTGAAATCCTTTGGAAAATCATTATTGCATTTTAATGACTTTGAAAATGATCTTCAAATGATTGTTTTGGTATTTGGTTATAATTATTAATGTTCATTTTGAAAACTGGGATGATTTTTAATGTTTGTTTTGGTGTCTATTTATGGCTGTCTTTGGTCATTTTTAGTATATGCTTATGACTGATTATGACCGTTTTGGAATTTATCAAACTGTTCTTAATTGTTGAAATGTTTTGAAACATTATCATCGAATGCACCCTTTTGAATCGTTTGTAATTCCTTTTGTTGTTCCTTGAACAACATTATTGAGCTCTCAAAAGCTCACATTTTGTTTGACTCCCTTCTACAGGTGATCAACTGTAGAATGCTCGGGATTGGGTTTAGAGTCTGTGTGAGATTCGGATGAGCTCACCACTACTGTATAGTAAGACCCCTTATGGGTCAACACTATTAGCTTGTCGTTCTGTAAAGAACCCAAGTTTTAATAGTTTTAGTTTAAGCAGTTCTTTTTGTAATCTTGTAATTTTTGAGGAATTTGAGTTAATGTCTAGTTAGATGCTCTGAAGTATGTGTCAGTAAACAAGGTTTGACAGGTTTGATGTGATGTCGTAGGTTAACGCTCCGGGAGTTCGGGACGATGGAGCTCCAAATTTCCAGGATGTTACATTTAGGGTTTATCGATTAGGGTTCAGTATTAGGGGTTAGTGTTTTGAGTTTATGGTTCTAGATTTAGGGTTTAATTTGGGGTCTAGGGTTGGCTTTAGTGTTTATGGTTTAAGGTTACAGTTTAGGGTTTCGTTCAAAGTTTGCAGTATAGGGTTTAGGGTTAGGGTTAATTTGTGGTTTAATTATTTGTTTAGGGTTTTGATTAGTCATGTGTTTTGGGTTAAAGTTTACGATTTAGGGTTAAGGTTGACAATTTTAGGTTTTAATTAGTTGTGTGTTTAGGGTTTAAAGCCTGCGATTTTGGGTTTAGGGGTTGTAAATAGGGTTAGGGTTAAGGCTTTAGGGTTTACGATTTACGTTTTAAGGTTTATGGTAGCTTCAAATTTTGTCAAAGCTATAGGCTTTAGTCGATTAATGCTTTTAATTAGCCAGTTGTGATTTTTAATATGTTGTCACTACTTCTAATTAGTCATATTAGTTCGATGGTTATTCTTAATTTTGACTAGTCATTTTAAGAGTTAATTAATTTGAAATTATATCGAAGCTAATATTATTTCGTGCTCACGGTGTTACATCGTGGTCCTCTTATGAGTTTATTCGCTTCAAATTTTTGTCCATCAGTTTAAAGCTGGATAAAAAAATTTATCCATCACTTTGTCCATCTCAATAATCTCATACAAACTGAGAACAATTGCATATTCACCTACAAGAAAAATAAATCCAACAAATTCAGTATAATATATAATTCAAAAATTCCAAGGTATTGTTACTTTTAAATATCAACATAAATCTAACATAATTCCAAACACAATTATTAAGATTAAACATGTAGAGAGAGCCGAAAAAAATGTGGGTATTGGACATGGAACGATGGCATGCGATGGGCAGCGGCTGTGGCGGCGGTGGCAAAATCTCAAGTGGTGGCGGCTGGGATGAGGTGTGATGTGGCGGCATGGTGGCAGTGGTGGTGTGGCAAAGGTAGGGGGCGTGGAAGGGTGGCTGGGGCATATTTTGGGTTGTGCTTGTTAGGGCTGCACCGTTGAGCAGTGGAAGGGGCGAGGTGGAGTAAGGATGCGGTTTATGAGTGTGGGGGAGTTGGCGGTAGGCGAAGGAGCTACCCAGAGAAAGAGAGAGAAGATAGAGAAAGAAGAAGCGATAGGGAGAGAAAGAGAAGAAGATTAAGGTTTGTTGGGTCCAAAGACATCTAGAGATGGATTTAAGTTGTCGCTAAAAGTCGGTTATTAAAGGCATTAAAATGTTTTTTGAAAAAATAGACTTTTACCGATAGAATGGGTCAGTGGGTAAGGTCCTTTCAACAAAGTTTCTCGAAAAAAGAAAACCCAGGAAAAAAGGGAAAAAAAATCCAAAAAATAGAATTACCAACGGATTTTCTGTCGGTAAAAGTGGCTTTTTAACGACATAGTTGGGTCCCGTCGCTTAAAGTCCATGGAAAAAGGCCTTTTTCTTGTAGTGTCTATATAACTATTAACTAGAAAATTAGAATCGTGAAATTTGTAACCTCATTTGCTATCTTTTCCAAACTTTCCTTTTAGGGTTAATTACACGTATGTCCCTGAGGTTTGGGTGAAATTATAGTCAAGGAAGTTTCAAAAAGTAACAGACCATGACCACAAACGTTAAAAAGGTAACACTTATGTCCATCCGTGAGGTATCCGTCCAAAAATTGTATTTTTTGTGATGTCATCAATACATATTTTCAAAATATGGCAATCCTACCCCTAGATTAATGTTACCTCTCTTCTCACATTTCTCTTTCACGAGCCTTCTCTCTCTTTCCCTTATCTCTTTCTTCCATCAGATACAAGTGAAGTTCTCTCTTCTTCTCCAGCAACCACGCCGTCGCCCGCACCGTTTCACAACCAAGATGCTATCCCCACCGTCCCACCACCACACCGCTACCCCCACCGCCCACCGTTCCACCACTACGCCGGTGCCTCCAACGCCCACCACCATGCACGCTGCTCCCCCACCCCCCGATGTTGTCCCACTCCCTTCCTCTACCCCGCCACCTTCCCCTTCCCTCTACCCCACCCCGTCGTCCCCGCCCTCTCTTCCCTTACCCCGCCACCTTCCGCTTCTCTCCACCTCACCCCGTCGTCCCCCGCTTCTTCTTTCCTTCCCTACCCCACCCCGTCGTCCCCCGCTCTTCTTTTCCCTACCCCGCCCCACTTCCTTTGCCCTTCCCTTACCCTCCGCTGCCTTCCCCCTCCCTTCCCCGACGCCACCTCGCTCCTTCCCCCACCCCTACCTCACGCCGTCCCCCTCCCTTCCCTTACTCGAATGCTTTTCGATTTCTTGAAAAGTTAGATAATAAATGTTGAAATTGAAAAAGAATTGAAACCCTAATTTAAAAATTAGGGAGATAAATGAATAGCTTGAAACCCTAATTTGAAAATTAGGGTTTCAATTCTTATTAAAATTGAAATCCTAATTTGAAAATTAGGGAGATAAATGAATGACTTAAAACCCTAATTTAAAATTTAAGGTGTCAATTCTTTTTGAAACCCTAATTTGAAAATTAGGGAGATAAAAGAAATGGCATGAAACCCTAATTTGACCATAAGTCATGGACAATATGGTCATTTTGACCATTCCATTATGTATTTAGGTATTCCGTTAGGTCAAAGGACATAAGTGCCTATTTTCCAAACTTATGGACACGCGTGTAATTTCACCCAAACCTCACGGACATAAGTGTAATTAACCCTTCCTTTTATGGTCAATATCATCTTTGACCTTTGACTTTTTTTACCTCAAATAATCCTTGGTGTCAATTCATGAATTGTTTTGTGATAAAGTCATAATATAATATTGTACATGCTAATTTATTATTTCTATAATCCTCGTCAAACTAATTGAGTTCATAAGTCCTTTTGTTCACCACTTCACCTTATCTCAAATTAGAAAGTCCTTTTTAATAAACCTTAGGACAATCTCTTAATATCATTCCTAATATATCTCAACAAATATTCAAATGAGATCACTAATTTCTTCTTCTGTCTAATTGCTTATCTCAAAATTTGATAGGTTTTAAAGACATAGCAAAACTTATATGCCGAGTAAACTCTTCTACGATATAATTTGAAAACAATTCTTGTAATCCTATCATTTATCTTCCTAAGAATCACTTGCTTATATTCATACTGCAATTTTGTCTCTATTCTTTTCTTCATAATGGTACATAGTAAAATATGTCGACTGCTATGGAGATAGAGGTAAAATCAGATCCAACTTTTTATGAAGTCATTTAAATTATGAGCACGCCTGGTGTACATGGTGTATATTGAAACAAGTGGTGGTTGGTGATGGTTTGTGTAATATCCCGAAAATTTCCTTTTTCTGTGTGCGAAATTTTTATTTTTAGTAAAAAAGCTTGTGGTCTTTTTGAGAATATTGAGAAAGTAATTTTTATCATTTTTGAAGTTTTTAATCGAATGGAAAATGTTCAATATTTTGATAAGGAAGTTTCGAAAGTTTTAGTCGAATTAAAGAGGTTTTAGTCGACTAAAAGTGAGTTTTGGTCGACTAAAAGTGTTTTGGTCGACTAAAAGTGAGTTTTAGTCGACTAAAAGTGAAAGAAAAAAAAATTGCCTAAAAAGTTTTTAGTCGACTCAAAGTGTTTCATTCGACTCAAATGTTTTTATTCGAATGCAAACTTAAATTTTTGACCCTCTATATAAATAGTGTCTTATTTCATTTTCTTGCTTTTTCGGGGTTTCTCTGTTTCTTCCTCCTTTGCGAGAGCGAGAGAGAGAGAGATAGTAGGAATTTTAGCCAGAACTTTGTTCAAAGGCCTCCATCCATAGGTTCTGATCCTATTTGTCTGAGGTGCAACAAGCGTCATGGCGGTCAGAGTTGCCATTGGGATACGGGAACGTGTTTCAGGCGTGGCCAAAAGGGTCACTTTATCCGGGATTGTTCTATGCTAGTGTCGGGGCAATCTGGCCCACAAGGTTCAGGTGCAGCGAGTACCGCTTCGGGCCCAAGGCAGAGTACAAGTCAGTCAGTAGGAGGGCAAAAACCTAAGGCTACCGGCAGGGTGTTCAACATGACGGCTAAGGATGCATCGGGTTCAAAGGATGTGGTGGCAGGTACGATTCAGATTGACTCAATTGACGCGCATGTATTGTTTGACTCTGGTGCCACACACTCTTTTGTCTCTTTTTCGTTTGCACGTCGACTTGGGGTGAGACTTGAGTCTCTTGATTATGAGTTGTCTGTCGGTACTCCAGTTGGAGATTCTGTGATAGTTAATTCAGTGTTGAGAAATTGTAAGATCCGCTTATGTGATAGGGACCTTTCGGGGGACTTAATTCCTTTAGATATCTGTGATTTTGATGTGATTTTGGGTATGGATTGGTTGGCATACTATCATGTGTTAGTTGATTGCTTTGAGAAGCGAGTCCGTTTTCGTTCATCTAATTTGTCTGAATTTGAGTTTAAGGGTTCGAAACCTAGTGGGTTGTCGATTATTTCAGCTATTGCGGCTCGCCGCATGCTTCGTAAAGGTTGTAGGGGTTACATTGCACACGTCCATGATACTAGTCATGAAAGTCTTGAAATATCAAAAGTACCCGTAGTATGTGATTTATCTGAGGTGTTTCCCGAGGAGTTGCCCGGAAAACCCATTGATCGTGAGATGGAATTCACAATTGATTTAGTGCTCGGTGCGGCACCTATTTCTAAGGCTCCATATCAAATGGCGCCTTCCGAGATGAAGGAGCTAAAGGAACAGCTTCAAGAGCTACTTGATAAGGGGTTCATTCGTCCTAGTGTGTCACCTTGGGGTGCCCCTGTATTATTTGTTAAGAAGAAGGACGGTACATTTAGACTTTGCACTGATTATCGTGAGTTGAATAAGATGACTATCCGTAATAAATATCCGTTGCCGCGCATAGATGATTTGTTTGACCAACTTCAAGGAGCGAAGTTTTTCTCGAAAGTAGATTTCCGTTCTGGATATTAGCAGCTAAAAGTCAAGTCGGAGGATGTTTCAAAGACTGCGTTTAGGACTCGTTATGGTCACTATGAATTTCTGGTGATGCCATTCGGGTTGACTAATGCCCCTGCTGCTTTTATGGATTTGATGAACCGTGTGTTTAGACAATATTTGGATCAATTCGTTATTATTTTTATTGATGATATTTTGGTTTACTCTAGGTCGGAAGAGGACCATCGTGAGCATTTGCAGATTATCTTGCAGACTTTGAAAGATAGTAAACTGTATGCTAAATTTTCGAAATGCGAGTTTTGGCTTGAACATGTTACATTTCTAGGGCATGTGGTGTCTAAGGATGGAATAACCGTTGACCCCTCTAAGATTTCAGCAGTGATTGACTGGCAGAGACCTAGCACTGTCACGGAGGTGCGAAGCTTTTTGGGATTGGCAGGCTACTATCGTCGATTTGTTGAAGGATTTTCAAAAATTGTTGTGCCATTGACTAAGTTGACTAAGAAGAACACCCAGTTTGTTTGGAGCGAAGAGTGCGAAGCTAGCTTCCAAGAACTGAAAGAAAGGTTAGTGTCTGTATCGGTTTTGACTTTGCCATCTGGTTCTGGAGCTTTTGTGATTTATAGTGACGCCTCAAAGAAGGGCTTAGGTTGTGTTTTAATGCAACACGGTAAGGTGATTGCTTATACTTCGAGACAGCTTAAACCCTATGAAGAGAACTATCTCACCCATGATCTTGAGTTAGCGGCCGTGATTTTTGCTTTGAAGATATGGAGGCATTACTTGTACGGTGAGACCTGCGAGATTTACACTGATCATAAAAGTCTTAAGTATATTTTCACCCAAAAGGAGCTAAATATGAGACAACGGCGTTGGTTGGAACTTTTGAAGGACTATGATTGCCCGATTCATTATCACCCTGGTAAGGCGAATGTTGTAGCGGATGCACTCAGTAGAAAAAATAGCGAAAACTTAGCAGCCCTAATCACTTGTCAACCTCAACTGTTGGAGGATATGATGGACTTGGGTTTGGAGGTTAGATGGCAAGATGGTGGGGAATACTTAGCAGCGTTGCAGGTACAGCCTACTTTGATCAGCAGGATCAAGGAAGCCCAAGGTGGAGATTCGGGTATAGCTCACATAATTGAGAACATTAACAGTGGGAAACAATCCGAGTTCAGAATTGACGAGCACGGTGTCGTTTGGTTTCGTAGTAGACTTTGTGTGCCAGGTGATTTATCCTTGAGGAGGAAGCTACTGTCCGAGACTCATAGTTCTGGTTTCTCTATCCACCCGGGAGGGACAAAAATGTATCATGACCTTAGAGAGCATTTCTGGTGGAGTGGCATGAAATCGGATATATCAGAATTTGTCTCTCATTGTTTAGTTTGCCAAAAGGTGAAGATGGAGCATCAGAAGCCTAGCGGACTACTTCAACCACTTGAGATTCCGCAGTGGAAGTGGGAGCATGTAACCACCGATTTTGTAGGAGGCTTATCAAGGACAGTCAAGGATTTTGACACCATTTGGGTTGTCGTCGATAGGTTGACTAAGACTGCGCATTTCCTTCCGATCCGATCAACAGCACTCTTATCTGAATTAGTCCGATTATATATTGATGAGATTGTGAGGTTGCATGGTGTACCATTATCTATAGTGTCAGATCAAGATCCGCATTTCACTTCGAAGTTCTAGAGGAGCTTTCTGAATTCTATGAGCACTGACCTTCATTTTAGCACGGCTTATCATCCGCAGACAGATGGACAGTCCGAGCACACCATTCAGACATTAGAAGATATGTTGAGAGCTTCGCTAGACCTTGGTGGGACTTGGCATAGTCATTTGCCTTTGGTTGAATTCGCATATAACAACAGCTATCAGACAAGTATTAAGATGGCACCGTTTGAGGCATTGTACGGGCCGAGATGTAGGACACCATTATGTTGGGACGAAGTAGGAGAGAGACGGTTATTAGGACCAGAATTGGTGCAGATGACCACT
Source organism: Escallonia rubra (assembly GCA_033065855.1). NCBI lineage: Eukaryota > Viridiplantae > Streptophyta > Magnoliopsida > Escalloniales > Escalloniaceae > Escallonia > Escallonia rubra. Next base: position 428,509 of record JAVXUO010000939.1, read on the forward strand.
TAAAAAGTTGATTTGATCTGGGAACGTCTCAAGGCGGCTCAAGATAGACAACGCAGTTATACGTCAAATCGTCGTCGCGATCTTGAATTTGAGGTGGGTGATCACGTGTTTTTGAGGATTTCACCTTGGAAGGGGGTGATGCGTTTCGGTAAGAAAGGCAAGCTTAGCCTTAGATTTGTTGGTCCATTCGAGGTTTTAGAAAGAATAGGTCTGGTGGCTTACAGAATTGCGTTACCGCCAGAGCTTTCGCAGAATTGCGTTACCGCCAGAGCTTTCGCACGTTCATAACGTTTTCCATGTCTCGAATTTGAGAAAATATGTTTACGATCTGACGCATATTGTGTCGTACGAGCCTTTATCAGTTCGGGAGGACCTTTCTTACGAAGAGCAACCGGTTGAGATTTTAGATCGTCGCGACCAAGTGTTAAGGATGAAAGTCATTCCGTTAGTTAAGATTTTGTGGCGGAATCACGAGATAGAGGAAGCTACTTGGGAGCTTGAGGAAGCTACTTGGGAGCTTGAGGAAGCCATGCGCAAAAAACACCCTCAGCTTTTTGACATTTAAGGTACGTTTTAAATTCCGAGGATGGAATTCTTTTAAGGAGGGGAGAATGTAATATCCCGAAAATTTCCTTTTTCTGTGTGTGAAAATTTTATTTTTAGTAAATAAGCTTGTGGTCTTTTTGAGAATATTGAGAAAGTAATTTTTATCATTTTTGAAGTTTTTAGTCGAATGGAAAGTGTTCAATATTTTGATAAGGAAGTTTCTAAAAGTTTTAGTCGAATTAAAGAGATTTTAGTCGACTAAAAGTGTTTTGGTCGATTAAAAGTGTGTTTTAGTCAACTAAAAGTGTTTTGGTCGACTAAAAGTGAGTTTTGGTCGACTAAAAGTGTTTTAGTCGACTAAAAGTGAAAATAATAATAATAATAATAATTTTGCCTAAAAAGTTTTTAGACGACTCAAAGTGTTTCATTTGACTCAAAGTGCTTCATTCGACTCAAATGTTTTTAGTCGAATGCAAACTTAAATTTTTGACCCTCTATATAAATAGTATCTTATTTCATTTTCTTGCTTTTTCGGGGTTTCTCTGTTTCTTCCTCCTTTGCGAGAGAGAGAGAGAGAGAGAGAGAGAGAGAGAGACAAGGCCTTGGAAGTTTGGAAGATCTAAGGTGAAGCTTAAGGTTTTGCTTTTTTCAAAGGCTTGGCTAAGGTAAGGGTTATTTTCGAAATTCACATCAGCGATGGACCAATCGCTATTGTAAGTCTTTAGTTTCTTTTTGAAATCTGAATTTCTTTGAGTTGAGTTAAGTGATTCTTCTTCTCCTCTTTGCTTTGAGAGTTACTATGAATAATTTGTTCCAAATGCTATGACTCGTGAAATTCAATTGTTGTCGAATTTGTCTGATCTTAGAATTTGCGATGTTGATATCGTTCGTTTTAGAGATTATCATTATTTCAGAAACTCCATATATTGTTTGACATGTCCGGTATTTGATTTAGTTAAATTGAATTCTTTGTTTTGATAATTCTATGAGCCATGTCACAGTGTATGTGACTTATGTCTGACTTACCCATGTGGATTGAAACGTGGGCTAGCTCAGGGGAGTTGAGCTAGAGATCGCGATCTTACTTTCTGAACCGGCTTCATATGTCAGTGATGGCGTATGTGACCACTTTCTGAATGGCTCTCTAGTGTCTGTTTCTTTATTTAGATATGTTTTGAAATTTAAAACCCGGTTTGATTGTCCGTTCTGTTGAGATCTTTTGTGCTTCCGAAATTTTCGTTTATCTGATATTTTCGTTTTCGTTTGATTGGTCCTTTGAGGGACCTTACTGGGCATTTGGCTCATCCCCTTATTGTTGTTCTTTTCAGGAGACCAGTAGGTGGGACCTTGTATTGGAGGGCTAGCTAAGCGATCAAGAGTTAGCTGTTTTGTCTCAGATATTAGTTCTGACGTTACTTGGGTATATTTTTGGAAACTCCGTGTTGGAGGACATGACTTGTATAAAAGTGTTGGGGTCTTTTTGTTAGACATTGATGTATTTTGGGAATTATTAGTACATGCTCTGACTTACCATTTTGGAGTTTTTATGATAATTAAAGGATTTTATTTGATCTATGTGTATTCGGCATTAATGCTCCGGAAATAAATCCGGGGCGTTACAGTTTGGATTTGTATTGAAGTGTGGCATTTCTCATAGCCTTTAAGAAGAACTCATTGGTTAAATTTTTTTTTTTGTGTGTGGGGGGGGGGGGGGGGGAAAGGTTGAGTTTACTACAAGATAAGAGCTCTATAGTGACGAAAAAGTCAACGGTACATAAGAACCCATGGGAACAAGTGTTGTCATACCAACAGCAACAAGGGTCCGTGGGCACAAGTATTGTTATGTCAACATTACACAGGCCCGTGGGCAGAAGCATTCAACTTCTTCACTATTTTAAAATTTATGGTTCACATAGATAGAAATGGTTCAGTGGGTAACCCATAATATGATCACCTATTTTCGTATTCAAGACATTATGAAATGCATGTTCCTAAATGAGTAAAGAAAACAAACACACAATATAAGATTTTACGAAATTTATTAATATGGCTACGTTCTCAATCCCCAATTTACGACTATTTATCAACAGTTTATATGCAGATCCCCGAATTCCACTCTGTCATTCTTATGCATGCTGATGCACTCTAATAACTAAAAAAATTGACATTTTATTTGAAAGCATGTTGCTGTGTATTTTTTACGGAAACATGAGATATGACTAGTATGAAAAAAAGAAAAAAAGAAGAAGCAAGCACAGTGGATGTCTTATTGCTTTTTATTTTATGAGCTTTCCATGTAGCACCCCGTTAAAATTTTCTAGTACATTAATCTATCGTAAATAGTTGTTTTGGGCCTTTTAGTACTAATAGAAAGTTATGGATAAACTTTGAAAAATTACCTAAAATTGGGGGGAGGGGGGTTGGTAATTTTTCAGTTTAGGGTATATATATATATATATATATATATATATATATATGTATGTATCCTCAAGTTTACATCAAGTACAACTTTAGAACCCAAGTTTGAAGGTGCGCCAAATAAGTATCCAACTTTGAAAAAGCGTACCAAATCAGTACCTCAGCTAATGGACGACCGACGCTGTTAAAAAGTTAGAGGGTATGACCGTCATTATATAAACAAACATGAAGTCTGTTCTCATGGCCACGTGGGCTGCCCTTTTTACACTTCCAATGTAAATTGATTAATTCAACTTATTGTTTTCTCTCTCTCTCTCTCTCTCTCTCGCTCTCTCTCTTACTCTCTCACTCACTATAGTCACAAAATCATCGTAATTAGAATAAGACTGACTCAACTAATAGCTTCCACCGCCAACCACCATTGTCACCGGCTTCCACCACCACCATTATTGCAGTAACCCATCACCTGTCCTTAGTCAAGTCTCTGCCACCACAACACCATCTCCTCGCCGCATTACCAAGTAGCGCAACCTCACTACTCACCACACCCGCTGCCACCACCGATGAGACCCACCCCGACTTTCACTCGCCACCACCACTACTACCTTTACTTCCAATCTGATCCAGATCCCTTTTTTATTTCCATATCGGTTCAAGCCACGACATGCCCATGAGGCTCTCTGTCCTCACCCAAGGACACGTCGGTGTCGACGTCGAGGTGCTAGAAGGTGCGGTGGTGAGATGGTGTTATGGCGACAAAGGTTCAACATTTGATGAATTAATTGGATTGTGTTGTAAATTTAATACAGAGCTTGTAGGGGGACTGGGTTTGGTTGTGATCAAAGAATATGATGGGTGATTGTGACTGTGCCGGCAAAAGACTTGATGCCGACGGTGGAAGCTTTTAGTTGGTGGGCGAAAGACTTGATGCCAGCGAGCTTATATCAGAGGATCTGCCACTGTCGGCAAAGGACTTGATGGCGGAGGGATGTGGGAGGCAAGCTTAGATCAGAGGATCTGCCACTATTGGCAAAGGACTTGATGCTGGCTGAGAGAGAGAGAGAGAGCAATAAGTTTGAAATAATCAATTTGCATTGGGAACATAAAAACGCGCGGCCCACGTGGCCAGGGGACAAACTTTGTCTTTTTTTATAATGACGGTCCTACCCCTTTGACTTTTTAACGGCATCCGTCCTCTGTCAGTTGAGGTACTGATTTGGTACGCTTGTTCAAAGTAGTTGGGGACGTCTTTGCCGCACCTTCAAACTTGGGTGCTATACTGGATGTAAACTTGATGGTACAATTTTAGGATTTGCCCATATATATATATATATGTGTGTGTGGAGCTGATCCATTGCTCGCGTGGGTAACTTATGCTAAGTTACCCGCGTGATCTGGCCCGACAGACAGGTCAGATCTAACTTTTTTAAAACTTTTTTGCCCTCCGCTACATTATGTAGCGGACGATACATAATATAGCTGATGATGTTTTTGTCAAAAGTACCGTTCGCTACATTATGTAGCGGACGACGAAAAAAAATACAAAAAATAGATCTGGACCGTCCACATCTAGCGCGTGGACGGCCAGATCTCGTGGGCAACTTATTTAAATTGCTAGCCCAAGCAATGGATCAGCTGCCATATATATATATATATATATATATATATATATATATATATATATATATATATATATATATATATATGGGAGCAGCCATCCCCCGATTCCTTTCCCTTATTTTCTTCTACAACACGCGGGGCAGGGGGGTAGCCGGAAATAAAATTTTTGGCGATCGAGTGGATTTTTTTGATGAGTCTTGTATCCGTTTTCTCTCAAATTATTGAATGTATTATGGGAAAAAAGGGACTATGATTATAGTAGTTGTGTGTGCATTAGTGAGGGGTGTGTGTTGGGCAGCCGTGTCGCCAAAGGAGATGGCAGCTGTGAGTGTAACATGAGTGGTTCAAGCAGGTTACAGCCATGGTGGCTGTGACTGTGTACCTCTATGTGTGTGTGTGTGAGAGAGAGAGAAGAAGAAGAAGAAAAAGACATAAATAAAATTTTGGCGATCGAGTGGATTTTTCCTGATGAGTCTTCTATCCTTTTTCTCTCAAATTATTCAATGTATTATGGGAAAAAAGAGGGCTAGGATTATGGTAGCTGTGTGTGCATTAGTGATGGGTGTGTGTTGGGCAGCCATGTCACCAAAGGAGATGGCAGCCGTGAGTGTAATAGGGGTGGTTCAAGCAGGTCACAGCCATGGTGGCTATGACTGTGTACCTCAGTGTGTGTGTGTGTGTGTGTGTGAGAGAGAAAGAAGAAAAAGACATAAGTAAAAATTTTGGCGATCAAGTGGATTTTTCCTGATGAGTCTTCTATTCTTTTTCTCTTAAATTATTCAATGTATTATGGGAAAAAAAGGGGCTAGGATTATGGTAGTTTTGTGTGCATTAGTGAGGGGTGTGTGTTGGGCAACCATGTCGCCAAAGGAGATGGCAGCCGTGAGTGTAACAAGGGTGGTTCAAGCAGGTCACATCCATGGTAGCTATGACTCTATATGTCTGTGTGTGTGTGTGTGTTTTTTTTAAGTGACAAGAAGGGTTGTCGTAGGGTGATGGCTGCCGTGAGAACGAGCTGCCGTGAAGTTTTTATGGGTGAGTGCCATGGCTGCTGCAAAGATAGCCATGGGTGTGTGTATGTATACGAGTGTGTGGCTGTATTTGTGTGTGTGTTTATGTATGTATGTGTGCATAAACAAGTGTGTGTGTGTGTGTGTGAGAGAGAGAGAGAGAGAGAGAGGTGTCTTCTAGTGTGTGCATGGGTGTGTGTTTGTGTGTATGTTTACGTGTGTGTGGGAGGATTGCCATTATGGCAGTCTATGCGTGTGTTTGTGTGTGTACGTGAAGCTGCTGAGAAAGAAAGCACGTGCGCGTGTATTTGTGTGTGTGTGTGTGCGCGCGCGCGTGTATATGTGGGCATGTGTGGTGTGTGTTTGTGCGTATATGGGGGTACGTCATGACTGAAACGTACGCGCGCGTGCGTGTGCGATCGTGGGTCTAAGGGTGTCTTGAGAGAAGGGCAAGAAGAAGATGCAACGGTTTTTTTTTTGTGGGTTTGTCCAGTTGGTGGTACCCTGTGCTTACACGGGTGTACCACAGCTCGCGTTATGATCGACACGTGCATTGGGTAGCACACAGTGATCGTTAGCATGTTAAATTTTGTAGTAGGATACCTTGGGCTAAGTTAGAATATCTGGCAAACTTTTATAATTTCATGACATCATTTGTATATTTAATATTTTCTGTAAGCTTAGATTTGTAAAATTTGTTTGGAGTCTTTGAAAATCATGAAAAATTCTAGAAAAATTGTAATAATATTTTTATGGTATAAATAAGTCTCAGTTTAAGTTTGATGAATCTTAGAGTTGATTTGGTATCATTACTGTATCGCATTGAATTTAGCAAAATGAATAATTTAGAAATAGTTCTAATGCCTTTTACATGTTACAAAATTTTGGAACTTTATTTTCCGCTTGAAACAATTATGACTATTTATGGGCTTTTACCTCATTTAAATATTTTTTTAAATTTGAAAATATTCAAAAATTTATATTTTATATGCTACTTTAAGCCATAAAATGGTTTTATGAGAATTTATTATCAATTTTGAGTTGTTATTAGGGCTTGAGGAGTGTGTCGGGTTTTTTTGGCTAGGTTGGCCATGTGTGGGACCCACTTTGGGTTGCGTCATTCCGGGTTTAAAAGTGAGCGCTGTTTGAGTAGTTCATATTGAGATTATAGTATAGTAGCGTAGATTGTGTTCTGATAAATAATTTGCCTGGTCTAGGTTGATTCAAATGATTGTTGATCGAGGTTGTTTAGCTTCGCATAATTTAAATTAAGGTAAGGATTTTATATTTGAGCCCTACTTCATAATTCTGAATTCATATGTTTTATTCTAACTGTTTCGCGAAATTCCATTGAACTCTGGTTTTATAAATTTTCATAAAAATATTTGGAATTGCCCATGAAACCCTAACTTGAACCTTAAGCAGTCGTTTGAAACTCTTATTAATGGTAATCCGTTTTCCTTATTCGAGCATTATGCAAGATGTTAAATTTTGTGTATTTCTTCTAAATATTGACGTGAGATAGTAAATCTTAGACGTTATAAGGATGGTCTGTTATGTGGGTGTTATAAGGTTGGTCTGTTCTGTTTGGGGTTGCAACTAGTACCTAAGTGGACTTGTTTTATACATATGCATATGTAGTTTATATCTGTATCTGAGCACTGCCGGGGTGGCTTTGCTAATCTGTACTGCTTATGTTCAATGTTATATGTTTATGTTTTATCGTATCTGAAATGTTTTGAAATGCCTATTGATTTGAGAGATTGAGTTGATACTCTTCCATGTATCTATATCGAGATGCTTTGATTTTATTTAAGATTCTTTTTTAAAATTATCATTTGACTGCATATGAAAAATTGTTAGAATCACACAATTTTAAACTCTTGACCAACCTTACTGGACTCTCAGAAGCTCACTTTCATCTGATTTCCTTCTACAAGTAATGATCACGGGTAGGTTTCTTGGGGATGGGTCTAGAGTCTGAGTGAGAAGTTGGACTATCTTTCATTATCTTATTTAGTAAGACCCCTGTGTGAATGAACACTGTTTAGCTCGTGATTTTTCCTTTATGACCATTTATTTTAACTTTGAAATATGGCACGGATTAGAAGCTCGTATATATATATATATATATATATATATATATATATATATATATATATTCGAGTTGTTTGTTGAATTGAGGATTTTATGCCATTAAGTGATTGATCGAGCGAATGACTGTTTTAACGCTTCGAAAGTTCGGGGTGTTAAAGCTCTGAAATTTTGGGTCGTTACATGCCAGTTCTATTCACCCGGCATGGGTTTTCCTTTTTTAGTTTGATCTTAGATATATGAACTCAGTTTAAAAAATATTGTTAGCTAGTCAATGGTAAGTTTTGTTGTTATATATGGTCGTTGATTACCATTTTGGTTTCCGGTGAAAGTGGTAATTTTCTCACTAGTCTTTGTGTCTCATATGATGAGATAAAAAAGAAACAAGATGTTGCTGCAACGTCAATGGTTGGGCTCAATATGCTAGCTACTAGTTGCCATGACATACTTTCACAAACTTGGGATAAAGATGGCCATGGTAGAGTTCGTTGGATGAGCTTGGGGGCCAATATCACCAACACCTTTGGCAGAAGTTGAAGGATTACTTCTGAGCCCGTGCTAGGCTTAATGGAAGAGCTCGTCGTGCTGAAAGAGAAAGTGGTTGAAGTTGATGCAAAAAAGTCTCAACTAGACGAATTGAAAACGATAAGTCCCAATTAGAAGAATTTAAGAGCATGAATTCTCAACTAAAAGAATTCAACGGAATGAAGTCTATGATGGATGAGTTCGAGGCTAATTTCATGCAAACCCAGAGTCAAGTCCAGACGCCTTTAAACACTCAGGTAACATCCGCTTCCTGTGCTTTGTCACACATTAGCTGCTCTCTTTCTCTCACACACGCGCGCGCGCACGCGTTCGGAGTACATTTCCATGACCATACCTCTGCACTCCCCTGCTCCATCAACGCATAGCCACAAACCCTAATTTCCTTACCAAGGTTGCTGGCAAATTCACTAAGGGAGTACTAATTATTGAAAGAATAAAAAGCAAAAAACAATTCACATATTAGAAACTTTAGGAAAAAAATTAAACAGGGATGGATATTGTTTGGGGGTATGAAGACTCGAGAACACGGTCCTAAGAGCTTCTGTCACTAGGAAGGTGAGTAAACTTGAGTTTTGAATGTCTGTCATAAGTTCATTAAAGCGGACAGAAAACCTAAGTAGGTGAAAAAAAATGAACCTTAAAGACAGCTTATGTACACATACACCCATGAAAGTATGCACCATCGACTAATAAATGAACCCTAAAGACAACTTATCAATACATACACCCATGAACATATGCATCATCAACTGATTACTTGTCCTTTTTTGCTTATGCCATAATATTAATGGTGCTGTGATAGTGAAGGCACCAGTGTTATTAGCATGCACGCTTTGTGTAAAAGAGGATGCTTTGGCATTAGCTTTTCTGAAGCACCATGAAAGCACAACTAGACATGCAAAGGAACTCTAAATATTTTGCAAAGTTTAACGTATTTTAATCAATTAATGGCCTGAATTATTACTGTTTAGCATGCCCGAACTAGTATTGATTTGAAAGGGGATGGCCTGAATTAGTACTCAAATAGGACTTCTTATTTTGTTGTTGTGTTTGTCCTCTTTTTATCATCAATGAGAGGAAGCCCGTGAGTGAACAGTTGAAGCTATCATGCTCATGCCCGAATATCTTAATTTTCTTAGTTTGACATTGAGGCTTATTTTTCAGTTTATGTTGTTCTTTTCGTCTATATGAAACATGATATACAATCTTGTTTTCTACCACTTAAATAAGTAATTAGCGTGTCCCATTTTGTAGGATGGTTGTAATGGTGCGGGCAAGAAGCAAACAATTTGAACGAAGACGAGTTCCCTTGAGTTGTTCACGGTTCGTACTTGAGTATGTTTGGTCTATACGTTTCATTAGACCAACCACACTCAAGTACCAAAACTGAAACTGAAAACCCAAAACTACTAAATGGGAGTTTTAAAAAACAGCCTTGTTTTAAAAAGTGATTTTCAAAACTGAAAGAGAAAAAAAAAATGAAAAATGTGTGTTAAGCGCGTTTCTGAAAACCAAATAGTTTTCAAATAGAGCCTTAGTATATGTATGGCCTTGCAGAACTGCTGTAGACTTATGTCTCGACTGTCGTAGGTATATGTCAATACCATCGGAAGAAGCACCCACGGCACACTACCGTAGGCATAGGCTATGACTACGGTATTTGCTACTTATACCAACGGTTAATACCGTAGGTATAATCTGTTTCTCTTGTAGTGGCTGTAGCGGGGTATAGGGCGGTTGAAGGGGTTTATCGGTGGAAAAATGAAGTTGTGGTTGTTTTTATCATTCAAGGGTGATTACTTTTTATATCCGAAAGACTATGCAAATTACTTCACTACTTCCATTCTGGTTTCTCGATTTAGCTCTCAGATATATGTTTGTTTATTCTGATTGACATTACTAATACACTTTGTGCAATAATTTTTAAAGTGTGGGTCCCAAAATTTTTATTCCTTAGAATGGCCGAACCAATTTTTACTACTCACAGGAGGAATATCCTAAAAGAAAGTGTATGATCAACATGATGTGGTGTCTAAAGATTCCATTGGCCAGGTAAATTATTTGAAGAGATGGTAGTTTAGGAGATTTTGCACATTTGTGCAATTTTTTATCACTTGAAGACTTTGGCACATTTGTGCAAATTTCTCTTCATGTGTTGTAGTTACACTGTATGTGAATCCTTGCTTTATGGCGTTCACTATTAATAAGCCAAAAAAAAAAAAACTAAAATTGGAGTGTTTTGAAGGATGTTTAAAGATCGGGATAATTGCATAAAATACTCTCATGGTTTGGCCAAGTTACAAAAAGCTCCCCTGGGGTTAGAATGCAAAAGGACACCCGAGATTGCAAAAGTGTTGCATCTGACGGTTCCCATAACAAATGAAGAAATTGTCTATAATACCTTTATATATGAACCCCAAGATCATTTTTGTTATTTCTATGCAATAGATGCGATAAGAAGAGGGGGCTGTCGACGCGGGACTCATCCCAACAAAACCTTAGATCAGCATCAAAATTGATTTAGAGCTTCTAGGGTTTATGATGTCGGTACATGGATCTAGAGTTTGTGCGATATTGGTGCATAGATATAGGGTCTGTGCAATGTTTGTACATATATATTCTAGGGTTTGTTTGAGTGGCGGGCATGCGTGGTGATGGTGGAAGGATAAGGTAGTATTTATGAGAAAAAAGGGCGACGGCAGCTGGGCTATGGTGGTGACAAGAATGAAGGGTTGGGGCTGGTCACAACTGCAAGCGTGGGTGGTGATGACCGTGGCGGGATTGGGTGGTGCTAATAGCAGTAGTGAGATTGGGTGGGGCTGATGGTTACGACGGGATTGGGCAGTGATATATTGGGCTGGGCCGGGTGGCAAACCGGGGTGGTGGTGGTGACGGGGCTAGGATTAAGTTTGGTTGTAATGGAGAGGAAATTGGGACATGAGTGAGAGAGAGAAATATAGGGCATATTAGTCATTTCATATATCGATCTTTACAAAACGCACTTCTTTAAAATGTAAGCATCACATGTTGCTAAATTAGACAGTTTTCCTAAGGGTTGCAACATAATTGGCACCTTAAGTGTCCCTTTGCAACTTTGCTAAAGGTAGGGGGCTTTCTGCAACAGCTTTTTGGAGTTTTTGCAGAATGATAAATCTCACCCATAGTCATGGATGGTGTTTTTAGTTCTCTACACTTGTAAGGGATGAACTTTTTGTGTGAATTTTTATTTGTTGGTCATTTAAGTGGACCTTTGCGCTCGATATTGTCGTCATTTTTTTCAAAAGGCTTCAAGTTGGTGAATATAAAATCCCAATGCTTAGCATGGGTTAGTGCTAGTTAAAATTTCTTCATACATGTTTGGTGAATTTTGAGAGTCCATAAATTTTATGGAGCTATTGGAGATAAGTCATGTCAATTGTTAAAGCGTAATATCTGACACAAAAGCATGCTCATAAAAAGCGTAAGCTTACCACGTATATGAAGCAGATCCACCATTTATATTCAATGTGGGATGTAACTTAACAGACCCCGATGCTCATAGAAAGCGTAAACTTACCACTACAAGAAAATAGGTCTTTGCCGATGGACTTTTAGCGATGGAAACAAATCTGTCGCTAAAAGCCACATTTAGCGATGGAATAACTCGTCGTCTAAGATCCATCGGTAAAACCTTTTATCGACAGAGCTATCCATCGGTAAAAGTTTTTACCGATGGATTTTAGACGATGGGGTTTGAGCGACATAATATCCATCGCTAATAGAATTTTTAAAATTTTATATTTTTGGTCAAAATTTTTAAATATTTTGAAAAACACATTTAGCAACAGTGTCTTTAGCGACGGTCTTTCCCGTCGCTAAAAGTGAACCCTAATCAAACCAAAATTTCCCATTCGTTTCTCTCTTTTCTATCTCTCTATTCTCTCTCTTCATCGCTGTTGTTCACTCTCCTCTCCTCCGCCGCAACTGTTCACTCCATCGCCGCCGTTCTCCCGCCGCCCTCCCCCTCTTCTGCTCCCCTCTCCTCTGCCGTTGCTCTCCCCTTTCACCGCTACCCCTCACCTCTGTCGCCGCCCCTCACCTCGGTGGCCCACCGCCTATCCACTGCAAGTCCAGCCATCATCCACCGCCACCGCAGTCCCGGCGGTAGCCCACCGCGCACTACAACGCTGGCCAACGTCCACTGCCCATCCTCAATATGTATTTAATTTGACTTGTTATAGTGTAATTGAATCCTAATTTGTTAAAATTATATTTAATTTGTTATAATGTAATTGTATTTGATTTGTTATAATGTAATTATTTAATTTGTTATAATGTAATTGTATTTAATTTGTTGTCATGTAATTATAATAATTAAACCCTAATTGCCCCTAATTTGTTCCCAATTAAGTCTAATTAAACCCGATTAACCCTAACTAAACCAATTAACTGTAGTTAACCCTGATTAAACCTAACTGAACAAATTAGCCCTAATTAACCTCGATTTATCCTAATTGAACCAATTAACCCTAATTAGCAAATTAACTGTAATTAGCCCCGATTAAACCTATTTAAACCAGTTAACCTAAGTAAACCAAATTAACCCTAATTAAACCCCAATTACCCGTAATAAAACCAATTAACCGTAATTAGCCTGATTAAACTTAATTGAACCAATTAGCCCTAATTAATTTTGATTAATCCTAATTGAATCAATAAACCCTGATTAACCATAATTAACACCGATTAAACCTAATTAAACCAATTGACCCTAAGCAAACCAAATTAACCCTAATTACCCATAATTGAACCAATTAACCGTCATTAATCCTTATTAACCATATTAATTGAACGAATTATCTCTAATTAAACCCGATTAACCCTGTTTGAACCAATTAACCGCAATTAACCCCGATTAAACCTAATTGAACCAGTTAACCCTAATTAATCCTAATTGAACCAATTAACCCTTATTAAACCAATTAATCCTAAGTGAACCCTAATTAAATCATATTTAGCCCGGATAAACCCTAATTAACATAATTAAATCCAAATTACTCTAATTACAACTGAATTAACCTTGATAAACCCTAATAAATCCTAATTAATTACAGTTACCATTGTAATTATTATTGTAATTATTGTTATGATTTTGGTTATTTTTATAGTTATTGTTGTAATTATTGCTAGAATAGTTGTAGAATTTATCGACATTGATTATGGTTATTTATTGTTGTAGAATTGTTGTAACTTCTGAACTACCAAAGGTCAATCATCAACTCGACAATCCCAAAATCCTAATCCTAATTGTTGTGGCCAAAAATTGACCGGGACCGAAAGAGCACGCGAGCAGACCTGCAAAGCACAACACGAGCAAACGGTGACGCGCCGGGACCCCGGAGGGAGCTCCGGCGGAGAGTCTCCGATGCCTAAGTCAGTAAGCCATTTTGAGAGAATAGCTAAAAATAACTTAGATAGTTAGAACTTACCTTCTTCCCTTGTGTCACTTCCATTTTATAGGAATGTATAAAAGGTCGGTTACCTTTCATTAATGGGGAGTTCCTCTAATAAGTGGGAGGTTACCCGGACTTCATGGGCAGTTATTGCTGATTATTAAGATAATGGGATAGTGGGAAGGTGGACAAGTGCCACTCCCACTTCTCCAATAATCAAAGAGCAGTTTTGGTGCCACCTGGTAGTAACAAGTGTTACCTTCCTATTGACGAGTTATTTTTTACCCATATCATTTGCCCCCCATTCCGTATTCTTTTGGGAGTAAGAATGCGGAATTAGGACGATTGTCATAGCATCGAATTTTGGGCCCTTGTTTAAGAGTCCTCCGTGTTTGGAAGTTTACCAGAAGTAAAGGTCTCGTGTACTCGATTGGCAGAGTGGAGGCCTTAAACGTGATCGCCTACTGCTGGCTGAGTAAAGAGAATGGATGCACTCGTCTACTCTACTGGGCGAGCAGAGAGTGAGATTAATGTGCTTGTCAGCTCGGCTTAGCGAGCAGAGGCTTAAGAGACTTAAAGTAGCTCATTTGTTTGGCTGGGTAAGCAGGGAGACTTTGAGTCTAATGCATTTGTCTTCTCGGGTTAGCGAGCGGAGGATTGACTCTAAAGGCGCTCGTCTGTTCGGCTTGGCAAGTAGAGAGACTAAGAGACTAATGTGCTCCTCTACTCGGCATGGAGAATAGAGGCTTAGTCTCTAAATGTGCTTATCTGTTCAGATTCGCAAGCACAGAGACTAACCTCGGAAGGAGCTTGTATACTCGACTAGGCGAGTATAGGCAGAGGGGTCTAATGTGCTTGTCTGCTCGGTTTTGCGAGTAGAGGCTTAGACCTCGAATGGAGTTCGCCTACTCGACTAGAGGCTAAGACCAAATACGCTCGTCTACTCGGCTAGAGCAGAGGCATGGGTCTATGCGCTCGTCTGCTCGGCAGAGGCTAAGACCAAATACGCTCGTCTACTCGGCTAGAGCAGAGGCATGGGTCTGTGCGCTCGTCTGCTCGACAGAGGCTAAGACCAAATACGCTCGTCTACTCGGCTAGAGCAGAGGCATGGGTCTGTGCGCTCGTCTGCTCGGCAGAGGCTAAGACCAAATACGCTCGTCTACTCGGCTAGAGCAGAGGCATGGGTCTGTGCGCTCGTCTGCTCGGCAGAGGCTAAGACCAAATACGCTCGTCTACTCGGCTAGAGCAGAGGCATGGGTCTGTGCGCTCGTCTGCTCGGCAGAGGCTAAGACCAAATACGCTCGTCTACTCGGCTAGAGCAGAGGCATGGGTCTGTGCGCTCGTCTGCTCGGCAGAGGCTAAGACCAAATACGCTCGTCTACTCGGCTAGAGCAGAGGCATGGGTCTGTGCGCTCGTCTGCTCGGCAGAGGCTAAGACCAAATACGCTCGTCTTGGCTGAGTAGAGGCCTTCATGGCTTCTTTACTCAGCTTGGTCAAGTAAAGAGCTAGGAATTTGAAGGATCTCTGCTCGGTCCGATAAGTAGTGACTTAAGGATTTGAAAGACCCCTGCTCAGTCTGATGAGCTGAGAGGTAGGAGTCGATCGAGGCTCTTCCACTCGTTCTAGCAAGCAGTGAGCTAGGAATCCGAAGGATCTCTACTCGGTTTAACGAGCAGAGAGGTAGGAGTCCATTAGAGTACATGTTACTCCAATGAGCGAGAGCTAGGAATCAAAAAGAGCATGTTTGCTTTACGAGGCTTACATGACTCCTTAAGAAATGAGTATGAGAGCTTAGCTGGACCAATGTTTAAGCGACCCTATATTGAGATGAGGCCGGGTGCCTGACTAAACCAACGCATATGCCCTTACTGAAGGTGCGCCAAATGATTAATGGCACTGTGATGCTGAGCTTCTCAAATAATTAATCATGAGCGGCTAAAGCACAGTTAAGGTACTAATGAGTGAGCCTTGTAATATCTCTTTTTAGGATATTTTATTTCTGGAATGACGACGCTCCTCGTCATTTAGAAAAAAGTGTGGTCATTACAACTCGTTTGGTCATTCTTGTGATGCACAAGGGGAGATTATTTTTAAATTCGCCGTTCGAGTGACCTTGGACGTTGGTTGCAAAAGCTCTCATGGTAATGATGAGGAGGTTAGGTGAGGCATCACTGCATAGGTTCCCGTTGACAGGTGGTGGTTCGTAGTGCTCTAGTAAATCCGAAAGGGACGATTGACCAAGGCTTGAAACTGCTTGATAGATTCTTACATGGCATGAGTGGGAGTGTAGGCTCCGTGCAAGAAATGGCGTAGTATTATATACATGTAGCCCCCCTGACTAAGAAGGCATAGATGTAAAGATGACTGCTTAGTCATTGGGTCTAGGGCATACTTACAAAACTTTAAGTACATAGCCTGTCGGCTCAGGTGGACGAACAGGTAAAGCTAGAGGATCATAGCTTGTTCACATGGCTAAACAAGAAGATAAAGCTATGGGACCATGATTTGTTGAAATAGTGTATGGTCAAAACGTCACCGGATGGGCGTTGAAATAGTGTATGGTCAAAACGTCATCGAATGGGCAGTAAAAATGGTGTCGTACTCTGTCGATATGCTGGCCGGGGATGTGCAATAAACTTAGGCAAATCTGGCAAGTAAGGCCATTGATTTGCCAGTTGCAAAGGCACGAGCTATCCGGGCTACCGAATGTACTAGCGATGTTATCAGCGTACGCATGCAATTATCTTAGAGCTACCAGACTGCTGGTAACGTGTGCCTTTTTACTGTGAAAGTCATCTTGTTACGTCAAGCCAGCATGATGCTATAGCTGAAGCTTTATGTGTAACTAAAGTCACAAAGGGCTGTGAACTTGTTTTTCACTTATAAAGTGGTTTGCAGTAAAAACCTCTTAACAGGAAAAAATATGTCGCGAAAATATATCAAGAGATAGCATAAGCTGATAAAAACAACTGCATTTTAGCACTAAACTGGTAGTAATCATACGTTGTGACACCATTATTACCCTGTCGCCTAGACAAGTAACATGTGTCGTATTGCATGACACAAGTGGGGCATAATAGAAATTATGAGCACTCAGATGGTCTGAAGGTGCTTCGCCAATTGAAGCAATTGGCCGACGCTAGACCAAAAAATGAATAGGTCTACGCTAAAGTATTTAAGTAATATGCGGGCATATGTTAAGCGTGTCGTATTTAAAATCATAGTTGTTACGCAGTATGTTGTGTACAAACAACTGTATGTATACAGGCTTTAGTGACGAATATGGCTATTCATTCGTAGGCCTTAGAGAACGAAATATGAGTTGATAAATTGCAAGATAAGATTTAAATAAATCTTGATCGTGGGCAATTACCATAAATATGCACAGTCATGGGGCAAAAGTGTAAAATAGGATAAATGAACAAAATCACCTGTGTAATCTCCAGATTCCATCTTTTCCTTGACAAAAAAGGGGGGACCATAGTGCCGCCATAGTTGTGCTGCCCCTGGAAATGCCATCTGCCTGCGAGTCAGCGCGGTGGGAGGTAGATCCAGCCGCATCTCCCTGGGCAAGTCGCTTGCAGACAAGAACCTGCACTTAGTGACTGTGACAGCAGAGTCTTGGTGGAGAAACGGTGACGGCGACGTTGCTGCTGGCGGCGAAGGCGGGGAGCTCGTCGAAATGGTGGCTGCAGTTTGCCGTTTTAGAAGCGACAGCGCTCGGGTGCCGAGATTGCGGTTGTCATGGTCACTGCCAATCGAATTCTCGGAGGCCGCGGGTCTTCAATGGCTGATGCGGCGACTGCACGATGGATGAGTCATCATTGGTGGGGCGTTGGCGTGAATAGTGACGGCCGGCAAAAGTTTGGCTATGGTAGAGGTGACTAAGCGACGAAGGTTGTTTGATCGTGCGGCGTTGCCGGCAAAAAGAGCGGTCGCCGAAGGGACGCCGGTCAGTGGCAAAGGCCTTGGTGCGATGGTCGAACGGAACCTTCATGATGAGTGGACTTGTGGTTGTTCCGGTGCCGCAACACTGGCCGATTGATGGCGTTAGGTCGGCGATTGATTGAGGACCCACGGTGGCGATCCTTAATGGTTGCGACGGTGCTGCCCTTGGTTGTGACGGAGTGGACTTGGGCGGAGTGGCGACTGTTGGCATTACACCTTGACATACAGAACGATTGCGTTGGCGTCTCGGCTCGCTACGGCATCGCGTCAGAAGCGGCGGTCTCGGCGGCGTCGCAAGTCTGGTGTGGTCATGGTTGTAGTGGATCCTATCATTTGGCCGATTCCCTGGAAACGGCATCTAACGGCGAGTCAACACCGAGGGAGGTAGGTCCGGCCATTTCCCTTTAGGTTTGTCAAGTGATGGGAAAGGCTCTTTTTTTACTGGTCGCCATGGTGGAGATTTGGACGGAACATCGGCGGCAGTGGCTTGTGTCTGGCGGTAGCAGAAAGTAGGTTGGAGCGGTGGCAACAGCCCCCCGCTCGGTGGTGATGTTGTACAGTTGTCTTGACCGCAGTTGCAGGCAATGGCCCCCGGTGGTCTTTTTCGGCCGATGTAGCGGCAGTGCAATCACGGTGGTAAGTGTCGCGCTAGCTGCTGGCCGCGTCCGGTTTGTCATTGACCAGTGGTGCTTCAGTTTGTTTGTATTTCCTCTTTTATTTTTTCTGTTGTGATTCCTTGGTGATCGGACGGTGAAGGCGCTGATTGAGGTGGGGGTGACCGAAGAAGGAAGAGCCATTGCAGTTGCCTCTTTGTGGCAACAGATCTGTGGGCGATTGTTCAATATAGCAGTAGCAGCGCTGCTGCATCTTGACAGAATGGCGTGATGGTGCTGCGGTCTGCCATAGCATCACTGCCTCACGCGGTGGTCTTGGTGGCACCGCATGTCTAGTTGGCCTTGGTTGGCTTTGTTGCTAGCCATCAAGAAATCTATGGCGGTGGATGGACGCGGGACTGTTCGCGGTGTCGTTCCACTAGCCGAAGCACTGTTGGGCAGAAAACAGTTGTGTATGGACATGTTCAAAACTCTTTTCCTTTTGCTTCTTTTCTGGTGAGACCCAACTGATCGTGGGGGTCGCTCTGTGGTGGCAGTGGTGCTGTGCTAGCCTAGCATGGATGGACGGAACATGGTCGCACCGAGAGATGCTGCTGATGACCAATGATGGCAGGCTGAGTACGTGTGCGCCCTTAGCGAGGTGTTTGCTTCGAGATCTGCTTGGCTAGTCGGTCCCACAGATGGCGCCAAAATGTTGTGGCCAAAAATTGACCGGGACCGAAAGAGCACGCGAGCAGACCTGCAAAGCACAACACGAGCAAACGGTGACGCGCCGGGACCCCGGAGGGAGCTCCGGCGGAGAGTCTCCGATGCCTAAGTCAGTAAGCCATTTTGAGAGAATAGCTAAAAATAACTTAGATAGTTAGAACTTACCTTCTTCCCTTGTGTCACTTCCATTTTATAGGAATGTATAAAAGGTCGGTTACCTTTCATTAATGGGGAGTTCCTCTAATAAGTGGGAGGTTACCCGGACTTCATGGGCAGTTATTGCTGATTATTAAGATAATGGGATAGTGGGAAGGTGGACAAGTGCCACTCCCACTTCTCCAATAATCAAAGAGCAGTTTTGGTGCCACCTGGTAGTAACAAGTGTTACCTTCCTATTGACGAGTTATTTTTTACCCATAT
This sequence comes from Escallonia rubra, assembly GCA_033065855.1. Taxonomy (NCBI): domain Eukaryota; kingdom Viridiplantae; phylum Streptophyta; class Magnoliopsida; order Escalloniales; family Escalloniaceae; genus Escallonia; species Escallonia rubra. The sequence goes on from JAVXUO010000939.1 coordinate 447,866, forward strand.
CACTAATAATAATGAATGAATCATAATTAAGCCCTAAGTAAGTCATAATTAAACCCTAATTGTCCTTAATTTACACTAATTAGCCTTAATTATTCTTAATAAACACTGATTAATCCTAATTAACTCTTAATTAAAGCCTAATTGACATTAATTAACTCTAATTAAACCAATTAATTATAATTAACCCCAAATAGCTCGAATTAGCCCTAATTAACACTGACTAATCCTAATTCAATGATAATTAAACTCTAATTGACACTAATTAACCCTTATTAAACTCAATTAACTCTAATAATCCTAATTAGCCCTAACTAGGCCTAATATTATCCCCGTGGGGGCCTTAATTAGCCCTAATTAACCCTAATCAACACTGATTAACCCCAATTAACTCACCACCAAACCTTAAATGGCAGTAATTAACTCTAATTTAACCCAATTAACTCTAATTAATCCTAAATAGCTTGAATTAAGGTTAATTAGCCCTAATCAGCCCTTATAAACACTAATTAGCCCTAAGTGTTCGAATTAAACCCTTATTGCTCTGATAAACCCTAAACAAATCTTAATTAACCTAATTAAACCCTAATTACGCTAACGGGAATCCTAATTCCTTCCTAATTAACCATAATAATAAGCCTAACTACAACCTAACCCTAACTAACTGTAAACCCCATCACAATCACTGGTGGGACAATATCAACTCTGTGAATGAACTCTATATTCCCTTAAGAAACGTGACTCGACTTCCCGCATCAGGAATATTCGTAGTTATTTTATGAATTCCATTGACAACGAATTGGTTACTACTCATTGTCAACGAATTTTAAAGTGAATCATTTTGGTTATTGCATGTCCTTGCAAATTAGCCTAATGATTCTATCTTTCCAAAAATTTGATATTTCAAAAAGATGGTTGCACATGTTACCAATTTTTAAACGCATGCATGCATAAAAACCCTTAGTTCTCATTCGAAGGCACTCATTACAAAGTAATGCTTTGTAACGAACCTTTGGATGTCTAGTTTGGACAATTTCAAAAAGCTAAGTGTTTATAAAATAGTGTATTGACTCATGCTCTGTGTTCTATATCGTGGATATTTGGTACACGTTCTCCAGTGTTTCTCTGGGTGCATACTGATATGGTGTTTTAACATCCGTTAATTCTTGCAAGAGCAAGATTAGACGGATGTTATAACACATAATCGATGTCGTGTACTTGGAGAAATATGGAGATGTGCTGTCGAATTTTCCGCAGACATATGACTAAGCATGAGTTGGTAACTCTTTTATAAACATGTGTTTTTCTGAATGAGATATGACCATTACCTATTAGAGAACGAAGGGGGTATAGACATGTTGTCACATGCATGCATTCATTTTCACATCGACCCTACCTAATTAACCGTTTAAATTTTAGGCGGTATATAGTGATCTCATTCGTCAGGTCAGAAGATCGAAGTTGGATGAAAATGAAGAATGATGATGATTTCGTGAACCGCGTCGACAAATTTCTCAAGTTCGCTTACGCGCATCCTACATATGTTGACTTTGAGGCGATAAGGTATCTGTGCAGTAAATGTGAGTTGTTGTATTGAAGAATGAGAATGGTGGTAAAATGGCATCTTCTCCGCTGTGATTTTATGGGTGGATACACAAGGTGGATGCAGCATGGGGAAACAATAGTATTGTCATCCAACCCGGCTAGTCAAGCTAAAGTTAGGGAAGAGGCACAATATGATTACGGAGATGTGATTATGGATGATGGGCATGCTAATGTTTATTGAGGTGACTACCGCGGTGATGACAGTCCCCAGCAGCTGAAATGGGGGGATAATCAGTTTTATGATTTGTTGAGAGACGTGGAAAGGCCGTTGTGGGATGGAATCTGGAAACACACACTATTGTCTGGGGTTAGAAGGTTATTACAGTTGAAATCGGACCACGGGCTGAGTGAGAAAGGATTTAATGAGTTTGTTACTTTTATCAAAGAAAATTTTCCAGAGATTGAAAAGTTGTCCCCGTCGTACTATGATGCAAAAAAGATGATGAGGAAACATGGATTGAGCTATGAGCGGATAGATGCGTGCAATAACGACTGTGTATTGTTCTGGAAAGAGAATAAACACTTAACTGAATTATCTCATTTCTTTCGAGATATATGTTCTTCTACAATCCGGGTGACTAACATGGAGGTGCTTGAGAAGAACGTGTTGACAATTTACGAGCTTGAAAAAATATTCCCACCGTCATTCCTTGATTCAATGGAGTATTTGCCCGTTTACTTGGCGTATGAAACTAAGATGAGTGGGTCTGTGCAATATCGATGGATGTATCCATTCAAGAGGTAATCCTTTAACTCTATGTTATTCGTTTACACGTAATGCAAACCCTATTGTCATTGATATTCTACTTAACTCTATTCATTAAACTTCTAGGTTCATGTTCAATTGAATAAGAAAGTTCATAATAACGCTCGTGTTGAGGACTCAATTGCTGAGGCTTACGTAATGGAAGAGCTTGTAAACTTCTGTAGCCAATATTTTGGGCCTAATTTTGATATAAGGTTAAATCAAGTAGGCCGAAATGAGCCTGGAGCCAACACACATTTGGAAGGGCAATTGTCAATATTCAAGCAGCTAGGTAGTCCGTTCGGACGACCCTATACTCGGTGGCTAACGGATGTAAAGTACAGTGCTACAATGATATATGCCCTTCTAATTTGTGATGAAGTTTCAACATTCTTCAAATAATTACTGTACATAATTGAAATGTGTGATCAATGGGTTAATTATCTCGATTTGCAGTGAGTTTGATGTAGAATCTTTAATCATTGATCTCGCTAGACATGAATCTCAACAGAAATCGCAATTTGTAGAGTGGTTCTGAAGACGTGTAAGTATTTAACCAATATATACTATGTGTTATATAGAGTTATGTGGTTTATTAGTATGATGATTTACCATTAACTTTCACCGTCTTCTATAATAGGTTCAGTCAGTTGATAAACCAGTAGCCTCATGCTTGAAATTACTAGCTCAAGGCCCTAGTAAACAAGCATCATGTCATGGAGGCTATATCATCAACGGGTTTAGGTTTATCGTAAAAGATGATGACCGAATAAAAAAAACCCAAAACAGTGGAGTTTTAGTTAACGGTGACTGTTATGACGAGAATTGCATGGACTTTTATGAAAACCTGGATGATATTGTTGAGCTAGCATATCTGGGTTCCCAAAACCGCCTGGTAATGTTCAAGTGTACCTGGTTCGATGTCACATGCAATAGAGAAATTCGTGTTAGCTCGCAAGGGATTGTAGATGTCAATGTGAAGTCAAGACTTGTATCAGACGAGTTATTTGTGTTTGTTAGTCAAGCTGCACAAGCCTTTTACGGGGAGGATGTCGCAAATCCCAAATCTCATTGGTATACAGTTATCAAGTCCAAGAAATTGCCCGTGGCATATGACAGTGAGGTAGACACCTTTCAAGCCGACCAAGCACATGTCTTGGTACCTGTTGAGGTGAACGAGGAGCACGATCTTCCTCTCCAACCAACACTTTATGTAGGAGAAAAAGTCATAGATGATGACGCGAAAGACGTAGAAAGTGTTAAGATGATGCAGCTGAGTCTACTAACGAAGATGGTGAATTACTCAATGAAGAGGACGACGAGTCCCAGGAAGAAGAGGTTAATGAGTCTGACGATGATGATGGCGATGATTCCCAAAATGAAGATTATTGACTTGTACTGTTGTAACATGCATTCTTTTAGTGCTCGGTTCATTTAATGTTTTTATACTTGGTTCATATATATATAGTGTTGTAACATGTTGTGCACTATACATTATTTTTATTTTGTTAATTTCTTTGGACTTCTTATACACGAAGTTAGACATGGATAGATTACGGGCCATTCGTAGTCGCGGTGGACGTCGAGCTGCGTCTACCCCGGTGGCTCCCGCCTCATCATTACCCGCTGATGACGAGGCACATAGTGCTTACATCTAGTAGGCAGGGGCCCAACCCCAGCCCCAACTACTGTCCCAGGCTGATTCCTTCTACACGCACGCTGGTTCCCCTTCTTCTGTGGTTTTTACCTCAGGTATATTTGATAACAGGGTTTAGTCATAATGCTAGACTTATATTTAAATTATATTTGATATGTATTAATGTTGGTGTTTTGTAGGATCTCGACAAGGCCCTCGACCGACACACGGGATGCGCATCGACCCCCAGCGGAAACAGAGAGTTACTCTCACCCAGGAGGGCTAGTAAGTAAAAAAAATTACATAATGCAGTACTTACATTCTTCAATTCCGATAGTTATTACGGTCCACTTATTTAATGTATTTATTTATTTCTTTATAAAGATCATGTAGACTCCGGTGAAGACGAAGATCGGTGTCCTTGTGAAGGGCCGATTCTTTGAGCCATGGCTATATTGGAAGAACTGGGATGCCGCGACAAGGGAGGAGTGGCTGGTATGGTTTTCCTTTTGGCAGTCATTATTTGTTTAATTAGAACATAAATTTTAAATTAATCATATTGATTGTGTAATTGGATGCCTTGTAGCAGGGGTTCGAGTTTGAGTCACCTGAGCAGCAGGCTTTTTTTGCCTTTATTGGAAAAATTACCGGCGATGGTTGCACGATGCAAGGGAGCGGGCAGTGAAGATGTTGCCCGAAGGTGCTCCGATGGAAGAGTGGAAAATATATTCCCTTCATTAGATATCTCCATCTGTAAGGGGCCAGATGGTTGATCAGTGGATTACTGATCCATCCTGGGAGGCCAAGAGTAAGAGTGGAAGCGAGAACATACATGAGAAAGATCCCACGCATACAGAGGGGGGAGGGTCGGTGGCTCATGACATCATCCGACACAAAAATGTGGTTGAGCACCCGAACCTGGCAGTGGATGAGGTCATAGCTCTGATGTACTGTCAGACACACATGAGGAAGAAGGATAAAGACGATACACACTGGACGAGGGACTTTGTTTTGGATATTTCCCGGCATATCGATGTAAGTTACAAATTAATTTGTTAGTTTTTTGCCTTTGTATTCGATGTCTGTTGCCTTAATGTTTTAAATGTCAAATCACTATTTTGTAGGCCTCATATAACCAGATCAGGGGGTCTAGGCAGCAATCCGGACAACCATCAGCGTCCATGAGTACGTGCACGAGTAATGGGGGATTGAAGCGATGGCTGGATACACCGGGGGTCGTCAATAGGCCGAAAGGCCGCATACGCGGTATGTCCGGTACCACTGCACGTACCATGATAAGAGCGCCCCACCCCCCGCTGCCCCTCCACAGACGCATACACTAACCATGGGCGACCGTTGTTACACGAGGACAAGATCCGTCGCATTGCTGAAGAGGTGTTCAAGATGATCAGGGCGTATGATCAGGTACAAACAATATATATGCTTGCTCAACACTATATACGATTGCTATCGAGATTAATGCATTCGTGCCTTTACATGCAGGGCACTGCTGCTGGACATGTCGAGTTGGATCCGGATCAAAATGCCCCCGTGAACGAGGACGATCAGCAAGATCTAGATCCGGGACTCGCCGACCCCTTAGCCTTTCCCCTCCTAGCTATTTTTATCCTGCTCCCATGCCCTCCCGACTTGTACTCCCTTCCCCTCCCCTATTCTATTGTATCCCGCTCCCATGTCCTCCTGAACTTTATATACATTTTATTTTTTGATTAGTATAGAGTTTGTAAATTTATATATATGTATTGTGTCTATTTTAGAGTTAAATAATTACTTATGGATCAATAATTATTTTACCCTAATGTGCATTGAGAAATATTTGCTGGATTGAGAATGGTTGTTGAGAATTTGTAATTACAAGTTTGGGTATTATAACAAAATAAAAAAAATAAAAATTAGTTTGATTTTAGCGACGGATTTCATTTTGTCGCTAAAAGTCTGCACTTAAGAAGTGAATAAATGACTTTTACCGTCGCTAAAGGTTTAAACAACATACTTTTAGCGACGGATATTGCGTTGCTAAAAGTCATCAAATTTTCAATAATTTTTAGCGACGGATGTTCCATCTCTAAAATTCTGTCAGTAAAAGCTTTGGGGATGAATTTTTCCGTTGCTAAATATTTTACGTAATAAATTATTTTCAAAAAAAATAAATTAAAATACTGAAAATATATTTATTGACGAAAATTCCGTTGCTAATTGTATTTATACGTCCGTCGCTGAAAGTCGATTTTTAGACAACGGATTTCAAAATTCCGTCGCAAAACTTTTAGCAACGGGGTTATAGGTAACGGACTTTAAGCGACGGGTTGTCTGTCGCTAAAAATTATTTTTCTTGTAGTGTACTACGTATAAGAAGCAAATCCACCATTTATCTCCAATGTGGGATGTAACTTAGAACCCGTTACGTAAAATGTGGAATTTGGTGATGATCGAGAACCTGGATGTGAATCACGGCATGAGGATGTGCTCAACACAAGGAGGAGAATAAGGAGTCTCGATCCAAATTAAGTAAAGGGCTGGTTTAAATAACATCTGATTGGGTCTTTAGAGATAAGCTAAATCAATTTACACGATGTCTCTGTTCGGTCTTTTGTGTTGTAAATAAAATAATTAATTAGTGATAAGTTGTATTCAAGCAATGAATGATGCATTCATTTGATTCAAGTTGTTAAGAGGGCCAAAGCACTCAACGATCCTCCTATGATTATTTCGTCCTATCAATTCACTCGTTGGTGGGAGTCATGCCAGCCACTCGTGGGACTTCCTTGTTACTTTGTTTTCATATATTCTCGTTCTAAAATCATCCTCTTTCATCAAATCAAATAATAATTCCCTGTTGCAATTCTCAACACTTCACTACTATGCCTCGATGTGGACTTTTCCTAGAATCCTACAACTTACATTCTATGCAGCTGTTGCTTTGAAAAGCTGTTTCCTACCACAAAAGTTGGCATGAGGATTCTTCAGCTCATGAGGAATTCTTCTTGTTCTTGAATGGCCATTTCTATTTCAGTTACCCTTTTAAGACTCAAGTCTTCTTTGGTTGCAAGACATACCAATCAATATAAAAAAACGTTATACATATGAATAAGCTAAATAAAATTTATACAACATCTGCGTTCCCCGTGTCTGAAATTATCTCTTCTTATGTAAATCTATTAATGGTAACCTGTTATCAAGCAAACCATTTAACTTAAGTACATTTCTTCATCAACCGAATGACAATTGGGGGGCGACTCGTGAAAAGGGCTCGGATTTGGTGAGAGCATCAAACGAGCTAAAGGCCAAACAGGTCGAGCTCAAAGGGGGATACACATCTAGAGGGGGCGACTCACCAAATTCATAAGTTGAAAATTCAATCTCAGGATGTACAATAGGAAATTTCGTCGAAGTTGGGTTTTGATTGGACTTGGGGGTAACCCTGCCAAGGTACTTGCGCAGATTATGACTAGTACCACACTCAATAGCGTTTGAATGATAATAACATCTTAGGCATTGTTTTTTTCCTTGAGTCCAACAGTATGATATGTTTGGGTTACTGGATTTAATTAACAAGGAGTTTACTCCACAAAATTATGACTTAAACCCAAAACAAGTTTCCTTTTTTTAGGATCTGATCGAACCTATTCAGTAGCAAAAAAATGTCGCTAAAACTCAATGGTGTCACTTGATCTACAACTGTTGCTAAAGTGTCACCGAGTTAGTTGCTTCTATTAGGCTTGCAGCAAAAAATATTTCATAACACTGCCCTCACTTTCTATATCTTCTACAAAGTAGCTCTACTAAAGCATTCCCTCCTTGGCGCTATGACAAGCATGGTTCGGTTGGTTAGATGACAGGAAACCGAATTGACCAATATCAATTATATTTTTTTAAAAAATCATTTGGTAATTGAACGGTTCAGTTTTGACGGGTTCGATAATTTGGTTTGAACCGTTTGACCAGTTTGGTTTATAGTCTTTTTAAAAATATTTTGAGGCATTTTAATTGACTATTAAGCCTTTATAATATGCATAGTCTATTATATTTTGGAACTTTGTTTCCAGAACTTTTAATTACTTATTGTTGGATGGTTAATTAAAGGGTTAAATACATTTTAGTAACCTGAAATCTCACCTGAAGGTTCAAAAGTTTATTTTTTTACACAAAAGGGTCTGTAGTTTCAATTTTTCAATAAGTAAGGGCTTCCTTCCAAATTCCTAACGTTTTGGGCAAAACCCTTGGGGGCAAAATTGTCCGAACAAGTTTAATTTTTTTCTCTTCTCTTTTTCAATTGTTCTCTTCTCTTCTTCTTTAATTTTTTTTTTCTTTTCTTCTTCAAATTTTCACCCCTCTCCTCCCCACCCAGCCCGCCCCTTATCCAAGCCCCACCAATGATCTAGCCAATACACAGAGACATCAAAATCACCCAAATCGGCATCACCACTGCCAACCACCACCATGTCGCGGTGTAGCTGTCGCCAACCAACAATCATCGTCGGCGCTGTCTCATTAGATCACAGTTGGCGCCGTCTCATCATATCACCGCCGGCACCAACATCGACATCAACTCCAATACCACAACCAATGTGGCGCACCTACAATTCGCCGTCAACAATCGACGCAACATCATCGCCAGGGACCACCAGATAGGCCGGATCTCCACCACCTAACTCACCGGATAGACTCGTCGCCGACTTCCACTTGGGCCACACCACCGCCACGATCAACATCAACCACCGCGGGACCAACCATTGGTCATACACGACCAGTCACGGCTTGTGGTGGGCGATCGGCGCCCCCATTTTATTTTTCTTATTTCATCTATTTCTAATTGGATCTACAATGCTTTTCAGTTCAAAGCTTTGGTTAATTACATTTTCCTCTGATCCGGTTTAATTGGATGTTTAGTTTGGGATCTTTGTGGTGGTATAATAATAATGGATTCAATTAATAATCTGTGATGGTGGCATTAGGGAGACAGACAGGGATGGAGGAAGGAAGGACGTTATGGTGGTGATATGGTGTTAATGGTGATCGTGGAGTGGGTGATGGCTTTGGAGTTGATAACCACGGCATCAGGTGTAAGGGTTGGTGTAGAGAGAGAGAGAAACAAACTTGAGTTGTGGTATATTTGAAACCACACACACACACACACACACACACACACACACACACACACACACACACACACACACACACACACACACACACACACACACACACACACACACACACACACACACACACACACACACACACACACACACACACACACACACACACACACACACACACACACACACACACACACACACACACACACACACACACACACACACACACACACACACACACACACACACACACACACACACACACACACACACACACACACACAGAGAACAAACATGAGTTGACAAAATTGCCCCTAATGGTTTTGGCTAGATCGTTTGGAATTTGGACGGAAATCCTTACTTATTGTAAATTTAAAACTTCAGACCCTTTTGTATATAAAAATAAAATTTTGGACCCTCAGGTGAGATTTCGGGGTATTAAAGTGTATTTAACCCTTAAATGACAACTATATGGTAGAGATTAACTAAGGTTGGGTTGAGTTTAAAGTTCAACATTTTATAGGTATATACCATATCATTCGCTTAGGTTTCAATTGTCAAGTCAAAAAAATTCTGAGCCAAATCGACCAAACCATTTACATGATTTTTTTGAAAAAAATCAAACTGAACGCTTTGCTTGGTTAGTCCGTGAAGGGCCAGATTCGACTAATCGACTTCATCGGTAAAATCCTATATATAGGCCTCTGCTTTCATCCCTACCTAAATCATTCCGATTTGAACGAAGAAGTCTTTCAGAAGCGCTTTGTTTTTGCGATTGAGAGAAGAAGGCGAAATTGAGTTTTTTCTACTTACAAAACTTTCAGTTTGAACTACGGGCAAACTGTGTTAGTGATGTTTCATATGTAGCTTTGCTACGTCTATTTTTGCGATTGCATTACATGGATTGAATAGGGCGAGGTATATTTGTCTCCACAAAAACTTTATATATTTCGCGTTGCTGATTTATTTTTAAGGTCAGTCCTAATACCAAAATATGTATAATTTTCGTCAAAGCAATGTTCAATCGCTGAAATAGATGGTACAATCACCTTGAGAAAGACATTGGATGGCAGAAGTCATACTTGCTTTGCAACACGGCTAGCCATTCGTAAAGTATTTGTCCGTAGTCTTCCATAAAACCTTCTGAATTCTTATGTCTAATCTAAATCGTCCAACATGATACCACGTTGTAGGCATATATAGTTGCAGAAGAGAGAGAGAGAGAGAGAGGTTTAAAATCTGTGATAATGTTGGATGTCAAGCAAATACCAAAAATGCCAGAAGTACCAGAATACTGGCAGCCTCTTCGCTGGGTGGACTGGAATTTGAGTTTAGAAATTTAGACTACATAGAGAAGCTCAATGAAAATCCAGCCTGCACAGCTGTGACCAAGAATACATAGTCGCAGACAGACTCCTCACAAGCGTCACAGTAGAGTGGACCATCTTCAGCCCTTACAAAAGGAAAAGTAGAAAAACTTTCTACATGCAGATCGAGAGAGCATATGATAACCAACCTTGCCTTGTGATTGCCAACTCGCTTTTTGTCATGTCTGCATCCAACGTGCATGGCCCCTCCTCCCCCTCCCTCTGACAACTCACAAGATCGCTCTTTCTGCCTTCTTCCTGTGTGCTATCATCGGTCCACGAGAAAACTTATACCAAAGTAATTAATTTCAGCGTTTCCAAAAGAAAAAGTACAAAAAAAAGTTGTTGTTCAAGGAATCTGACTTAGGTCCAAGCATCACAAACTAATGCGGCCACTAGAAGTTGTTCTTGAATCAGGCGAGCCAGCGTATCATTGGAGAATAAGCTTCAGGCAAACTCTAAAATTCGTCTTACACACCGGCGTGGCTTGTTCTCTTCTAGTGCAAACAGCTTCAGAAAAACGAACCAACAGCAAAATGTACGAGAAACAAATTGCGCGAAGTGCCAGTCGGAAGCACTAATAACTAGCACTACCATGTGAGGAGAAGACATACCAAAGACAAAATTGTTGTAGTTTGCTTCCATTGATGATGCGAATATATAACCTGTGATTGTCTAGACTCTATGCTAAAAAGACTAAGGGTCTTACCATGTCTGTGTATAGATTTCAAGGGTGACTTCCATTGTAGTGGCTCAAGTCCATGGCTGAACCCATTGAAGCAAACTTGGCTAGCTCTTGCTGCAAAATTAAGGGCCTGCTTTCTTTTCCTCCCACACCAAGAAAATCTCTAGTCAAACTGCCCTCAACTTCATTGCAACCAGTTTTGCTTCTTTGCATCCCGACATTACTTCCCATCATCATATTGCCTAACAGCGATCCATCATCTCCAACTGTATTAGAATCCACAAAACTCTCAACCTCGCTTCTTCTTCGGTTCAAAGAAGTACTGAAACCGGCCATGTTAGAGAGAGAAGAACTCATGACCCCAAACTCCGCGCTGTTAAACAGTGCTGAGTTACTGCTCCTAGTAGATCCCATTTGGGCTGCTTTTTGCAATAATGCAGTTGCCGACATGTGCGCATGATTGTTGTTGTAATTCAGTGAAGTAGTGCTCATGGTTCCCGACAAATTATTTCCTTTGTTCTCTTTTTCCTCTTTTAGTAACCGTTGCATTGCAAATGTTCCTTCTTGGCCTCTATTTAACCACTGCGTCTGAGGTGTCAAGCCAAACATATCGGGCAGCGCGGCGGAGCTAGATGCCAGGAAATTGCCATTACTAGTGTTGGCATTGTCTAACCAAAGAGGCAGTTGTCTGGGTTTTAGCCCATCCGTATTGAGATGGGTGCCAACTGGCTCTAGCCCCCCAAACAGCGGTGGAAATTGGGGGTTTCCCGGTGGTTGAAGATTACTAATCAGTGCCCCATTCATCATTTCGTTTCTGAAGCTGAAATTTGGTGGTTGAACTGAAGTGAATCTTGAACTTTCTTCTGCTAATGCATCACAGAATGCCCTGTGGGTGATGAAGCTGTCCTTCCTGTTTATACACATCACAAAATAATGGAACATAGAGACAACCCTTTTGTCAAGATTCACTCATAGATCATGTAACACTAAGAATCTAAAGAGTACGTAACACCATATGTACCCAAGAGATGCACCGAATTCCTGCGAATGCTAGCTGATTACTCAATCACGAACAAACCTTCTATAAACTCAGAACAAAAACACTAACTTTCCGTATTTATTTTTCAAGGATTAATACCTCACATCAGAAGAAGCAATTAGCATTTTCCAATTTCGACTGCATGAGAGTAGCTGTAGAATGAACCTAAAACTAATGTGCACATAAATTTTCCGTACCCTTATGTGTCAAATGCAATATTTATCCAGAGGAAAAGGAAAAAAAGAAACTAATAAGGGTCTTGTTTTGAATTTAAAGAACACTTATTAGGACTCGGGTGCGTAATTGGGTGCATGTATTACCACTGATTAGAAGTACTAAACGTGATATAGATGTCTGATAGTGAAGAGAATTACCTGGAGAAGAGTGTTCCGCAATCACATTTATACTCTCTAGTCCCACAAATCTTACTATGAGCCTTCCAATCCGACTGAACGGCATATTTCTTGGAACACTTTTCACACTTCCATTTCTTTTCACCATGTTTTCTGTAGTAATGCTTCTTTATACCGGTGAGATCTCCGAGGGCTCTGGATGGGTCGTGGTGAACGCAGGTCTTTTCGGGGCATAAATAGACTTTCTTCCTCACCACCTCTTTGCTGTTTCTTTGCTTGAGCTTCCATGGGAGATTGTGACCTCTCCTGTGTAGCTGCAAGTTCTGGTCTCTCTGGAAACCCTTGTTGCATACTTCACATAAAAACCTATTCGTCGCCATGAGTGACTTTGGTGATAGGGCTATCACTTCTGCATCTGGATCTGTATTTTATTTTTTAACCCAAAAAATCAGAAAAGCAAAAGACTCATTATATCAGAAGGGATTCAAAAGAAATATTTAGACTAGAGCAAAAAAAAAAAAAAGCAGAAATATGCTTGCCTGGTGTCCCTGGGAGATTTCTTTTCCTCTTGGATGGATTGGAATTAGGGTTAGGGTTAGGGTTGGGATTAGGGCTTGGTTCTTGAATGAAGCCAGTGATGGAATCAGTGCCAGACATCATTTCTGGGACTGAATTTGGAGTAGTAAGCTAAGATAGTGCTGAACTAGCTCTAGCAACAGTAGCACTAGGAAAAAACCAACTCAAAAAGCTGAGAGAGCAAGGATAATACTTGCCAAAAGGAAAGTAAAAAACAAAAGATTTGGTGATATGCAGCAGATAAATTCCTAGGCCTTTGCCTGAAAACAAAGTGAACTCTGCATAATACTTGCTTTCATGAATATGAACTCACAAGTCCTCTTACTTCTTACAGGGATCTCCCTCACCTTTGTCTGAATCATGGAAGAGAACACCATATATCATGAAAGCTACCTAAAAGAGAATCTCTCTCTCTCTCTCTCTCTCTGTGTGGCTCTCATATATGTTTATATATTCCTTATCTTACACGGCTCCTCTCTAGAGTCGGTTAGCCATAGACATAGGTGGACCCCCCCCCCCCCCCCCCGATCTGTACTTGATAATACAAGTAAAACGTTCCGGAAATTGAGTATTTTGAACGTAGAAAAGAGTTTGAAAGAATGTTCTACAGTTATATACAGAGGAGATTGGTCATGGTATACAACTTTGATGACACCTCCATTTGACCACAAGAGCAAAGGTTGGTCTCGTCTTCCTCAAATAAACACACTTGGATGGGAGACCTCATTATTTCAACTTTGATTGAAGTTGCTTTCCATGTAAAGAATGAATCTTAGAGACAGAAGTCACTACCACATCTTAGACGACCTTGTGCGTGCGCAACACCTTAAATAACGGGAGCTCTGATTTAAATCACTATTTACTTGAAAAGTTTAATCCGTTAGAATGCGGACACTATATACTGATACCGATCATGTTTAACATTTTGATCAAAACAATGGGTTCTAAAAAATTTTAATGTGAAAGAATAGAGGAGCTGAGATTTTAGAAAAGCAACAAAGTGAGGTCATAATTAAAGGGAGTTTCTTGGGTAGGTAAAACAAAAAGTTACAAAAGATCGAGGGGAGGATCAACGCTTAGATTCTCAAAAAGTTAAAAAAGAGATAAAAGTGAGTTAGCTTTACAGCCACTGATCAGGTAGGAATGATTATGCTATAATTGCTCCATGGACCTTAGAGAGAAAAAAGATCGAGATGTGATGCAATGTACCACCAGAGCTAGGACTACAATACCATGAAGATACGGTGCCGTCCGTGAAGCCCTCTGGCTGGCTATCTGACTCACTGAGAAGAAAGGTTGGGAGGGTCGTCGTGGCGGGGACCAAAGATATACATAAAAACTCCCATATCTTTGCAAGTTGGTCAGGGGTAAAAGTTTGATAATAATACTACTGCAAAGACAAGAAATGACTCGTACGGCTTGACATGTCGACCAGTTCACGAGATAGCCACAGCCACCCCCCCCAACAGCACAAACGTTTCTCCAGAAATTCTTTCTCATAACACCCATCGTTATCAATCTCATTCACCAATTTGCTTGGCTTAGACGGATGGGGCCGGTGAGGAATCTTTTCCTGAATAGACTCGGTCGCCAGCTCTCCAGATTACGTGCTAATTCACCCGGTTCCTTATCATGTCCTTCCTTTTAAATGAACTTTTGCTCTCGCTCGTGCTCGTATTTTGTTCTCTTACTCTTGCTCTCGATCTCGCTCCCAGACTTGTGTTGAACGTGGAAAAGTCGAAATGTTTGAGCTCCGATCCACTTGGGTTATGAACTAGCTAACAAGTTGAATTGGAATTCTTAAGATATTCCCTTCGTGTGTTCGGATGTTCTCCGTTGACTTTTATAAAAACCTTAGGGTTAATTATTGATAAATATAAACATTAAATTGAGTCTGCATAACAATCACATATTAAATAAGTACTCTCTACCAAGTCAAGTTCGGGTAGTGGACCGATTAGCATTTTTAATTTTTCATAATCGTACAAGCCTAGAAAGTAATTGACTCAATTCTCCTCTGGAACAATTTACACTGGAAATTGCCTTTGCTAGATAAAACCACAACACAGATTGTAAGATTTTATGTACACTTACCAAAAGGGTATGCTAGTTCTTTTAAATCCTGAATTTTTTTGCTGACAGACAATGCGACTCGTAGAATTGAGATGACATTGAGATTAATAAGTAGTGAATTGATTGTCACAAGCTCGACATTCTGATGCGGTCCCTTTGCAGTAATAGAAGTATGGCTGTGTCGATTTAACCTTTCCAACATTTAACTAAACTTGATGCTACTCAAAATTGCTATATAGCAAGTCGTAAACATTTGAATTTTTTTTTATCTGCAATATATGTAACCAATTGGTATGAGGATTGAAACCAATGATCTTATCCTTCAATGTCTCTGTCATTTTGAGGTTGAACTCAATGTCTGACGATCTTAACCCTCAATGTCTCTGTCATTTTGAAGTCGGAATTTATAATGATTTTGAAGTTGAAATTTAGAGACAAATTGAGTTTCATGACTTAAGCACACACCAAAAACCAGAATGTGTGAGATGTGAAAAGGGAATAACAACTGAAAAGAACGCTGAGGAAGCTCTTACCCCATTTTTTTCTGCTCTAACGTCAGAAAGCATTTGAGCTTCGAACTTGGCATGGTAGTTGGTGTATGTGCTCATATATAGTTGTCGTTTCTGTTGTTGCTGTTGTAGTATTCATAGGATGACATGTGACCTTCTGCACACCATTCTGGAAAGCCTTTGGCCTCTTTAGCCGCCGCTAAAGTTATACAATGTTAGTCGATATTGCCCCATATTGTTCATCTCAAATTAACTCCAAAAATTAGAACACAAAATGCTGAGATTGTAGAGTACCAAGAAGAAAAAAAAATGTAGTACATCTAGCATTTCAAACACTCAGGTTCCGGCCGTTAATCTTTCTCATGTGGTGGCCACAGACATTAAAGTTTGATTAGGCAAAGATGATATATGTTGAAGGCATGATTTCTAGTTTTGTTTCTAGTTTTTGAGACAAATCTCTTGATTCTAATCGTCTCCTTAAGGTTTGTTGGTCGCTTTTACTAAGAGTTGCTTTGTATTTCTTGACTTGTATCTTAAAACATAATCATTTGGCAAAAAGCAAAAAGACATTCAGGTTCCACCAAAATGCTTGGACAAGATCTACCTGTGTATGTTGTGATTCAACAAAATGTGAATCACAGAATGGTTCAATTGGATGCTGCTTATCAAGGGATTGCATAGATTGGAAAATCTGAGTGAAATATTATGTTGGAAACTAACATTCTTATATGAAATACCCTTAAAAGTATCTTGATCATGGATTACAGTGATTTAGGGCAATACTATATTTAGACCTTTTGAATAAAGATAAAAGGCTTGAAAGATGCACTTATGTACTTATATCTTGTCTACGAAGTACGTAAACGTAATATGGGCCATGTTTTACAATATCGCGTTATCACCTTTTAAAAAAAAACATAAATAGAACGGTGATAGTGATAATGTGCCTAACATTGTTTATTTAAACTTTAATCTTTGAACGTCTATCAGACACTTTTAAAAAAGTTATGGATGTAGATGGGAGACGAACATAATATACTTTCTTATTGCGGGGTCATGCTTAAAGAATAAACCATGGGGTTCTAATAAATCATGGTTAGAGCAACCTAATACGTCATTTTATATTAAGTCGGCTACTGCTGAACTGAGAGGAAGATGATCCAACCAAGAAGATGATATCTAGCAGTGGCTTCTGGCCGGAGAATTCTCACCGGTTGCTCCTTCTAAGAAATCGTAGATATCTTTTTGCTACTTTTCCTTCTTCCTTGTTTCTTTTTGGCCGGAGGTTTCTCACCGGTTGCTCCTTCTAAGATGATTGATTCTAGTGTTAACGATCATTTTATAATAATTGAACTAACGATACATGTGCAAGTGACATTTAGGTGGTGCAGCTTGTAACCATAACCAACAATACAATTTGTAAGGGACGGTGGGATGAAATTGAATATCTCAAAGATGGTGGAGTATACGGAGTTGAGATTTTGATATTTCTATCTGTAATCTAGTCTTGAAAATGATTTCCCTTTATAACATTGACAATAGATTGATTTAGGAAGTTCTTTTGACCTTAGACCATAACTTAATTAATAATGTATTTTATCTGGGATAAAAATTTAGGACCCCTCGTATAACGAGTCGCTAAAAGTAGTGAGTGACATTTTTGCTAACAATTGCAGCAATAGCTTGTGCAACATTTTTTTAGCGTCAATAAATAAAGCACACTAAAATTATTTTATGACTCTTAATTATCGTTATATGAGAGTTGTAGCTATTTTCTATAACTTGATCCGGTAGCAGCCAAAAGTTTCTATAACTTGACCAGTATCTTTCCTTGAAGATCAATAACGGCTAGTTTTTTTAACCCCTGGCCTTTAGAAAATTGTTTTTAGCCTTTTTGCATGTGTTATTCAAGACAACAAAAAGAAATATTGAGCTTACTTTAAGCAAATATTTCCTGAACTTAAGCTTGTCCAATTTTTTTAAAAGTGGCGCATAGTTTATATCATCGTAACAAACGAGTTATTAGCTTTCTAGAACTTTTCAGTCGCGATCCATCTTTTGTAAAAGGTTTCATTTCTAATTTATACAAGTTGCAATTTTGTGCATGTCGTAGAGGTAGTGCTTGTGTCACCACAATTGTGTTTGGCATGTCTCGCAAAGAAACGATGCATGTGTTGCCATGTGAGACTTGGGTGTAGAGACGGTGTGTACTTGCTTTTGCGTTGTGAAATACGGTGGCTATGTCTTTGCTGCGCTCAAAGTTGACCAGATGGATACTTAGGGGTCTAAAGTAACACGGACGTTGAGTCGTTGACATAAGCAAGAGGTAGAATAGTGAGAATAATCGCATATTGTTTGCTCTACGTTATTCTTTGCTCGCACTTTATTTGCATTTGTATTAACTCGTTCAAATAAGCAAATTTAACTTATTCTGTATTTTAAAATTGTATCATGTTCACTAAATTTTCTCATAATGATTAGTACTATTTTGTAACAATGAACTCATTCACCCTCCAGGTTGCATAGTTTCTTGGGGTAACACTTTAATTTGTGTTCCTTCGTTATTTTTTTCTTATTTATGCTACATTTTGATCGTGTTTCTTTGATGTGTTTTTGCTGCTGCTTCTCCTTTCTTAGACTAAATTAATTTAGTCATTGTGATGTGCATCTTTTGGTTGCTATATAAATTGATTAAAATCATGTTATGTATGAAAATTCACAATATTTTAAATGTGTGAATATATCAACAACAAAAAAAAGTTGTCCAATAATTTGAGTGTCAGCAGGCATTTCAAATATGATTTTTTGGTGTTTACACTCAAGTGTCAGTGTCGTGCAACTAAGTAGCATGGTGCATTAAAATAGGAGATTGTGGACTTCTATGCAACCGAAATAGTAGTTTCCTTGCTCGTCAGGAGTGTTCCATCGAAGATGTACAATGTCCTTGTCACTTGTAAACATAATAATTATTCCAAAAGACGGTATCATTAATATGTTTTACCATTTGAACAAATATTTGATTAAACTTCCGATCGCTGCGAAGATATTTTACACCCATACTCTATAACAGACTAGTTAGTGAGCAAGGGCAAATACATGTTTTTTTATATCAAGGGTTCAAGAACTTCACAAAAAAAAATGATAACAAAAGAACATATAACTTCAATGGGATCATAGGATTAAAAAGAGCAGATATCAACGCATAGCTTCGTTATTTTAACCCTTAATCTTTAATAGTATTTAATCATAAAGGCATCATTTTACATCACATAAGTAAATCATCATTAGTTTTCTTTCCCATTTTCTAATAAACAAACGAGTTGGTTGCATATTCTACACAACCACTTCTGTCCTTTAGCAGTCGGAGCTTACCACTTTGTGTAGACCTCCTTGTTCCTTCGATCATCTCTCGTAAATGTCCGTAGGAACGTACTTTGCATTGTCTAGTAAGTTTCAGCTTTAGAGTGTAAAGACCAGAAGTAATAGGTGATTTAAAGTAAGTTCTCATTTTCTAAGTTATGAGAGCCTAGCTCTTAGCCTATTATGTCGTACCGAGAAAGGGGTTATTTAAAATTTAGAATAATTATAACAGTGTCCTTAAAGTTATGATAAAATTACAGTTAAGGATAATAAATTTTAAAATGTAATATACCGTGACAAATTTTTTTTAAAATGTATCAGCCGTGTCCGTCTGTCAGGATTCCGTCCAAAAAGTGTACTTTTTTATTATATCATCAATACGTATTTTTAAAATAACGATACTACCCTTGTACTGTATATACTGAATATTTTTAAAAATTTTAAATTAAGATTTCAAACTTAAAGAATAAGGTTTTGAAAACCCTAAAATTGGTTTGTTCCCTATCTTTGCAGTCTTTTTCTTCAAATTTTCTCAATCTGCATCAAAACCCTAAGGGTCTCAATCTGCAAATTAGTGTTTCAAAACCCTAATTTTTCTCAATTTGCAAATTAGGGTTTCAAAACCCTAATTTTTCTCAATCTGCAAATTAAAGTTCAATTTTCATCAATCTGAAATCATCCCCCACACGCCGGCAGCCCTCTCCCTCGCCCCACGCCAGCACCCCCTTCCCTTGCCCCACGCCGGCAGCCCCCTCCCGTTGCCCCACGTTAGCAGCCCGCGCCCTCTCCCTCACGCCGGCAGATTAAGAAAGACGAAAGGTTAGGCCCCTTCCTTCCCCTAACCCCATTGCCGCCCATTCCCTTCTTTCCCATAACCCCGTCGTTTGGTGGTACTTTGAGGAGGCGTTGGTGGCGGGACTTTGAGGAGGCGTTGGCGATGGGACTTCGAGGAGGCATTGGCGGTGCGGTGGCACTTCGAAGAGGCCGATGCAGTGGGACTTCAAGGAGGCGTTGGCGGCACAGGTGGTGGTTGTGGCAGTAGAGGTACGGTCGAAGTGGTGGATGAGGGAGGTACGGTGGAAGTGGTCAAATGTATGTGTGAAATGATGAAAGATTGAATTTGATGAAAGATTAAGAGAGTTGGATCTTCTGCTAAGTCGAATTTGATGAAAGATTATGTCGAAGTGATGGAGGAGGGAGGTACGGTCGAAGTGGTCGAATCTACAAATTATGACCAATGAAGAGAGAGATAAGAAAGAAAAATATAAAAGAAGAAGGAATTTCAACTTCATTTAAGGGCAATTAGGTCTTTTTTGTTAAAATCATTAGGTATTTTCGTATTCCGTTTGGTCAACGAACACCCCTGTAATTTGTCCAAACTTATGAACACGCCTGTAATTTCACAATAACCTCAGAGACACTGCTGTAATTATCCCTTAAAATTTTTAGTCGATGTATTATTATCCATATGTTGATGATAAAACTCGATCAATTAGTGTTGGTGGCAAAGTTAATCATTCTCAGTTGTCTCGCTATTTTAAACTATTCCCGAATGAATGTTGATATAGCTAAATATGTCCACCCAACCAAATGATGACATGTGGCATGGTTGATTCTGAGTCAACCAAGGAGCCTGTATCAGGATAAGCTCTAAAAGAGGTGATAGAGCCCTTGTAAGACTCGACTACTGAAAGAAGAGTCCTAACATAGTTCTAAAACATTGAGGACCTATCAGAGAAGAGTCCTGAAGAAGGGAGGAGTCTGGGAGGAGCCTATATCATGAGCAAAGCCTTAGGTACACATATATACAAGTACACACACGCGCGCGCACGCACGCCAAGTGCATTTTTTGCTATTCAGAATTCTATCCTTATAGAAACGTTTTGGACTTTAGCATCGGAGCCTCCTCCACCGGAATACCCCCGGTGGTCACTCTGTGCTCTATTTTACAGGTCTATTTCCTCCCGATCAAGATTTAAGTAGTAATATTTTGGCGCCATCCGTGGGACCGACTGGGAACATGGCTAGACAATCATCTTCAGACATTCTTTCAGCCAGTCGCTCCGTCCAGAATCGACGAGCGAGATCAAGTGGCTCCCGCCGAAGAGGCCGACAGCCAACACCATCCCAACGACATTCCAGTAACGACTGAATTATTGTGACCTCAGTCACCCCGACGACGAGTGGCAGCTCCCAGGGGACTCGTTCCCTGACCCCTGTTTTAAAAGGGGGGGACATGCGCCATCGCCTGACCCGGAAGCTGTTTAACACTCTAAACGCGGATCTGACAAGGGAAATCCACGAACTTAAGGGCGTGGTAAATACCTTACAGAAAAAGCTTGAAGGGGTGGCCCCGATGATTTCTACCGACCAGACGCATCTGGATCCAAGCGACCTTCGTCTCAGACTGACCTCAAGGTCAAGCTACGGTCGAAGATATAGATCAGAGGCTGATCCCAGTTATCAGCCAGAACAAGCGACCGAGAAGCATGTCACCAGAAGTTGTTCATGTTTTTGACGCGAGACATCAATGGAGGACAGCACGACTTCGTCTCTTGTTTCAGGCGGCGAAGTTCGAGGTCGACGCTGCGCGGACCAAAGACGTTGTCCCTAAGGACGAGTTCACGGTTTCACACGAAAAGCGCACCCCAAGGGTGAACTTCTCACAAAACCATCTCAGGACCTTGCCCGAGGGAATTCACTCCCCCAAGGGAGGATTCTGGATGCCCCATGTCCAAGACAATTGAGAAGGCAAAACTTCCTCTTAATTTTCGGATGCCGCAGTACGATTTATATGATGGGAGCGGAGACCCTGGGAGCACGTCTACCAGTTTGAAACAAATATGCTACTCCTCCAGGTCTCAGATGTCGTCATGTGTCGGGCCTTCCCAACC
Organism: Escallonia rubra; assembly: GCA_033065855.1. Taxonomy (NCBI): domain Eukaryota; kingdom Viridiplantae; phylum Streptophyta; class Magnoliopsida; order Escalloniales; family Escalloniaceae; genus Escallonia; species Escallonia rubra. The sequence goes on from JAVXUO010000939.1 coordinate 469,822, forward strand.
ACTTTGAGGAAGGCGGCGCACGCGTGGTTTAAGTCTCTACGACCCAGGTTCATCCATTCCTTCGCCCAGCTATCTGACCAGTTTCAGAAACATTTTGTGAGCAGCCAAACTCCGAGGAAGAATTCAGCGAGTCTCCTCAACGTGGTCCAGGAAAGGAACAAATCTTTGTCGCAGTATTTGAGACGCTTCAATGCGGCAACATTAGAAATAGATAACCTGGATGAGTCAGTAAAGTACACAGTTTTTATGCGCGGGCTTCGTCCCACTTCCAAATTTGCATTCACGGTAAACAAGAGTCCCTATGGAAGCATGAGCGCCTTGTTGGATAAAGCCAACAAGTACATCCATGCTGAAGAATACTTGGAAACCCACAAAGGACACCAAGGTGACAACGGGCATGAACAAGAAAAGCGAGCTCAAGAAGATAGTCCAAGAGGTGGACGGAGTTCTAAGCGTTCAAAAAGGGATGAAAGGCGCCCCAAAGAGCTGTTCGATATGAAGAATCTGACGCCATTGACTGTCAGACCATCGCAGATTCTGCATGAGATAAAGGACAAAGAAATTTGGAAAGACCGGACAAGATGAGATCGGCACGTAGTAAGAGAGAGAGGAATTTGTGGTGCCATTACCATAATGACTATGGCCATACCACCGACAATTGTAAATCGCTTAAGCGTGCAATAAAGGCTCTTATCAAACGCGGACACTTGCGAAGGTATGTCAATCGAAGAGATGAAAATAAGGAGGCCACTCCCTTAGCGGGACGAGAAGAGGTGCAAGAAAATACGGGCGTCAGCAATACTACCTCGGGAGGAATCGCAGCAGGGGGATCGTCCGGGCAAGGATGAAAAGCTTACACAAGAGAAGTCCTCACCACTATGGGGCAGTCGACTAAAAAGCAAAAGATAGAACTGGCCCTAACAATATCCTTCTCTGACAACGATGTGACACAAAAACACCTCATGACGACCCACTGGTAGTTACACTTCGAGTGGGAAACTTCGACATGAAAAGAATCCTCGTGGATAATAGGAGCTCAGCGGAGGTACTTTTTTATGAGGCATTTCAAAAAATGAACATTTCATCCGACCGCTTACGAAAGATAGATACGCTCCTCTACGGCTTCTCTAATCACCCTGTTGTTTGTGAGGGAATTATTGCATTACCTGTGACCGTGGGTGCTCCTCTGACCCAAGCCAAGCTGATGCTAGATTTCGTGCTAGATTTCATGGTGGTACGCGTTCCTTCGGCCTATAATGCAATTCTGGGCCGAACAGCGCTAAACCAATTAAGGGCGGTGGTATCAACATACCACATGAAAATGAAATTTCCCACGAAGAACAGAGTTGGGGAGGTCAAGGGAGACCAAGTGGTGGCTAGGCAGTGCTACATGGCGTCATGCCGGAACAGAGCCAGCGAAACCCTCATGATTGAAGATTTGAGGGATGAGACCAAAGTGGAGAGAGGCAAGCCCGCTTAAGACCTCATGGATATCGAATTATATCCAGGGAACCAAGGAAAGACACTAAGGATTGGAACAGGTTTGGCAGACAACCTCAAGCTCAAGCTTGTGGACTTATTGCGAAGCAACTCAGACATCGTCGCTTGGACAGCATCAGATATGCCCGGGATTGATCCCAAAGTAATCATTCATAAACTGAATGTGGACCCGCTCAAGAAGTCGGTCAAACAAAAGAAGAGGACGTTCGCTCCCGAAAGGCAAGTGAAGATTGAGGAAGAAATCGACAAGTTGTTGGCAGCCAGATTCATTAAGGAGATATAATACCCTGATTGGATCGCCAATGTAGTGATGGTACCCAAGTCGAGCGACCATTGGCGCATATGCATCGAATTCACCGACCTCAACAAGGCCTGCCCAAAAGACAGTTACCCACTTTCGTGAATCGATATCCTAATTGATGCAACTTCGGGTCATGAGCTGCAGAGCTTCATGGATGCATATTCCGGTTACAACCAGATCAGAATGTGAGAAGACGATATTTCCAAAACTTCCTTTATTACAGAACAGGGACTGTACTGCTACAAAGTCATGCCTTTCGGACTCAAGAACGCAGGGGCAACTTATCAGCGCCTAGTTAACATGATCTTCCGCGATTCAATTGGGAAAAACATGGAGGTGTACGTGGACGACATGCTGGTAAAAAGTGTAGAAGCCAAGGCTCATGTGAAAGACCTCAAGGAAACCTTTGACATCCTAAGAGCTTACAATATGAAGTTGAACCCACTCAAGTGTGTGTTTGGCGTAGCGTCAGGGAAGTTTTTAGGATTCATGGTTTCTCAGCGGGGTATCGAAGCCAATCCGGAGAAGATAGGCGCTATTCATGCCCTCAAGCCGCCTAAGACAATCAAGAAGGTTCAAGAGCTTACGGGGAAAGTAACTGCTTTGGGAAGATTCATGTCCAAATCAGTGAAGAAATGCCTACCCTTTTTTAAGGCTATCCGGAAGGCGAAAAATTTCGCGTGGACAGAAGAATGCCAGAGGTCGTTCGAGGAATTAAAGTGCTATTTATCGTCCCCACCACTTCTTACAAAACCAATTACTGGTGAGGACTTGTTCCTATACCTATCGATTAGTGAGGTAGCGGTAAGCACGGTTTTAATCCGGGAAGAGGAAGGCAAACAAAGACCCATTTATTACGTAAGCAAGGTCCTACAAGATGTGGAGACGAGGTATCCTCGAATTGACAAAGTGGCTCTTGCCCTTTTCATCTCAATGAGAAAACTACGACCATACTTCCAGTCGCATACTATTATCGTGTTGACTGATCAATCGTTGGGGAAAGTTCTCCAAAATCCTGACGCGTCGGGAAGACTGGTAAACTGGTCAGTGGAACTGGGAGAGTTTGATATTAAGTACAAACCTCGTGCAGTAATTAAGGCTCAAGCCTTATCAGATTTTGTTGTCCCCCATAGTTGGTTCTTTCAGAAGTTTCTGATCCGTGGCTCATTTATGTCGACGGCTCGTCTAAGGTAGGGGGTAGTGGAGCCGGGCTCATACTTATCAGCCCAGAGAAGTTCATGATCGAATATGCCCTTCGCTTCGATTTTCAGGCATCAAACAATGAAGCTGAATATGAAGCACTATTAGCAGGAATAAGGTTGGCACACTCCCTAAGAGTCGACTCTATTTCAGTCCACAGCGACTCTCAGTTGGTTGTGAATCATATCTTGGGTGAGTATGGAGCGAAAGACGATAGAATGGTCCAGCATCTCTAGGCCGTGAAGACTGAAGCCGTTAAGTTCAAAATTTTCACCATCCGCCACATACCGAGAGACCAAAATGCCCAAGTAGACTCAATGTCAAGACTAACTTTCGCAGACATTTTGGAGTTTTCCCGAGCAATATACATTGAATTCCTCTGAGAAAGAAGTATTCAACTCTCAAAGGAAATTGATGTAGTAGAATATGAACCTTGCTGGATGGACCCAATTATTTAGTACCTCGTTTCGGGAACGTTACCTTCAGAGCGAAGCGAAGCACGCACTAAAGCTACTCGTTTTGCTCTCGTGGATGGGGTACTATATAAGAAGTCATTTAGCTTGCCATACCTTAAGTGCTTAAGCCCTAAGGAGGCAGAGTATGCGTTGCGGGAGGTTCATAAAGGTATTTGCGGGCAACACTTGGGCGGAAGAAACCTGGCACATAAGATCTTGAGGCAATGTTATTACTGGGCGGGGATGCAGAAAGACGCGATTAGTTTCACGAAAAGGTGTGACCAATGTCAAAAAATTTCCCCCACTCACACACACTCCGGCAGTGCCTCTTAGTATCTTAACTTCCCCAATCCCGTTCGCGATGTGGGGAATGGATATTTTGGGGCCCTTCCCGATGGCTACTGGGCAACGACGTTTTGTGATAGTTGCCATCGACTACTTAAAAAAATGGACTGAGGCCGAACCATTGGCCACCATAACGGCATCAAAATGCGAAGAGTTCTTCTGGAAGAACGTCGTCTGTCACTTTGGGGTTCCAAAGGTTCTGATCACCGATAATGGGAAGCAATTCGATAATTCCAACTTTCGAAGCTTTTGTGAAGGTCGCTCCATCGACCTCCATTTTACATTGGTTGCTCATCCCCAATCAAATGGGTAAACAGAAAACATGAATCGCTCCATCCTTCAAGGGTTGAAGAGAAAACTGGACCATGCTAAGGGAGCATGGGTAGATGAACTCCCTAAGGTACTTTGGGCATACCCTACAACACCCCATTATGTGACGGGCGAGACATCATTTTTGTTGTGTTTCGGAACAGAGGCATTGCTGCCCGTGGAAGTGGGCCTCCCCACGGTTCGAGTGTTACAGTTTTCGGAGGCAGAAAACGAGGCGAATCTTTGAGGAAATCTAGATCTATTAGATGATGTACGCGCCCAAGCCTTAGATCGGATGATTTGAACGAAACAGCGAGTCGCGCGACACTACAATCGAAGGGTTCGAATAAGGATATTTAGAGTTGGTGATCTGGTCCTCAGAAAATTAGAAGTTTCGGATCCAAAGGCCGCTATCGGGAAGTTGTCACCAAATTAGGAAGGACCTTACAAGGTATCGAAGGTGCTTCGACCGGGCACTTATTCACTGGAAACACTTTTAGGAGAGGCAATCCCACGAACGTGGAATGCCAAAAACTTATGGCGATACTATCAGTAGAGTCTTGTATGTGTTACAAGACACTTCCTTTTTTGGGGGAGTAGAGTAGAGCTCGGTTGAATAATAGAGATGCGTAATTTCAATTGTAATGAGAGTCCTCTTCAGTTTGAAATAGATCATTTCTTTTATCTCAGCTTATCATCCTTATCATTGTTTGAGAGAGTTATTGCTCACATCAGCACAACGGTGTTGGTTAGCTCAGATAACGATATTCATGTTCCCAAGAACAAGATACATTCAATACCCAAGCAGACTGCCCGAACAGACTGCTCGAACAAGTAAAATCATGAATATTGCTCAAGCAAAGTATCACCCAATGTGATAGGGTAAAACACAAGTTTTACCTAATACGGTCTAGCTTTAGTTCTAGCCCGAGAAACGGCAAAACCATGTGGGGGATCGTCCTCCCACCCCATTTTGTTAATTCAAAATCCAGCCAGGCATGAGTGCGAGGCATCTTTGCCAGCCTTTAGCTGACGATAAGGGTCCGCGTCAAAGTAAAAACAATGCAAGATGTGGAAGATTCATAACACGGTTGCGAAAATAAAACCCATCAAGGGGTAAACAAAAACATATCCATTTGCAAGCCTCTGAGGCAATAAAAGTACTGGGGGCCCATCAAATGGGAATTACAAAACAGGGGAATAAAGATAAGTTGTCCTACGATGCAGGAGAATTTCCAGATCAGATGCTTCTATCCCCTTGGGAAACAGCATCTCCAGCTTCAGTAAGCGCGGCGGTCTCTCCTGAAAGTGACCCAGTTATGTCGTCCAGAAAGAGGCGGGGATACTTGGTCACTGTCAGCTCTTTTGCCTTTTGGAAGCCTTGCTCGAATATAGAAAGACCATCATTGGTGCGTTTCCGTAGCCATTCTTCCCCTGCTGTGCCATCAAGAAAAGCTTGGATAGCTTTATTTGTAACATCAACTTCGGCCTTCTTTAGCTTCTCGCATCTCTTCTCGAGACGATTGACCTTAGCAAGTAGTTTTGTATTCTCTACCTTCAAATCGTCGACTTCCTTGCTCAGTTTGTTAGTTTTACCCACGGCCGCTCTTTTCTCAGCCTCTGCGTCGCGCGCCACATCCATCACCATTGTAAATCTAGATTGCATCTGACTGCTATAACTGTAAGCCCGAAAGCAAAAGAAAGACCCAGACAATCATTTAGAGGAAAAATGAATATCTAATTGAAGATTCAAGAAACACAAGGAGGTTACGTTGTAAGCAGCCTGGACATGAGCCATCGCAAAGGCTGAGGGGCTGGTTTTTCAGAATCGCTTTGTCGCTAGGTAGCACCCCATGACCCAAATGATGAGCCAAAATGTGCGAGCTTGGCATGCCAGAATCCCCTCTCTTAATCGTCATCTTGGGTGAAAAATAGGGTCTTTGTCCACAGGAAGATCCTCAACCACAAGTGGGAAAGTGGGAGGAGCAGGAAGGCAAGACCTCTTTATAGTGGGAGAAGAACCTCCACCCGCGGCCTCTTTTCTTTTGCCTTTAGAAGCCCTCTGAAGTAACCCTAAGAAATCGCCTTTTTCGCTTTCGCCTTTGCCAGACATCTCTGCATGAAAGAAAAAGTTATTGAAACAATTAAAATTACTAAGGAAAAGTTAAGATGAGCATAGTTATAGACTCTACCTAGACTCGGAGTCCTAGAAGACGACATCCCTGCTGCAAATCCTCGAGTCCAACCCCCCAAAACAACCCGAGACTCTATGACAGGGGTTGGAGGAACTAGTATAGTGGGGGCAAGAGGAATGAGTCACGCGTGCCGTATCTCCTGATCGGTAAGGGGTTCATCAATATTGAGACCACCCCTCCTTTTTATATGATCAAGGAGTTTCTTTTTGGTAGCATTGGGAGCAAGAAAGCCTTTCTTTTCATAATCTTTACAAAAATCGTTCCACTTTATGGGGAACTCCCATTTGCCGCTTGACCGCTGAATAAAGAAATATCGAGAGTGCCAACTTTTGTTGGATTTTGGACCCCCCTTGATCACTCTAACCCGGTTGTGAATATAATACCAGCCAACACTTTTTGTCACATTCTTTATAAAGCACACTTCAAGGTATAGCCTCATAAAGTCATGGACCGTCACTGGGTATCCTGAAGTCTGCACAAGGTAGATCAAGCCAACAAGTTTTCTCCGCCCATTGGGCACAAGTTAACCTGGCGCCATTTTATAGTAATTGAAAAAGGCAACGGCGAATGGGTGCATAGGAATTCTATAGCCAAATCTTATCTGGCATTCATAAACACTCGTTTCCATGTCTGTGCCATAGTTGGCAGGCTCTTGGAGTACAGGAACCAGAGCTAAAAAAGGGAGGAGGCAGAGGAAATTCTTCCAAAAGTTATACTATGATTTCCTTTCTCATTTTGTTCATCTTCTCATCTGAGGTAAACCAAGTGTCTTCATCAAATTTCTCTTCAGCTTCATCCTTGGCATCCCCAAGTGCATCTCTATGGGGGATGGAAGTACTGGCTTGAGGAGTGGAAGATTCTACCCGAATTCTATGGGTTGAATTACCTACTTGTGGAGGACTATTTTCTGATTCACTTTCTACAATATTTTCTGTTGAACTAGTCGAAGTTGACGAAGAGCTACTTGATGATGTTGAAGACATTTTCTACTGAGAAGTATAATATCTAAAACTACGGAAGGAAAATAGATAAGTGCCGAACAAGAGAGGAATGGAAGACAAACTTACTTGCAAAGAATAAATTAAACCAGAAGAGAGTGAATAGCAGGGGGCAAATGAAGTACATGGCTTCTATATATAGAGGGTGCTTGTATAACCGTCCCTAATTTGGGGGCAACATTCATTACACCTGTCTGGCGCGATCTTCGGAGCAATAAATTTTGAATTTATTTGGGTAACCGCCTTGTTTTGGCGGCAAAGGAACTGTTACACCTGTACAAATCCCCAAAAGATTTCAAACATCCTACCATGTGGCATCCAAGTCAAGCTTTATCTAGATCATTGCCCGAGCAGACTGACCGAACAGAGCTACCAAAAAGGTTCTCAAGAACCATGTCAGGCTTCATGCCCGAGCAGAGGTTCTCAAGAACCATGTCAGGCTTCGTGCCCGAACAAGATGCCCGAGCAGAGGTTCTCAAGAACCATGACACCCTCCGTGCCCGAGCAGGATGCTCGAGCAGAACTGCTTAAAAGGTTCTCCAGAACCCTGCCAGACTTCGTGCTCGAGCAGGATGCCCGAGCAGAAATGCTTAAAAGGTTCTCAAGAACCTTGTCAGGTTTCGTGCCCGAGCAGAACTGTTTAGAAGGTTCTCAAGAACTCTGCCAGGCTTCGTGCCCGAGCAGAGGTTCTCAAGAACCATGTCATGCTCTGTGCCCGAGCAGAACTACTTAAAAGGTTCTCAAGAACCCTGTCAGGCTTTGTGCCCGAGCAGGATGCCTGAGCAGACTGCCCGAGCAAAGATTCTCAAGAACCATGCCATACTCCGTGCCCGAGCAGAGTTACCAAAAAGGTACTCAAAGAACCATGCCTGGCCCTGAGCCCACGCAGAATGCCCGTGCAGAGCCCTCCTAGAGCCTAAGCACAAAAAGTCATGTCCGAGCAGAGTGCCCGAGTAGACTGCCAAAACAGACTGCCCGAGCAAGACCATCGTAATGCTGAAGGGTCATGCTCTAGCAGAATGCCTGAGCAGGACCTGCTCAAAGTTCAAGCACATAGTCTCCCGACCAGGGCTCCCGACCAGGTTTCCCGACCAGGCCTTTCGAGCAGGTTTCCCGACTAGGCTTCCCGAACAGGTCTCCCGACCAGGCTTCCCGACCAAGCCTCCCAACCAAGGCTTCCCGACCAAGCCTCCCAACCAAGATTCCCGACTAGGCTTCCCGACCAGGCCTCCCGACCAAGCTTCCCGAGCAGAGCTCCCAAGCAAGCTCCCGAACAGATCTCCCGAGCAGAGTTCCCGACCAGAGCTCCCGAACAGATCTCCCGAGCAGGCTGTTCAAGTATGACATCCTATAATTCCCTCTGAGTAACGGATAATGGACATGGGAACTCCGCGGCTAAACTGTCTTTGGTTGGTTTTCACACCATATGCTTTTGGTTATTCCCTTGGAAAAATCGTCAAAAGAAGGGGGCATTATGATATAGCTAAATATGTCCACCCAACCAAATGATGACACGTGGCATGGTTGATTCTAAGTCAACCAAGGAGCCTATATCAGGATAAGCTCTAAAAGAGGTGATAGAGCCCTTGTAAGACTCGACTACTAAAAAAAGAGTCCTAACATAGTTCGAATACATTGCGGACCTATCAGAGAAGAGTCCTGAAGAAGGGAGGAGTTTGGGAGGAGCCTATATCATGAGCAAAGCCTCAGGTACACAGACAAGTACACACACACACACACGCACGCCAAGTGCATTTTTTACTATTCAGAATTCTATCCTTATAGAAACATTCTGACTTTAGCATCAGAGCCTCCTCCACCGGAATACCCCCGGTGGCTACTCTGTGCTCTATTTTGCAGGTGTATTTCCTGGCTGTGGTTCCCGATCAAGATTTAAGTAGTAACAAATGTCATATCAAGAATCAATCTCAACTCTTGTGAATCAATTAAAAACTTCATGACATAGAATCATTCACATTCATGAACCAGGTAAGTATAACTACTTCTATTTAGATCTTTTAAATAAAGATAAAAATGAAAAATGAGCCCGCCCTAATTCTCTCCCCCTTCTTTCTTCTTTCTCTCACTAAGAAAAACACCAACAGCACAGCAGCTTGCAGGCGTCAGCTTGGGGAGGGGGGAAGGGGGGTCTTCGTGGATACCTCTGTCTCCCCTTCCTCTTCTAGTTCTTTTTTCCATCCCTTTCCTTTCCATTTGAAGGAAAACGGATTCTTCAAGTATGCTTAACCTTAATTGATTTCGATCAGATTTTAGATATGGATCTACTTCTCTTAATCTCTATCTTATTTCTAGATCGATGTGTCGTTGTCTTGCAGCTGCCGCCACTGAGATCCATTTGTTGTCGCCGGATTTTTCTAGGAATCGTGGTTCTTTTATGCATAAATTGACCGGCTTGGATGCTTGGTCCTTAAATAGTATGTCCAGACTTGTTCCCCTTCTTTCTCGCCTCCCTTTTAGCCCATTTTTAGCAGCTAGTCTCCTATTGGCTTGTTTTATGTAGTTGTTAGTGTGGTATTCTTACAGTATTGATTCTTTCACCTAGATGTCGATAGGATTCTCCCACCCTATCCATATCCTCTCCCTCTTCCCTTCTAGGTGATTCCCCATTCCTCTTGCTGTGGGTGTACTACAAAGTTGCATTTATTAGTGGTAAAAGGCGGTTCTCAGACTAAGCTTATTGATCTAAACTGTTAGTGGTTGTATTTGTAGGGTTTCACGATTTATGTGTTACTTTCAACGACCAGTTAATGTGGTGGTATGGTGGTGCACTAGTTTTGTGCTAGTCATCCATGACCTTGAGCTCTGGCGTTAATTGTTTCCTTTGTTGTGGCATTGTTAGTGCTGGTTGGTCAACGAACGACCTGTTGGGTTTGATGTACTTAGATGTTGGGTGATAGTGAGATGAACGTGTTACAGGCACGTAAGCTTGCGAAAATCTGATATAACGTGACTTGTCGACTTGCGCGAAGAACACATTGTGAGGCTTGTTTGGTGTGGAAGCTGTGTTTCTTATAGTTTGTTTGTAAGGCTTTATGCCACTATGCATCTTTGTAAGTAGATGATAATTAGGATGAAGAAAAAAAAATTAAATTAGAACCATCAAGGTAGCACTTGATGTTACTTTTTATGTCTGGAACATAGATGAACTAGCCGGGACGGCTTGTAAAATCTTTTATGAATGAAATATTTTTCCTCTTAACAAAAAAATAATAATAATAAAAAGTTTGATGCACATTACATACTTATATCTTGTCTACGAACCACGTAAGCCTGATATAGGCCACACTTAGCAATACCCTTTCATCACCTTCGAGAAAACTTGAATGTTAGCTTACAACGTGTTTAACAATATTTAGTTAAAACTTAATATTTGAACTCTTACGAGAGACTTTTGAAAAAGCTACGAGCGCAGATAGGACCAAAAACATAATACACTTTCTTTTTTGCAAGGTCATTTTTTAAAAAAATAAACCACGGGGTTCTAACTAGTCAATGTTAGAGCAACCTAAAACATCATTCTATCCTAAGTCGGCTACTGGGGAACTGAGAGGAAGACGATCCAACGAGGAAGTTGATCTCTCGCAGTGGCTTCTGGCCAGAGAATTCTTACTGGTTGCTCCTAAGAAATCTGGTATTTTTTCGCTACTTTTCCTTCATCTTTTTTTTTAACTTTTGGTCAGCCCCATTTTTTAACTAATGATACATTTATATGCAAGTTATATACTATAATTTAAGGTGTGCAGCTTGTAACCGAACCGACAAGGCAGAAAAGAATTTCAAGGGATGACGCATTGAATGTTGAATTGAATATCTTGAAAATGAGTTTGTTTTTTAACATTGACCACAGACTGATTTTGGAAGTTCTTTTGACCATTACTTATTTATTTGGACAACTTACCTTTTCTATACACAGCAACTAGTTTTCCAACGGTGCCCTTTCTAAAAGATGTATAACCGTCAAATCGAATCGATCCAATCCGAACTTTCAAAAATTTTAAAGATTCGGTTTCACATATCTCAAACCGACCTCGGATCGGTTCACGGTTTACTTTTTTTAAACCGATCACAGATCAAACCGAATCGAGCTATGACATACTAATTTATTTTTAGTGACATTCATTGATAACTTTCACATATACGGTACTAAAATCTAATTAAATAAAACCTTGAAAGTTAAAAGAAAAAAAAAATGAAAGTAGATATGAAGCAGAAGTCTAGTGATCAATAAGTCTTGTATATTTACTCATTCTTTCTCGCAAATCAATAATAAAGACGTAAATGAGTTTTATTGTAATATATATCTAGAACAAAACTTAAGTCTTATGTTAATACAAGCATCTAAATATTGAATGCAACAAAATTACGTGCAATTTTGAGATACTATAACTTGGAATGTTTAATAATATTTAGATCCTTAATAGTAGGTGTGCAGAGGGACAATGTTTTTGAATTAGCGCAAACCGATCCAAACCGATCAAATCAAATTGCATGAACCGTCTAAACCGATGGTGTTTGGTTCAGTTTGGTTCAAAAAATTTCACCTTTACGTGTCATCGCGTGAGACTTGGGTGTGGAGTTGGGTATATATACTACATTTTGGGTTGTGAAGTACTTGACTAGGTCATTACTCTGCTCAAAGTTGACCAACATGGTAGATTGGCTAGGTCTAAATTAGCACGGGCGTTGACATAGGCAAAAGAATAGCCAGATCAATATGTCTGTAACTCATATGTTATTCCTGAAAACTATTTTTATCTATTAATGTAAATCTGCTATCAACCAAATAAAAAAAAATTACATTGTGTTTGCTCTCTCTTTTTCTTTACCCGCGCTTGATTTATTTACTCATTATAAACTTATTATGTATTTTACATTTGTATCCACCCTGGACAGACCACCCACACGACTCGTGCGCGGCCAAACTTTTTGAAATTCTTTATAATTTTTTTAGATAATAGATAAACATATTTATAATGTTTATAAAAATGCCATCGTATTGTTTCATTGATTTATTGGGGTTTCAGTTGTTGTGTTTTTTACTCTTTGTACCACCACCAGTTTTACTCTTTGTCTTTCTCATCCTCTTACTCCATCTTCATTCGTTGAAATTTCAAATCTCCATATTAAAAAAAAAAAAAAAAACGAGTAGAGCCAATTTAATTCCTTTTTTTATATATAGTTTAAATTCTTATACTCCTTCCGTCCTAAAAAAAAGGCGACCGTATTTCTTTTTTGGATTGTTCCAAAAAAATTAATTACTTTCAAAATTATTCCACGTTTACCCTTTTTACACTTTTTTTAATTTTATTTCTCTCCACATCTAATCCTCTACAATCCAATTTTTCTTTCCTGGCCCCTTTCCCCATCCACCCCCCTCGCTCTCTCTCTCTATCCGGGTATAACTGAAAACATAAAATGCATGACTAAATTCCTTAATATGCGTTGCTTGCAAGTCAAATGTGATCAGTTTTTGTGGGCAGATGGAATAATATGTTAACTTATATGTGACTATTCTACTCATACAATTAATAATAATACATCTATATCATAAAGAGCTAAGCTTCTTTCATGCAAGATTAGTATTTTTTTTTTTACTATCATCACCAAGTTAAATAAATCACTATAAAAAGTAAAATTATATGATATATGGTTAAAATGAGCAATCTGTTTTGGATTTAATGCATTCAATAGTGACGCTAATTGTAATATGCTTTTGATTTTTATGTTTTATGTGAGTTTGGACCTTTTGAATTCTTTTATGTTAGCCATCAATTTTTATTTTATGACTTTTTGGCCCCTCCGATTAAACGTCTTGAGTCCGCTCTTGCTCCAGGTTGCATAGTTTTTACCGTAACACTTTAATTCCTGTTCCTTCTTTCCTACATTCTTTTCTTCTCCTTCATGCTACACTAGTTTTGATCCCGTGCGTTGCACACGGGAGTAACAACTATCAAAATACTTATTGAGAGATCTCGTAATTGTATGCCTAATAACAATTACAAAATTGGTAGTGACAATAAGATAATTAAAAATTTATTTTTACCTTTTTATATGAGTTCGCCTATCAATTTTTTTCGTTAAAAATGAACTTGAGTAATAATTGTTAGTTTTTAGTGACTAATAAAGATGAAAAATAGTGTATGAAATAAGAGAAATAGTCTCTATTAACGAATAGCAATTGTAGTGATAATACTAACAATAATAACCCGTTTGTTGAAGTTGTATTACTCAAGACCACCAAGAAAGGAGTAACAATACATAATAAATAATTGAAAAAAAAAATGGGAGAGTAAACAATATATGAAACTTATAATGAAATAAAAGGAAGGAGATTATGGTGGTTTAAAAGAAAAACTAATCGAGATTATTGTGTTTTCCTAACCAATGAAAAAGATTTAAGATTAAAAAGGAATATATAGAGAATTACTTTTATCAAAATCTAGGAATTAATGGAATTGTAAAGATATCAATAAAATTTTTGAGTGAGACATGTTAACATAGAAGAGAGAGAAATGTAAAATACTTATTGATTGAATTTCAAATGGAAAGAATTATATCAAATCAAATTGTATGTGTGTGTGTGTGAGAGAGAGAGAGAGAGAGAGAGATCCAAATCATTAAATATAAAGGTAAGCAAATTTAAAATATTTTAAAATTTTCAAAATAGGAAAGTTCACATGGCGAAGTAAGAGATTGTCTAAGTAAGCGATCACTGGACAACATTCTCTCAGCTTCGGCTTTCATATATATATAATTAGATTTATGTCATGTTTCTTAATGTGTTTTGGCTGCTGCTTCTCCTTTCTTAAAGTAAATCTAGTCATTGTGGTGCGCATCATTTGGTTGCTATACATATTGATTTAAATTATGTTATACATGAAAATTCACAATTTTGTTAATGTATATATACAAAAAAAGATGTGTTAATAATTTAGGTGTCGAGGGGCATTGCAAATATGACTTTTTAGCGTCCAGGCTCAATGTCAATGTCTGCGCTACTGATTGATATCATGTCACAAAAATCGGAGATGGTGGACTTCTACGCGATCTGAATAGTAGCTTCATTGCTGGCCAGGGAGTGTTCCATAGAAGAGGTACGATGTCCCTTGTCATTCGCTAACATAATTAACCCAAACAACGATATCATTAATACGTTACCATTTGAACAAACATTTGATTAAACTTCCAATCGCTGCCAAGATATTTTTCACTCATGCTTAATAATGGACTAGTAAATATGCAAGGGTATGTGGTGAAGAATTAACAAGTAGCCCGTAAATAAAATTCAACTTTTTGTTAATATTTCTAGAATTTCACTAATAATTAAAAAGGAAGAATACAAGGAAACGTAACTTCATTTGGATCACAGGGTTAAAGATATCAGATAACAGCGCATAACTCTATTATTTGACCTTAATTCTTGATAGAATCTAACTAAAAAATCTGTAAAAGGCAGTGAATAACATCAAATAATTCGTAAACAGACGATAGATCACCGTTGGGTTTCTTTTTCATTTTCAAATGAACAAGGGAGTTGGTAGCATATTTTACTCAACTACTTTTGTCCCTTAGCAGTCGGAGCTTACCACTGGATCTACATGGATGTTTTTCCCAGAGTTCTCTCCTCGATCCATGAAATGTTGAAGACAAACACAACCCATACATGAGCACACTGTTCCAAATCCTTCATCAACTCTCTATGCCCTACTTCTCTGGGGAATAATAATTATATAAGTAACCAATCCATAAATTCTCTAGGGAAAGTGAAATATGGTATGTATACACTATGTGCACACTTGCAATATATTATACAACAAACTCTCTCCCCCCAATAAATAAAGAATACATTTTTGATTTTTTTTTTTTTTTCTTGGGGTCAAATACATACCATGCTAATGAACAATGTACAACATATAAAACGACATACCAACAACGAGAGTGTAACTAGCTTTTAGAGTAGACATACCAACATATACGTACAAAGACTTCTCTTTGTCAAACTTGTATTTGGAGTTTCTTACATCTTGTGTAGACCTCTTTTTTGTTACTTCTCTCATCTCTCATAAACGCTCACAGGAAGGAACTTTGCTAGCTCTAGAAGTTTAAGTTTTAGAGTGTAAATTATGACTTAATTTATAACAATACGAGATTTAAAATAGGTCGCCGTTCTCTAAGATATGATAGCCCGTAGCTCACATTGTATATCAAAGGGATTTAAAATTTGTAGTCTAGAACTACTAATCATATGTTGATGATAAAACTCGATTATTAGTGTTGGTGGCAAGGGTAATAATTCTCACTTGCTTTCCTACTTCAAACTCTTCCCTATCGAATGTCCTATCAAGAATCAAGCTCAATCAAAAGCTTCAGGACACAGACTAATTCACATCCACGAACTAAGAGTTGGAATGATATAAACCAAGATTTCCTTGTACTGAATTCTAGGCATGGGGTTCCACCGTCATGGATTCATATAAACGTCATCTCATCTTTCCCTCTTAAGATAAGTAATTACAAATATCGTGAAATGAACTCACACCTTTTCTCTGTTATTTACGCAACTTTTATGCATATTTGACGTAAAAAGTCACTTTACAGTGACAAGTAAACCTTAATTAGAAGGGCAATATATTCATTGTAGGTAACGTTGTTATAAATCTCTAGCAGGTTAGCCCCCATGATCTCCATTTTCCTATCGGCTCTATGGCATGTTACAGATATTGGGCCCTTTTGAGAAAACAAATACTGGGCCTAGGCCCAGATACAAAATGGGCTAGGTGTGTTCGATATATTGTTCAGTCTTTGAAACATGTCAAGCTACCTTTGAGTTGGGCCGAAACCGAACAACCAGTTCTGGAAGGCCTGATAACCCTTGCAAGGCCAACCTAGCTCTGAAGTGCAATTAATTAGATAAGTTGGAAAAAAAGCAATTTGGAGAAAATCTATCCTTAGAAGTGTTGCAATTTGTTACTTTTAAAGTGTTGCGATCATTGCTTGTATGACGTAGGGTACCGAAAAGAGTTGAATCGGTTGAATCATGAACCAGTCTCTTCGACATTTCGGGAATATGTATATCTCTAGTACTTCGGGGAATCCCCCATTTCCTAAGAGACATCGATTGTCTCGATTTTTGGGTCCCTTGACCGAACAATTAATTTATGCACCGTAAAGAGACCAAGAGCATTTCTATGTTTCAATGATAGTAGGCACTTTGTTCAACTGTAACAAAAATTTTCACTCGTCACATGGTCTTTTAGGCGAGGACTCAAGAAAAACTAGCAAAGGGTTGGACGTTGTCAACTACATATGAGTAAGTAGAATACAGAAAACGAAAGACAGGGAGGTATAAATATAGTACTTCAACTTCTTTAACAGGTAAAACGAGAAGAGACAACGTGTCTAACTATTATAAGAATTATACATAGCATGGTATATATGTGAATATACCATGGGAATATATGAGAAGAGGAAGAAATTAACAAAAGATGCAAGGCCCTTGCCGTTCAATATGCCCTCGTTACATAACTAAAATGTCCCAAAGTTCATAGAAATATTGGTACATTTTGTTGTCTAGTTCTTGGATGAGTGAATTTGAAGTCATTGTGACCAATCTAGCAAAAGTTGACTAATGTAAATTTTTGGTGTATATTCTTTGTGAACTAGGTTCATCTATTCTACTATCAAGATACACTAATATCCAAATCCACAAGATTCTGCAGGCATGAATAGACCTTTTCCTTTATACATTTCTTGGGATCTTCCTTTGTTTACATTTTTAGTCCATTCATCAGTTGGCATCTTTCCAAAGTGAATAATCTTACCGTGGTTTATTGGCTAATCATGCATTCTACAGTCTCCGTCACGTTCATAACAATAAAAGAAAATGAGCTCCCCTTGAATTGACCAATAAAACCACAATGTAAACCAGAACCAGATCCTCCCTGGATTTGTTTCCTTTTCACCACAGGGTATGACAAAGTTGTTTCGATGCCAACAAGGTTCCTAAATACACATATGCAAACTCCCCTTTTAACTTGCATTGTTCACTTGTAGACAAATTTAGGCATGGGTATTATCGGCTTGTACTGTTGGAAAAGGGCTCATACATCCAGCTAGCATTTCCCATCTTCTGTGCTCGGAAAACCCTCTTTTAAGACTCTCCTCTGATTGGACAAACTTTTAACTTCCTCTTTGTTCAGTTTATCTCATATTGGCTAGAACTAGGTAGCAGGTATCACTGGATACCATATTAAAACCTGATGTTTAACCCAAAACAATGTTTATTGGATCGAGGTTTTCAATATTCTTGGTGATCACCTAAGCTCACGTTTTTCATGTGAGGACAAGTGTTATCCCACATCGGCTAGAAAGAAGTGGTAGATCAGTTTCTTATACTTGATAGACTTGTCCTTCCTATGATAGCCAATGTAAGAGACAACGTAACAGGTTTATAAAGGCCATTGGGCTATTATTTTCAAATTGTGTTGGAATCTTTTTTGTAAAAGATTTTGGATTAGGAATCCCTAGTGAAGGCTTTGGAATACCATGAAGTGGGTAGGGTAGGGCTGGGAATGGAGTACTGTAAACTAATGTCATTTTTGTGGGGAATCTCCAGGCAACAAGACTTAAATTACATTATCCATCCAGTTTTCGACCAATAGTTGAATGCCAAAATATATGATGAATAAAATTCTGAGTTTCACTTGGCCTTAAGGTGGTTTCCCTAGTAACTTATAGTGACCGAGGAAAACTAAACGGGCCTTCATCTCATTTGTAGTTACCCTAATGGACTATAGTTTGGGCAAATCCCATTGGGTAGTTTGAAGATATCACCGCTATATAGTTATATGTAACTCGTTGCATTCCAACACAAAAGGGTGTTCGAAAATTTTCAATAATTAGATCAAAATTGAACTACAAGGTGTAAGGACTAACAAGAATTACACTTTTTCATCAAGTGATTAAAGAGATCGTAAGATCTCAAAGTAGAAAAAAAATATATGAAAATTTAAGGGTCATAATGTGGATTCCACGTCGTTGCTTCGAAGAGGAAAGGTTTATAGGTTTACACATGTCTATGTGATAGGTTAAATTCTTATAGTAACACAAAGACGGCACGGCATGGACACGGGCTCGCATGTGCAATGCACCGCATCGCGTGCCGGTGTAGTCGTGTAGAGGCACAGAGCTGTGGCTGTCCGAATTTCTTAGAAATTCAATTTATGTTAAATTCCATTGACTCCTTGGCGTCTTTTGCGTAAAAAAATGATTATGGTTACCTTGTGCAGAGATAAAAGGAGCGAAAGGGCAGATACGCTTTAAGAGCGATTTACATTCAACTCAGGCATTCTCCATTTTCAATATGCAATATCTTTCCAACAAAGGCTGATTCTGTTCACAGGAAAACACCAATGGCAGATCATAGACTGCTCAACATGACTTGCAACTTCGCCCGCAGAGAGAAATTCATACTCATGCAAGCATACATATCTACGCTATTTGCACCAGTCACCCCAGAGAAATTGTTCATATGCCGGAAGAAACATGCAAGTACCAAAGTAGTAAGCGTTAATCACAGGCCAGAAGAAGGATATCCGTTTCTATTAAAAATGCAGTTGACAAGAACTTGCCTATAATTTTCGAACAATGTTAAACTCGTTCATAGCAATAACGATCTTCTGGAGTACTTCATAAGCAGACATAACAACAAACAATTGAACAAACATTCGAAAGAAGGACAAAAGACAGGTTAGCTAAGTATTTTCTGCAGCACACTCAAGGTTGTCAATTTGGCCCTACTATGTCTTTCCATGCGCATAACAACACTGCAAGCCGCTCCATGAACCTTGGCTCGTTCAAAACTATGTCATGGCAAGGATAGAGCTCAGAGCAGCATCTTGATGTGCTCTCTGACTCACATTTTGCTATAGAGAAGAAGGATTAAGACAATTTTATGTACTTAAATAATCACTTTGAAGGAAAACATCAACAAAGCTGACCAACATCCTGTGTTACATTCGGAAAAACCATGCAGGGGACCATTTTGGGGCCAAATGATCACTCTCAGCTCAACTGGACAACTTTGTCAATTCTGCCATTTCTAGAGCCACAAATCGCAAGCATTATGTTTTCTCATGTCTATACATGTTATTTGAAGTACTCTTGACATTGATCATATCGGTCTTACAAAATGGAATAGTGACTGGTCTTTTGTACATGTGCCAAAATGTTCGAAAACTGATTTCCCGTGTACTCATCTCCTACTTTTGCCACTTAGAGGATTAATCTAGGACTTAATTTATCAGCATATTCTTTCTTCATCGCTCAACTTAATAGGTATCCCTAACATCATTTCAATCTCTTCCCCATCCTAAGTAGCAGAATTCACGTTTTTTCAGTTGCTAACTGTGATATGGCACTACAAGTAACCAGCAAAACCTCACCTCGACTCAGGCACTTGCTAATAACCTGCTACCAAAATCAGACAGTTAACTGCCCGGCGGAATCATATACATCAATTAGTCACGGCAATTTCCAGTTAAGAATTCTAATAACAGGATTACTAGGATCGGATTTCAGGTCAAACTATGCCCAGACTAGTTTTACTGAAATTCATCCAAGGGATGCACACCTTTCCTCTCCAAATTGTACTCTGCGAGAAAACACACTCTCAATCTACCAGGTCCTGGAAAGTTATACTATGTTGATGGATGATGTATCTCATACCTCTAATGAAAGTCCTAACCGCAGAATGTGAACGACATCTGTACAAAGAAGCATTATTCATGGTCTACTCAGTTTCATTTTTGGTAAGTTAAAAGTTCCTATTCAAATGATTTTGTCTAAAATATCTATAAACAAGACTTGACTGCAACACACAATTCAGCTCCTGCGACATGCTGCTTCTTCTTTTTTTTTTTTTTTAAGGCAGGCACGTTAATAGTGAAAATTTACGAATCACGAGTCAAAACATGGCAAGGGCACGTAGACAAAAGTGAAGTCCAACAGCAAAAAGCCAAAAGGTAAATTTCCTAATCCAATTCTTCAAGTCTCTATGTTAATATCTCGTACCTTTCTGCATATTATATATCTCAGAGAATGTCCATATCTGCATGAACGCGTACTTTATAAGGATTGACACTATTCCAGCTATTGAGCTCAATAATACCGGTGCTTCTTGATACTAATATTTCCTTGCCCATCACGCATCTTTTGGGGCAAAGAACTGGACTTCTTTCTATGGAGAGAGAATTCATTCCCAATTTCCATTTTCCTCCTGGATTCAGATTCCACCCGTCTGATGAAGAGCTCATTGTTCATTACTTAATCAACAAAATCAATTCACGTCCACTGCCAGCTGATGTCATTGCTGAAATTGAGCTCTACAATTACAATCCCTGGGAACTACCCAGTTCGTTCTCCAACGTCTAATTAATTTGTTGCTTCCACCATTTTCTTACATGAAAGAGGAGTTTGACTTTCTTATTTTTTCCAACTTTTGGATATTTTCAGAGAAGGCATTGTTTGGCAAAGATGAATGGTATTTCTTTAGCCCCCGGGACCGGAAGTACCCAAACGGAGTGAGGCCAAACAGATCAGCCGCTTCAGGATTTTGGAAGGCTACTGGAACTGACAAGCCTATACTTAATTCTTCTGGATCAAGAAGAATAGGTGTCAAGAAAGCGCTAGTCTTCTATGAGGGACGTCCTCCAAAGGGTGTTAAGACAGAATGGGCCATGAATGAGTATCGACTGCCCAACACAATGACCCGGTCTTCGAGAGCAAAAGGGTCCATGAGGGTAAGTGGTTGCTTCCGATCTTTGTCGCTGCTTCTGTTTATTCTTTAGGATGAACACACCAGAATTTGTGATGTGTGTTATAAGATAAATAACTTATCAGGGTATAACCAGACTTCATTCTAGTGGAACAGGATTACTACTTCTGTATCTGCACAGAGTGAAGTCTATAACACAAGTTCAGTTATAAACCATACCCAAAGCATCTTCCAACGGCAAAGTGCAATGACGAGTATCCTGAACTTTTCATTTAATCCTTTTGTTTTCGGAGCCTACATTATCCTTGTTATTGATTTTGAGTCTCTCCATCTAAGGTGCGAATTATTTTCCACTCAATCTTGCAAAAACTACACTTGGCATGGCTCAGTTAACCAAAGGATATGAAAATTGCCTGTCATGGTTGAGACAAGGTACTTTCATGTAGTATTTTGGAGTTAAGGTTCACTTGGGTTGCTTCTCATTTCCCTGGAAGCTTTAAGCTACTGCAAACCCAACACTCACCTAGATGATGTAACACAATGGCAAAACAGGATTAAAGTTGTTATTCATTATTGAGTGAACAGCCGCAACCTATGTATGGTAGAGTCTGATCCGTGACAAATACTTAAGAGGCCACAGACTCATGATGCCTAACACTGGGCACGAGATATTACAGAATTACCTTGCCCATCCTTCAAGTTAGTTGCACAACTGTAGTTCCTTCAGCCATTGTACACCATATTCAACCTTCACAAAAGCACAATATATACTATAGAACTCCACTAGCAAGGGGACTAAACATAACGGATGATAATGAAGACGGCTGTAGATAAAAGAGATCAAATTTCACTCATGGAGAAAATTTTGGCTTTTTTGTCACAGTTGGACGATTGGGTACTATGTCGTGTCAGACAAAAAGGCAACATGTCAAAGAATACATGGGAAGATCAAGAGACTCCCAGCAAACTGGAGCTTCTGCCAAAGCTCGAAGAGCTTCCTTCAGTACATGCAAGTGTCAACACAGAGATAAACACGGATTGGCCATTCAAAGATTGCCCTATACTAACCTCCATGCTTGCTGGTCAGGTTCCCCCCATCGGAGGCATTTATACTGGAACCTTTCATAGTTTGGGCAAGGTGAAAATTAATAGTACAAGTGATCTCTCTGGAAGTTTCTTCAACCCATCAAGGGAAAATGCTAGTGAAGAAAATAGGTGCGATGATCTCATTCATTCCAACGCAAAAGCGCTCGAGGACAAGAAAAATTATGATCTTCTGCCAGACAACATGCTAATAACCAGTGCTACACACTACTTTGATCAGAGTCAGCCTCAAGTAAACGTCTTCAGCCCTACTCCAGCGACTGCTATCATGAACTTACACGAGCTAGACGAGCCTGCATTCTTTAGGGAAGATTTCTACAGACTAAATCTTTCGAGCAACTAAGGCAAGCAACCAAAAGGTCAAGTCAGAAAAGATAATCCTGAAATAAGATGCAAGAGAATCATTCTTGGCGCCAATGGGGTAATGACAGTTAATACTACTTAATTGCAGATTTACTTTAGGCATAACTTGAAGTCGCTCAAGTTTGGAGTAAGTACTGTTAAAAGTAACTATATATGGTTTGTTGGTATGTAATGCAACCTCGATAATTGAAACTTAGAATAGATGTACAAGGTGGTAAACTTTAAGAATCAATAAAAACTTAAAAGGAACACAAAAAGGACATTTTCTGTTTCCCATCATCAGGAATAAGATCTGATCTCTAGTCCACCGTGCTTGATATTTCACTAGAGTCATGTCCTTCACATATATATATCCATGATGATCCCAAAGCACTTTATGAGCCAACGGAAAGGTATGCTACGAAATATTACGATTGGAAGTCTTTCAACCCAAGAATGAGCAGATTAGTCTTTACCACTCTAACTACCATATCAGGCAGGAATAAAATTCTAGAGTTTCAGCAGGTGCAAAGGCCTTTCGAACTCTTAAACAGAGAGTTAGAATCAATGGTGCAAGGAAGATCCAACACTTAAAAAGTGATAGCTTGAATGTTTAATCATCGGCTGATTGGGCTTTGAATCAAAACAGTGTTTTCTATATTATTTTTCATGTAGTAGATTGCTGTTAGTAAATATATTGTAGTCTGTTTTATTGGTGTTCTCAAAGCTTTCTTCCTTACGGGCACACACAGAGACACAATACAACTCAACTTTTTGAAAGAGAACTCTTAGGCTTGTTTTAGCTTTACTACTCGAGGTGTGTTACCCTATCCCATTCTTTCTATACCATAAACCACCCATTGGCAGAAAACTTACTGAAGATCATGTTTGAGTGGGGCCAGGGATCGAGTCTGGAATTTAGTATCATTTTGGAACAGGTTGCTCTAATGCATGGATCAGGTTATTAGATTGCAGATGTTCCTTTACAAGTTTCACAGAGGTCAGGTTCCTCCTGGTAGATATCATGGGGATAAGTTTCACTCCTGATGCTCAATAATATCTGACACAAAGCATCATAACCACCCTGGGTCCAAAATGGTCTATTACAGACGCGAGGGTGCCAATTATCCAATCAGAGTCAAGTAGCACGCCCTACTCCCATGATATGCCTACTTCAGCCTCTTCTTGAACTAAAAGATATTTTGATGCGGCCAAGATAAGTCCTGAGAAGATATTTTCCCAGAAATCCCCATCTTCAATAACATACATATGCACCCATTGTAACCAAAAATCATTTTTTGTTGCCAAATACCATTACACTCTCATCACTAAATCTTTATTCATCGCCACAGTATCATTGATCCCCAGCTGACCACCTTGATTATGTTGACAAAGAACCATGTTATTTAGCGAAAGTCTAAATCCACAACCTATTATGCTTTTCCATGCTTCGTTTTGTTGCTAAAAACTGGATAAGAGACAAATATTAGCTTTTCAGCAACCGGATGAGGTCTGGACAAGTATGTAGGTGTGGATTTAGACGTTCCATATTTTAATATCCTGGTCTCACGCATGAACTATTACGACAGCTTACATGACATAATATCCTGGCTTCCCATCACAATTTAGAATTAGATGCTAAATCCGTGAACTTCATCTGCATACACTAATAGATACTTAAGAACCAGGCTCAAAGATCTGTTCCGGACTCCATCAAGAAAAAAGGTTCGTAAGGGATAGAGATCTATCTGCTCCTAAGGTGCAGCCAAATTTCCAAAATAAGTTCCATAACTTCTTGCTTAAATGAGATCTGAATCAATATTCCAATTAAACCACAGAAAGAGTTTAATAGACAAAAAGTTCAGGACTATTTCCGTAGAAATTCTGATTGGCTCAAATTTCACGTACGAATCTTCTCTCCATCACACCACATCAATGCATGTTTCTGGCCTGTTATCAAAACCTCAAGCCATGTAAATTAGAGCCAAAGTTATTGAACTGTGGATTTTCTCAGCCTCCAAGTTCAAGTTAGGTTTGGGCTCTAAAATCACTCATCGGCCTCATTTGCCAAGTACTAGTTTCTAAGGTTGACAAATCAAACCAAGCCTGATACCATTGTACTTTTTGGCAATCGTCCAACCAGTAAAATGAGTGCAAAGAATGTATAGAAAGATGAGAATTCAGGATGGTTGTGGATATAATTAAAATCAATGTCAAAGCCTTTTTAGCAGTTGTGGAAGAAACATTTGGTGCACAAATGGTACATGTGGCAACAAAGACTTTTTAGCAGGCTCTAGTTTGCTATAAACCAGCAGTTCTTCAGGCCTAAAAAGCCATGATGCATACTGGAGTGTGACAGTGTGATGAAGAGGCACCTATAAGTGGCCATCACAAGATTCTAGATCTAGGAGAACTACAACAGAGTATAGCAAAAGACGAACTCAAATATTTGTAAGCTCATACAAACTCAACTGCAAAAATTCCTCAAAGGCTTTCTCCTCAATCAACATAAAATGAACCGATACATTGGTTTTGTCTAGCCGCAACACGGCTAATGAGACTTGGCTACTCCTGGCCTCCACACTCAAACTTCAAACCTTAGTTGCAGGGAACTCCTCATATGGTGACGCTTCTCTCTCGGAAACTCGCTTTTGCGATCCCAAGTTAGGAGTTCCATGGGATCTCATCCCAAGCTCATGTGGGAACTCAATCCCATCAGCTGGACAGAGATACATGGATCAAGTGAGAGAGTACCTAAAAATCAAGCCCTTTTCGACTCAATTTCTTGTTTCTCTCTTCCTTCAAGTCCTTAAAGCCTCCTTATTTGTTGTTGCCTTCCCTCCCTCCCTCTCAAACTCTATTCAAGAAATGGTAATACTCTTTAACGCATTTATTTATTCAAGCCGCTCCCAACCTTAAATTCTTCCAGGTTCTTACGCTCCCCCGCCCCCGTTTCCGCTCCCACCCCCGTCCCCGTCCCCGTCCCGGGCCCCGCTTTGTGCAACTAAGCTTCAAACAAGTTATTGAGATATACATCCTTAGCATTCGAAAATTTTTGGTGATGCTATTCAGAGTACAAAAGATTCACAATAATGATGTTGTCATGCAGATGGTTAGAATAAGAGCAATAAAGGTCTTTCATTTCCACAATTCATCCTTAGACTAGTTTCAGATGGCATACAGACAGCAAATTAATCGAAGCCGCTGAGAAAACAAGTGCTAATGTGACCAAACACATTTCTGAATAGATGCCAGTGTACCAGAGAAGGTTCAGACTTAGACCAGCAGTATGAGAAGCTTTTAGAATAATCTACTTCAGTACACTGCAGTCAAATAAGATTTTGTCATTATAAGTTCCTAAGAAACTACATATAGGGACTACAATTTTGGAGTAAAAGAGGAGAAACTTCTATTCTACTTGGACTGTCCAAGATAAGGAAATGATGCATTTGACACAAGTGGTTGAGACATTTTACAAAATTCAGATATTCAGTTGTGCATTGGCTTAGAAAACTGGGTTGTTGAAAATTCGTTCAAGAACACATCAGATACATATGTCATGGCACATGTTGATATGATGACAATAAAGGAAACTTGAAGCCTTCATAAAGCATGGACAATCCCATAGAGCCATATGTAATATTAAGCCTTACTCAGATACTGCAAAGAAAACCAGAGAGGTCCAAAGATGAACAATATTCACAGAAGTAAACAATATTAGGACCTATGTTACATGGACTCGTTACGAGTCCGTGTCGGATACGTGTCCAAGTGTTGGATCCATCTAACTTTAAAACACATGACACCGGGACACGGCAAAATATTCATATCTATTGTTGGTTTTTAGTTATTTCTGAGGTAAATTGGTGCTCTCTGTGACGCACGTGGTTTTAATTGAGACCTTGTCTCATTTTAAAGCCAAACCAATTAAAAGAAACATTATAAGATAGTATTCATATTACCATATCCTATGAGATGTGTCGGACACATATCCTATACCCATGTTCAAGTGTCGAGTGTCCGACACGGGTACTTCAAGCATTTTGAAGTGACCATGTAACATAGATAGGACACAGATCAAGCATGCAACCACTGCAGGGAAAATTAACAATTACATGTAAGTCATATACGTACGAACTTACAGAGAAACATACAATCGAGGGTTTGAAATCTTTAAATCTTTTGGCCTATTTTCATGTCAAATAGTATGACGAAAATTAAATGAAAACGCCTGAAAGGAAAGATGAACCGCGAAATTTAAACAAATAATATTAAGATAATTTAAGGCCGTCAAAAAAGAAGGGTGGACTTTAGTTCTTTCTTTTTTTTTGCGTTCTTTATCCTTTCTGTTGTTTGAGAGGTAGGTATATTGTATTGGTCACAATGCCAATTTCCTGATTTTTCAAATTTGCGTGGCAGCTTGTCTATTTCTTATAATGCCTGTGTCCCAAGTGGCATTCATTACTGTGACAGCTTTCACATTTCTCATTCAAGCTGAAAGATAGCAAGATACACCATGTACTGTTACAAGGTGTTACATGGTTACTATAATAATGTCGTCATCAGTAGAATCGGAAAGACCCAAATCACCTACGAAGGTGATTCTATGAAGTATTCACAAACCATGAATGACACGAAATAAAGTATGCATCGACAAGTACACTGCTGAAGTATAAGAAAATAAGGGGGCTTACTTGTATAAATAGGTTGCAATTCCCAGAATAATGCATAACAGAATGATGTCGACACAGAAGTTCCGACTTGACCTTATCTGTAATAGAGTGAATATCAATATAGACTTCGCCTACCAGATGAAAAATTATAGAAAAGCAGTTGGAAAGTAATCAAAAAATTATCTGACGCAAAGCTTATATACCTTAGTAACAGTTTCCTTGAGCCTAACATTAGTATTCTTGAGGTCAGCAGTGGCCCCGTCCACCTGTAAGGGCACAGCAAACAATTGTATTGTCAGGAAACGAACAACAATTTTTTTTCCCCTTAGAGTAACGATTATCTGACAAAATGGGGTTAAATATCAAATTGCGGACCTTTGTATCAATTTCATCAACCAACGGAACTTGCCTATCCAATTCCTGAAAAAGATGCAAAGAATGATTAGTCTCTATTACAAGGGCAGTGTCACATAAGCATCAACACGATCTACAAACTAACCTCGTTCATATCATGAGCCAAATCCTTCAATGTGTCCAAACCCTCTGATATAATGTCTAGGCCTTGATCCTGTGCATAACTTATTAAACAGCTGACAATATGGTACAGACAACAAGCATCAAAATAACGCACAAAGCGAGTTGCTTGCCTGTTTCCTTTTCCGCATCTCAGAGTCTTCCCTAAATTGACTTGATTCTTCAGTTTGTTGAAAAAACCCACTGCCGAAGTTTCCATCTGCAAACAGTGTGACAAAGAAACCAATAAGAATTGGTAAGAGGGGCTCGTTCGACAACCATACACACAAGAAACAGCACCCCCAATAATAATTACCTGAGTCAAAATTTATTTTCTTGTGAGATGCTGAAGCAGCCCAGCCTCCAATTTGGTTGGCTGCAGTGGTGGTCCCATCAGGTATTGCTTGAATTCTCTCTGGAAGGGCAAGTACCATATCGTTACGGACAGCCAGTTCCTCACTTGAAATCCCTTTGACCTGCTAGTAATATACTTTTCACAAGAAGTCTCGAACAATTTTGCTTCCATCATGATTAACGAGTTACAAAACCGAAAATCATGGCATCGAGGGAGATGATTCGTTAAATAAGAGAAGCGCCACGTTGCTAATCAAATCGCTTTTTTCTAACGGAGTGGAACTATTAGATCTATTTTTTCCCATTTCTCTTCCTAACAGCTCATTATCTGTGCTACACTAGAACACAAAGATAATCCCCATCTCCAGCAAATTGGAAACACAAATAAGAAATTGCCATTAACATAAGCCATTTATATACAAGCAATGGAAGTGCTTACTTCATTCAATCCAAACCTAATAGGCATTAGACACAAAAAATGTATCAAATTGGCGTTCGATCAGACCTGTGCGTACTACCTACAGGAATGGTTTTTTCTGTGCCTCCTCTATAATATGTTATTGTTTTAGATCAATAAGATTTCAACTGTTACAAATTTCTATTTAGAGGACCTATAGTGCAACCTATCAGAAGGGCATCTACATGTCTTTTCTTTTTCTTTTCAACAATGTTGCTAATAGTGCCCATTCCCCAACGAAGCCGATGCAACTTAAGCTAATTGTTACTGACTATTGTGTCTCTGCAGCTATGCCAAAGGAAGAAAGTAACAAATCAGAGCGCAACAATATAGTAGTCCAGTAAAAGGAACGTCATCGGATGCATGATAATGCAAACAGAAACATCTTAGGCACTTAAAAAACACACAGATATATCAGAGTCCTATGCTCTATTGCAATTAGTAGGCATGTCAATCCATATACGCAAAATATGACAATTTTCTGCCTTGAATAAATTTTAAGAATATAATACGGATATGTGATTGCCTAATTAGACAAGTGCGTCTGTTTCAGCTTTATAGAATTGTAATTTCTGCATAAATTGTTATACCCGGCTAAACCTAACCATAAAAGGAATGAAAACAAACACCAAAAAACTTTTAAGGAAGTAAGAATCATTAAAGAAAGAAACTATTAACAAAAAGAGAAACCAAAAATCAAATATCACCTTCTTCATTGCCAATTTCTGCAACTTAGGAACTTCATCCATCAGCCGCGCCTTCATCCGACGAATCTCAGCGTTCTTGGCCACGATGGTAGCTCTGTTCGTCTCCATGGCCACCATCTCTGATTTCTGCACATTCATAACACAAATAAGACTGCAACACCGCATGAAAACAATAGCATATATCTAAATGGAGACCTGTACTCCCTCCTTTCTCCATTGACTTTTTGCGATATCCTAGAATAGATTCTCGTACACGAAAAAATTTAGATTCAATTCAAACAGAAATCATGGATTAAACAAGTGTAAAAGCTACGGTAAAAACATGTCCGATGTCGATGTTTACGTGTACCAAATTTATCCTACTCGATATCGCAAAACAACAGAGAGGAAACCCAATGGAACGGAGGGAGTAGTATAGAGCGCGGAAGATGATCGTACTTCAAGAGTAGCTTGGATTTGGGAGTCGAAGGAGGCGAAGAGGCGGGCGAAGGCATCGTCGCCGTAGGCGTTGAGCTGCCGCTGCCTGTCGATGTCGTACTTCTCATACTTCTTGCATATCGCGTCCACCCGGAACAGGATGTCTATCACGCTCATCTTGTCGGATACGAGGAAATTTGGACAAGGAATTTTCGCAAGGGAGCCATTGCTTCCTTCCGATTAACTGCGGGAGCAAAACGAGGCGCTCGCCGTGAATAGCGGTTGGGGAGAAATAGAGAGAGCGAGAAAGCGTGGCGGGAGAGTTATAACGGTCCGATATAGAAGGGCTCGTGATGCCTGTTTAAAGACTAACGTTGTCACATGCTTACGTTTTTTTTTTTGGTTTTGCATTTTCATCTATTTACGAAACAGAAATCATGTATTCTGATTTGATTTGCATCTTCTGTACTTTCTAAACTCTAAACATCTCATTTTCTTGAATTTTTATAATTTAAAAATTGAACTAAACAGGTGCTAAATTTTCATTGGTCACATACACTCTAACCTATGAGCTTCCTCGTCATTTCCCTTCCTCCACTTCAATATTAACTACCTCCCTCCCGTGCATAGTACGGAAATCATAGTTATGATTTTTTTCCTGAAATGGTAAGTACCAATATCGATACCGTCTCGAATTTTCCATCAATTATATATACATGTGTGTGCGCGCGCACGCGCGTATCTGTTTTGTTGAAAAAACGATTTAATGCGCTTACCACATAACGTAATGGGTTCGAAAACACACCGTACAAAGTCTCCGAAAATTTCGGCGTAGGATCCTTGTTGTTACGAGCCTCCAACACGCTTGATCTTTTTCGCAGATACGAAAACGGCTACTAGAGTCGAGTTCTTCGTCCACGAACTAAATCCTAGAGCTTGGTGATTGCTCTAGAGAGAGTGCTATAGAGAGAGATTGTCTTGTGACTTATTGTCTGTCATAGAGGTGTCATTTGGGCCGGGCGGCCCGCGGGCCGGCCCGTTTTGGCCCGATTTTGGCCCGGGCTGGCCCGGCCCTGGTTAATGAGCAGTAGAAGCCCGAAAAAGGGGGCCTGGGCCTGGACCAGGCCGAAAAATCCAGCAGAAATGGCCCGGCCCGGCCCGGCCCGATTTGGCCCGGGTGGCCCGGTTTTGGCCCTTTTTTGGCCCCACTTTTTTTTGAAAATCTAGCTTTTCCCCCCCTTTCTTCCACCCCTTTTCCAAAATTCCACATACATTATTATTTTGATTGTTAGAGTTTTAAGAATAATTTTTTTTCATATATATAAAATAAATTTTTACAAGCAAAAAATATATATTTTCGTATAAATAAATTTCTATGTAAATTGTTATGTGTTAAAATTGAATAACATGAGAAAAAAAAAAAAAAGGGCCTGGGCCCGGCCCAAGCCCGGCCCTAAATATTGGGCTTAGGGCCTGGGCCTAGGCCTGGACCAGGCCTAGAATTCACTGCGCCAGGCCCGGCCCGGCCCGTTTTCACCCTCCCTTGGCCCGGCCCCGGCCCGGCCCGTTTGCAGGCCCGATGGGCTTGGGCTGGGCCGGCCCAAGCCCGGCCCTTTGACATCTCTAGTCTGTCACTTGTAGTCTATGACTTATAGTCTATATCTCTTGATTTCTTGGAATATCTCTAACATTTATATAGAGATAAAATTAGATACTGACTTTACCTCAAACACTTAAGAGATAAAGATGTATTTATCTCAAACACTTAAGAGATAAACATTGTATTTATCTCAAACACTTAGGAGATAAATATTCTGTAATTAATTGTAATTATCCAGACTAACAAATACACATTATCTGTTAGTGGGCGGATAATGGGTCCACTGACCCAATTTATTAACATGTTTAATACTTATTCATTAGCAAACTAAAAATATATACATATAATTTCTTGTTCACAACTTCTCTAAACTAAGCTATTTGTCTTTATAGAGCTTGAATTAGTTCATTTTTCAACTAAGTTATTTGTTCCCAATAAGCTACTTGTTCCCATATAATGCCAATAGGAATAAATAGCTTATGCAATTGGAATATTTCCTCCAAAAATTATCAATTATCTCATTAGCAAATTTTTATAGAAGAATAAGTTGTTTATTAAATAACAACATCTTTGGATTTAACAATAAGCTGCGCGCGTGCGTGTTTGTGTGAAGCAGTGCATCGTATAAATGAAAGAATATGATGAAAGTTTCAATCTATGAAGCAAATCAAAGTGCAGAGGAAAAGTCAAACTGAAATTTGCGATGAATACAATTTTGAAAATTGTAATGAATATTACAAGGACGAGGCTACAGAGGCTTCGAT
Source organism: Escallonia rubra (assembly GCA_033065855.1). Lineage (NCBI taxonomy): Eukaryota > Viridiplantae > Streptophyta > Magnoliopsida > Escalloniales > Escalloniaceae > Escallonia > Escallonia rubra. The sequence goes on from JAVXUO010000939.1 coordinate 501,851, forward strand.
CGATATAATAAAACCTAAGTGTTTTTCTATTTAATTTTTATATGGTCAATTTGCTAAACTTTTCAACAAAATTTGTAACTTCGACATTTTTTAAAGAAATCGGTACATCCTGTATGTATTTCTCGGCCAGTATCGCCTATACCGATCGGTACAATCGGTACAATTTCATATTTTGACTGGTACGTAAGGCATATCGTTCCAGTAAAACTGTCATTACAGTTCATACCATACGGTATTGATAACTATGATCTAAACAAAATTTCAATCAGAGAGACTCCATCCTTTGGCCTCTTGTGTATCACGGGATTACTACTGATATATCTCAAATATACTCCCAATAATTGGGGAATACCGGCACTCTCAGTCATACTAAGACATTGGGGATTATCTTATCAAGACTCTATCATCAGAGATAGACACGTGATTCTCTAGAATCCTAATACAATCCTAATTGGATTTGTTCACAGTCAAGTCCTACTATGGCTCTTCTTCCTACCATTATATAAAGGGGTCTACCCCCCAGGTAAAAGGGACGATTACACAACTACACACATACATGCTTTTTCAGAGTTATTATCATGTAGCTGCGCTCTGACTTAAGCATCGGAGAGTTCTCCGCCGGGAACCCCACCTGGCGGTCACTCGTTTTCTGTCTTGCAGGTCATCGGTCCAGGCTCGGGTTCCGCAACGTACGCGGGACATATTTTAAGCAGCAACATTTTGGCGCCATCCGTGGGACCCGCCAGCCTAGCCGATTGACCAAACGCAATCACCTCAAAAAAAAAAAATTTACTCGGATCATAGACCATGGAAAGTGGAAACTGCCATCAGGAGCCAACTGACGGCATCCGACCGTGAGTTTGCTGTCATACAATCCGGTCACCATGTTGAAGGCAACTCAGTACCACTTCGCCTCTGTGATCATAACCCAAAACATCAACGGCGCCTACACAAGCAGGCCCATGCCCGCGCAACACAGATTCATCCACCGGAGTCACGTCTACCACAGTCGGTGGTTATCCGCTACAAAGCCACCGCCGTCTTCACGAAGCTGCCGGAGCAGCGACACAAGAAAAAAAATCAGCGCCCGTCCACCGCGACCTTCCCCGACGTCACGCCGCCCATCACAGTCAGCACCGAGAACTCAACAAATAATGTCAACACGGAGGTTCCTTCCGTCATGAAAAGCCCCGTCGAAACAAATCAACGCCGCCAGTCGCACAACCATCACCACCGTGAAACTACTGTCGCAACTGCAACGGCCAAAAAAAGAAAAAAAAGAAATAGAGAACAGAATACGGCGCCACTTCGCCGCCGTAAGATCTGCTCCGCCCCATCAACGGCGGTGCTAACTTGCCAACAAACTCCACGACATCGCCGGCCTCTGATCAAGCCGGCCAAGACAACAACGTCACGGCCAACAATAGTCCCGTTCGCGAACCTGTGCCAGCACAACCGTACTACCGCCGGCGTTCTCCGCTGCCAAGGACAGCCTCCACGGTTCCACAGCGGCTCTTGCCCAAGAGTCACAGCCGGCCAAAGACCACTGGCTAAAAAAGACAGAGTCATCGCTAGCGGGGTTGCGGGCACCATAATCCGCCGACCACCGCCGTGAAACTGCCGGAGCAGATACAAACATCTAAAAAAATGAGAGAGAGAAGAAGAAGCAGTAACGGTGCCGCCACATAAGGTCCAAACCCTAACAAATCGCCGCTGCACCGGATCCAACTGTCGGCCGAAGCCACAACAACCAACGCCGACAGCGCGCTAGTGCGCCACCGCCTCCCTGTCGCGCTACCTTACCTTCGGTCGAGAGAGAGAAAGAAGAGGACGCCGTGGCAACACCACCGCAAGATCTACGCTGTCGAGACGTCACCACCGCGACGGCAGTACTCATCGACCACCTGCGCTCCAGATCTGCAATCAACAACGACGGCTCCACCTCGTCGTCCAGCTTAGAGTCGCCATCAGACACGCGCCGTCGAAATGCTACCACCGCGACGGGTGGCAGTGCCCATCGGCCAATGACATCGCCGTCTCTCCGCTACTAGCACAGATCAGCGCTACCGTTGCCCATGGAAAAGCACGGCCACCGTTGCCGCGCCAACAACTCCGGCTGCCACCATCGAAACAGGAGCCCAGCCGTCGCCACCATCTGTGGCCACCGATGCCAACCCAAATAGCGTCGCCGTCACATGGAATCAGCAGCTGCGCGCCGCTAGGTGATCGCCGCACCAGCCGATATCGCCGGCACACAAGGGCGTCTCATACGCGCTGCTCGGCCGCCGCCTCATTGGCTCCTCCTTCCCCTCAGATCTGCGCTACCGTCGCATGGGCACAGCTCCGTCCATCACTCCGTCAAGATCGTCGGCCGAAACGACGCTAGCGCTCCACCGCCGCATCGCTAACGGCCGCCGCCTCATTGGTCAACTCCCCCAATTCGCGCCTTCGTCAGCTCGCTAGCTGGTCGTCCCACCAAGAAAAGTCTCGGTCAATAGACTTGCAGATGGAGTCCCTTCAGTCGTGAGAGATTTGGGCAAGCCAAAGAATATCAGGTGCTTCTTTCTTTTTGGCATTTATCCCCATAAAAGGCATATTTAGGTTTTTGACCCACAGAGTCTTCTTTATTCAAGATATGCCACGCTGTTTAAAAGCATTAAGCTTTTTTCCTACTATAAGTGCATATTTACATTTAGACCCAAAAGGTCCATTTATTTAATTTAGGCCACTCATTTTTTTAAAAAAGCATCAAACTTTTAACCTGAGAAGATGGTCTAATTAAACTTAAGGACCCGCAGAGTGTCTTTATATTTAAAATATGCCGCATAAACTCTTTAATAGCGGCATATGTTTTATCGCATATTTGTTGCTAAAAGTAAAGCACTATGACTTGCGGCGCTGGCAAGCCTTCAAAAGGCTACTCCCTATGCAATTCTATATTACCTAGACCTATTTAATTTTTGGTTTAGCATTGTCCAGTCCCGCCAATTAGTGCAAGCACGTCACAAGTCGGGACATCCGACTGCTATGACATATTAAGCTCACCTGCGACACGTAGTGCAACACACCCCTGTCAGCTAACTGACAAAGTCCTAATAGGGCCACAGTGACTAAACATCGCTCTTAATTATGTGCTAAAAATATATTTGCATTTTTATATGCTTTATTGCTTTAAAAGCTGTTTTTTCAGTCACGTACTTTTATTTCTTGCAAGGGTTTATACTGCGCTCGTAAGCATCAACAATGACGCAAAACCACTTCACAAGCAAGGAACAAATTCACAGCACCCGGCGACTTAAAGGTCACGCCTAGGGTTTTTGCTGCAGTATCATGCCGCCTCGACATTATGTATCCGGTCATACAGTGACCGACTATCAACGGTCAAACATTCACACCAGCGCATGCTACTAATGCAATTGGTGAATCGGAGCACTTTGCGCTCTATCTGCCCCCGAGGGCACGTATGACGAGAACTCTAAGTTCCGTCCAGCCCCCCAGGGCATTTACATGAGCTCCATGTTCCATTCCCCCTCAAGGGCACTTATCAGAACTCTACGTTCTATTAGCCCTCTAGGGCGGTCCCTCAAGGGACGAACACCCTCAAGGGTAACATGATAGCACACAAGTGTTATCTGACACGGTCTAGCTTTAGTTCTAGCCCGAGAAACGGCAAAACCACGTGGGAGTTCGTCGCCCTACCCTGTTTTGTTAATTCGAAACTTGGCCGAGCGTGAGTGCGAGGCTTCTTTGCCAGCCCTTAGCCGACGATAAGGGTTCGCGTCAAAGTAAAACGCAAGCATGATGTGGTCGGCTCAAGCTAAAGAACACACACTTGCACAAAATAAACACCTTCCACAGGAGAGGTGACCCCTCAAGGGGACATTCAAACACTTAGCACATGCAACAACTTGCATGCACAGCTCTGTGTCCTTTCTCTAGAGAGGCTAACGTGGGGCACAGCCTTTAATGGATCCCGAGATCCCATTATTCATCTTCCCAAAGATGATTCCGAATAGCCTACTTAGGCGACATTCGAAAGACCTAGCTCTCAAGAGCTAGAGTTCTAGCATCCTACTCGGGCAAAGTCCCAAGGCTTAAGCTCCCAAGAGCTTAGGTCCGAGTACATGGAGTAGAGAAATATTATTACCCCTACAAGCGGATGGAGAATCCCTTACAAATCTAACGTGTGTCTCAAGACACCAGGTATAAACTTCCTCAGCCAAACATTTTGGCTAAGGAAGTGGGGGGCTTATGATATATCTCAAATATACTCCCAATAATTGGGGAATACCGGCACTCTCAGTCATACTAGGACATTGGGGATTATCTTATCAAGACTCTATCATCAGAGATAGACACGTGATTCTCTAGAATCCTAATACAATCCTAATTAGATTTGTTCACAGTCAAGTCCTACTATGGCTCTTCTTCCTACCATTATATAAAGGGGTCTACCCCCCAGGTAAAAGGGACGATTACACAACTACACACATACATGCTTTTTCAGAGTTATTATCATGTAGCTGCGCTCTGACTTAAGCATCGGAGAGTTCTCCGCCGGGAACCCCACCTGGCGGTCACTCGTTTTCTGTCTTGCAGGTCATCGGTCCAAGCTCGGGTTCCGCAACGTACGCGGGACATATTTTAAGCAGCAACAACTACTATATCACTAAGTTATGCAAAACACTGGAAAAGTCTATGCCTTGGAACCTCTATCAAGCTGATGACACTAACTATACATACACCAATATAATCCATTGATGTTGTCCCCTGCTAAAAATGCAAAGCTTTCGGGTATTTTTTAGTGCTCGGTTATACATCAGCGGTGAAGTAGCAGCTCTGAAGAAGACTACAAGCCTGATAGATATAAAAAAAATGAGTTACTTACTTTTTTATGTTCTGTTTCTGTCAAAATTTGTCTAAAATTTGTGTTATTTATGGTGTACTTCTTCATATCTTCTATAGTTGCACCGTAATCCCGTGTTACAATACTATAATTTTTGAAGATTATAGGACTAGTAAGGTATGGACAAAATATTTCTTTTGGGGATTAAATTCTCATAAAATCTCATACTTTAGGGTCGTTTGCACGAAACACTTCAGGGTTTAACTTTTGATTCCCACCACTCCAAAATTTCATTTTTTGTGCCCAAACACCAATTGACGGAAAAAAAAACTTGAATTTTTTAGATGTCTGTTAAATCTTAAAAGGCGAATTCGACAATTTGCAACAAAAGCGTACGTGGCATCCATATCATCACATAAAAAACATGTCACCGCCACATCATCAAAGTCAAACCCTTGTGGCAGCCACATCATCTTCTATCCTACTATCTTTTCTTGTCTAAACTTAGGGTTCATCCTTCAATCTTTGTAACATCAACCACCAACTAAACCACATAACCCTCAATTTCTGCAATTGTCACCCCATCTACCATCATAGAAGAGATTTCCAGTTAGGTACTAGCGCAATTACTCAATAAAAATTTAAAGCCAAACCTAATTCAAAACCAGACCCGAGATTCTAAAATTAAGCAATTGCAAAAATTTAACTCACATGTAGATGGTGATTGTCGCAGGTGAAAAGAGGCGACAGCAATGGGGTGGCTGGATTTGGGACAAGGGGTTGGCAGTAGTGAGGTGGTTGAGACGTGGTGGTGGCTGAGTTTGGAGAAAGGGGGCGGCGAGCGGCTTAAGGAAAACGGTGAGTTAGGTTAGAGGAAGGAGGTGAACCCATTGTACCCTCAAAATTTTAATTGGCAACCAGTTCTTTTCTGTCAATTGGTGTTTCGAGCACAAAAATAGAAGTTCTGATTAGTGTGAACCAAAAATAAATCCTGGGGTGTTATGTGTTAACGACTCCAAAGTATGAAGTTTTATGTGCATTTAATCCTTCTTTTGGTTATGCAAAAGCACATTTTGGTTATGCAAAAGCTAAGGGTGGCATAATGGATGGGTGGGGTGGGTGAAGATTGAATGGGTTGGGTATAAATGGGTAGTTGACCCATTTAGACCCAGGTGGGTTTGCTAGGTCATCTTTTAAATGGATTGGGGATGTCAATGGGGCGGGTCGGATGCGGATCTTATGAAATCCGTACCCACCCCGATAGTCCTCATACACAGCCCCGCCCCGCCCTGCCATCGGGTTAAAAGATGGGAATACCATCCCCGATCCGGCGGACTTCTAAAAAGTCCGATCCCGCCCCGATCCGCCCCGATCTTTGTCGTAAAAAACTGATAAAAAGAAAAAAAAAATGAAACATCTTAACAGGAAAATCACTCGGGAGGATATAGCTTCAAACAACACTCAATTTTCTGAACAAAAAATAATAACAACAAGAAGATGTAAAGCCAAGACTACACAAGATGGGAAAGGAAAAATATGTAACGCCAAATGTGTATATTATCTGTGAAAAGTTGGGAGAAAAAGTACATCATCTTCACCAAAATCATGATGCCCATCAAGAATAGCGTATATGAAACCCCCCACCCCCATGAAAAAGTACTTCATTGTTGTACTTATCCACTACCACCATGACATATGATGAATCATTAGCTTCTACATCTTCTTAACAGGAAAAAAATCACCACTGCTGTGATTTCACGACTTCTACAACACTTTTATCTTCTCCATTAGACTTTATCTTCAATTCTCCAAAGAATCACGTAAATACCAAAACCCAAATCAAAAGCACAAGTACGCATGAAATCCCTAAAATGAATCGCCGCTGGCACATCAACACCCCTAAAATTACGAGATTGAGGAGCCAGCAATTGGATCAGTGGGCGGTGGATAGTGTTTGGTGGACGGACGCCGGTGGCGAGGTGGTCTTGGGCGAGGTGAGGTGGATGAGACGATGGTGCGCCGCAAAGAGAGGTGAGCTGAGCGGCACAAAGAAGAAAGAAAGAAAGAAAGAAAAGTGAATAGGGTTTCTTTTGTGACCTACTTATATTATCCAGATCGACGGTTAAGATTGCACATATACAATAACTATTATATAAGGGGCGGGTACCGGGGCGGGTCGGATACCGGGGCGGGTTAGACCTAATACCAAAACTTTTAAATTTAATTACCATACCCGCCTCATACCCGGTCAAAGTCAAAAAAATCCACTCCTATCGGGGCGGGGCGGATATCCGTCGGGTCGAAGTTAAATTGCCATCCCTACCCGTTAACCCACTAATAACCCATATCCCAATTTTTGTCATTTGCATCTTAACTCTTAACCAATGAACGACAGAGTCACATTAAAATCCACTGCATGCCAGACCACCACAGTAATAACAACATTCACCATAAGCAATCGCAACCACCACTGTTACCATACATGCAACCACCATCACGCAGCACCTGCAACCACCATCACGCAGCAACCACCACTGTCATCACCTGCAACCACCACTGTTACCATACCTGCAACCACCATCACGCAGTAAACAATCACCACCACCTAGACGCCAACATCCATCATAAGGCTTGTATGCAGTGAACAATGCTTGTACACAGTCTGTGACTACTGTGTACAAGGCTTGCACGCAGCAAACAACTACCACCAAGTCAGATCCATTGTCTCGCCACCATCACTGTACCATCGCCGCACCACCATTGTCGCGCTTTCGCCAAACAACTCAGCCAACAGTCAAAAGGTTTGAAGATCACCCTGAAAAATATTGGATCTATTAAGGAAAAGAGTAGATCTGAGCTGGCGAGATAGGACGGCGGCGACTGGAGCCGGCAGCGACGACGACGGTAGCGACTGGAGACAAAGGTGGGACAAGCAGATCTAAGCATCATCATGACGGGACGACAGTGACGGGAGACGGCGGCGATGGCAATGGTAGGAGGTGACATCGGTGGTTGTTGCGGTGGCGGCTTAGCCTCGTGTCTGGTTGTTGCTGTGTAAAAATGACGAGATGGCAGCGACTGGAGTTAGTGGCAGCAACAGCGTCAACGACGGCAGGTGGAGATGGCAGCGATGGCAATGGCGATGGCAGGAGGTGACACCGGTGGCGATGGCGGCTTGGCCTCCTGTGTGGCTGTTGCGGTGTAAAGTTTTTAGGTTTTGAAGTTTAAGTGTCAAACTTCTAATGGGTTGATGGGCACCCAATTAAAAATCATATAAATTTATGGGTTACTGGACCCAGTCATTACTGACCCATTTAAACCAAATTAATTTAATGGGTGGGCTTGGATAACTTTTAAGTGGGGGGATTTGGGCGGTTAATTAAATGGATCTGAATTGTCATTGCCACCCCTAGGAAAAGCACATATGCTATTTTTACTAGTCTTTTGTTGAACGAAATGGGGAATGAAGACGTTTAATTACGTTGATCAAAACTGTAGCGGCTACCAAAAGCTGTCACCAGATTTGTAGGTAAAAATAAAACTAGCGGTCTATTTGAACCAATTCACCACTTTTGTTTACCAATTGAAGGCTTCTTCACCTTGTCAAAGAGCTTGAGTTATTGAAGGCGTATTCACCTAGTCAAAGAGCTTGAGTTCTAGTCATTTTCATCGTGTGAGACATGCCTTAGCCTATTGATTTTTCATGAGCCAGTAATCCACGTGTATAGACACTGACACAACATCAATGGAAACATTGCCCTCCCTTCAACGTTTTTCTTTTTGGACACCAAAAGGCTAAAAAGGACTTTGAGGCTATAGCAACTCTGACATATGTAATTGACAAATCAATGTACTATTAGGGGCAACATTAGCCTTTTGGATAGGATAGCATTAGCAAAAGATGTATACATTTCAAATGGGGATTGGGGTTACATTCATACCTCATGTACAAGCACAACAAATCTCTTCTAATCCTCGTACTCGGCATTAGCCAGTAGGAGTGAGCATCAAATCGTTAAAACTGATCCAAACCGTTCAAACTAAACCGATTCAATTCAAACCGTCCAAAAATCTTAACGGTTCGGTTTCACATTTTTCAAACAGACCTCGGTTGGGTTCAGTTCACGAATCAATTTCTTTAAACCGATCATGAACGAAACCAAACAAAACCGACCTGGTTATATTTTAATTTAGGGATAATTACAAAAAACACCCTCATGGTTTGGGCCATTTGCAAAAAGCCACATGGGGTTACAAAAGTTGCAAAGGTCCCCCTATAGTCCTTATTTTGTTGCAACTGTTAGAAAAATCGTCTAAATTAACGGCGCGTGCTATTCAATCTCTTAAAAATTGTATTCAATAAAAATTAATACATCAGAAAGACTAAAGTACCCTCCCTTTGTATCTCTCCCATAAAAGCCCTAATTTCTTCTCAAATCCCACCAAAACCTAATCCTAGCCGCCACCCTCTCCAACCAAAGCTCTAGCTGCTACACTCACCACCACCGCCCACCTGCAACCACCTAGCCTCGTCACCTCCGGTTCCGTCAGCCCCATTACCATGCACTGCCAGCATAAACATCTTCATCGTCGGAACACATTTACGCTGCTAGCCCCATCAACCACCACTTGCACCGCTAGCCCCATCAACCACTACTTGTGCCGCCACTTTGCGCCTACGCTACCATCAGCCCCGTTATCGTGCCCCGCCGACGAAAGTCCCTTCATTGCCAGAACAAACTTACGCTGTCAGCCCACCAACCTCCACTTGCACCATTACCGTGCACCGCCAACGCCATCAATCCCGACTTGCTCCGTCGCCAAACCCTCCATCGAGCCCAGACACTTGCACTGCCGCCACCAGCCCAATCACCCACCGCAATACTAGCTCTGTCCACCATTCAAATGAAAAAAAAAAACCCCTACATTTACAATATGGAACTCACAAATTGATTCACCAGAGTAATGAAATGAAAATCTTATGAATAATTTATGTGATTGGTTCAATCTGAAAATGAAAATGGAAATTGATTTAATTGTGATTAAAAGGGTTGGGTTTTTAATAATTTCTTATGGGAATTCCGATGGAAATGGGGTTGGGTTTCGACTTTTTCCGATGTATATATAGAGGGAAAATTTAGATATTTTTACCATTCTATTACTAAAATCTTTTGATGCAACACCTTTGTAATTTCATGTATTTTTATGCAACTTTTGTAAGCCCATGTAACTTTTTGCAAATGGCCCAACTACAAGGGTGTTTTTTGCAATTATCCCTTTAATTTATTTTGATAATTTACATATACATGACACTAATGGAACTTTGAAAGTTAAAAGGAAAGAAAACAATGAGAGTACTTACAAGAAAGTCTAATGATCAATATATCTTGTATAATCACACATTATCTCTCGTATAGCAATGACAAAGGCAGAATTGTATTTTTATTTATAATAATAATTGTATCTTATGTTAACAATAGTACTTAGACATTGAATGTAACAAGATATGTGCAATTTAGATAGTACGCCCTTCGTCCACATAATTCGATCACTTTTTTTGCACGTAAATTAAGGATATTGGTCATATCTTGTGTGATTCTCATTCTATTTTTTAGAGAGATGAGGGGACGGAAGTAGGTCGGGAAAGAGAAATGAATTAGTGGAGTGTTAAATGTGGAGAAAGAAATAGAGTACAAAAGTGTAAGAAGGTGGGTTAATAGAGAGAAAATAAGTTGGTGAAGAGTTAAATGTGTAGAGAGATATAAGTAAGGGATTCTAACCAATTGGAATCTCTCTTTGATTGATTAATGTGTGATATTCAGAATCCCTTGCAAGGTGATATTCTGATTTACAAATAGTGATATTGTTCATCCATTGATTAAGAATTTCGTGCTACGTCTGATTTAAACTTGGAGATGGAAGGGCTATTAGCTCAGTTAGGTAGAACGCGCCGCATCTTCACATACATGTCTATTTCACTGAGTTAATATGTTTATACGATAGATAAAGTCAAATAAAAAAAGTATAAAAATGATAAATATATAAAATATATATATGTAGGAAAAACATGGTTGTTACATAACTACGTATCTAGAATGGTGACAAGTGACATTACAAGAATTTTTTTAAAAAGTAACAAACTAAAAATCTTAATCGGTAAGACTACCTATAAAATTATGTTTAGTTTTCACAAATTAAAATTTATCAAAAAATAGAGTTAAAGTAAAATTTAATGGCCAAGTTTGATACGATAATAATATTTTGCTAACTTATGTTTAGACACGTATGACTAACTTATTATTCTGTAATGCATAGGTGATTTTTTTTTTAATAACGAAATTTGTACTATTAATTTCATTTCCGCACACGCAATCACGATGACTCGTCTTTCTTTATTTGAAAAGTGAGCAATTTTTGTAGGACGACCCAAAAAAGAAATATGATCAATTTATGTGGAACGGATGGAGTATATAACTTTAAATTTGAATAATATTTCATATCAAATAATACGTGTGCAAAAGGACAACTTTTTAATAAGGCGAAAACTGATCCAAACTGAACCCTTTAAACCGAAAAATCCGAATCGTCCAAACCGATGGTGTTGATTCGGTTCCATATTTTTCAAACCGCTGAATAACAGTTTCATTTGCGATTTCACCTTCAAAAACTGAACCGCACTCACCACTGTTAGCCAGCAATCAACATTAGGGAACAAAGAAAAGCAAGCTTCCAATAAAGAAAAGCTCAGTAACTTTAATAGGGGCTTCCGTTCGGCAACTATACAGCAGAGGAATGCTAACTTTTTTTTTTTTGGTTTAGACAGAAAAATGCTTGCAATGATTCTAGAAAAAAAAGGAAATGAAGCTAACGGATATCAAAGTTCTGACAACCAATTAAGACATCAGATCCGCACCTCGCATTTTCCTGGAAAGTGCAGTGAGTGAGGCTTGACATGGGAATTGGATGATCAGCTCTCAAACGCTTCCCCGACCATGTAATGTTTGCGTACCATCTTCCTGTAATCTGCAAATATTAACACGAAGAGCCGCGGTATAAGATTTACATGAAGCAAAAAATAAAGTAGTTCTAACTTGACTTGGACGCTTAATTACTACATAAAGACTTGACGTAAAGAAGGCCTTGTCATTCAAGGAAACTTTTACACAAGATGAGATTAATAGAAAAGCGAAAGAACATCGAGGGATATGTGCAATCTAAACAAGCTTAATGAGGCAAATAAGGAAAGGAAATGTCAGAACTAGACTCCACAAGTAAGAAAATATATCATCATCTCACCTTCCTGGTTTATCCAAAGTGCAGCAGCTGAGCTATTCAGCGGACTCTCAATATTAGGTTCTGCACGTAAAAACTACATAATAAGAGAAAAAAAACATGCAAATAGAAAATTTGAATGTGTGTTATAATAACATCGACAAACCTCCTAATAAACTTTGGATGGACAAAAGAATGGTTCTGCAATCATAAGCTGAGGACCACTTGTCCTGCAAACAGAAACAAGGACGTTAGTGCAATCTTCGAGGCAAAGGCAAACACCGTACAGGCGTACATGCATGAGCATAAAAGCTAAATGAAATAGAGAAGGATCAACCCGTAAGTTCTATGAATACTTCTCTTTTCCAGGCCGAATGGAGAACAATGGATCAAAATATTGTGAGAAATCTCCCTCGTAAAATGTATAATGCAAGTATTCAATTACAGTATCTATGGTCACATTTAATCAATGTCCCCATTGGTAGACCGAAACTGACAATAACATCAAACTCCCTGCCACCCACTACAGTATAGTGAACAACTAAATGAACCACTGTCCTTGTATAGCACAATAAATCACAAAAGACAGTCTCCTCAAAACTCATGTCTATTTCCTAAATAAGCATGGATGATGCTTTCTATCTCGTCATCCTAAACTTAAATATGTTTAAAATAGAATGCAAGAGCATATGCAAACACGACCACTACCTGAAGGATGTCTAAACAAATGTTCCCATACTGGTCAACATTTGGATGGAAGCACGATGTCTCAAACTTTACTTGAGGGGGCTTGAAAGGATAATCAAGTGGAAAGCGCAACGAAAGTTTGTAAGATAAACCATCATACATAGTTCCTTTGCCACCTTCAATAGTACCAATCCACGTAAAGATGCTCTCCCCTTCAGGAAAAGCAGATACTCCAAGATCTCCTCCAGTCATCTATACATATAAGCAATGAAGAATATCAAACACTCCATGGAAAAATGTCACAACAGTGACACTAAGAACTATATAAGGAGAAAAAAGATGGCAGCTATAGAGCTATTCAGTTTCTGAAACAGAGACTTACTCTGTAGTTCACCACAAGAACATAGATACGTTCTGAGGTTCAAGTGACATTTTGTTTCTAGATTATATAAGGAATCTTTTGTGACAATTGTTCGTTTTTATGAAACCTTGCATGTCAATGTTTTGCATGATCTCCACAAACTACGGTTACTAATGAAGTTAACTTTTTCATACTAGATTATTTGGTAGAAGTTCTTTAATTACGTTTATATCCGCATTCAGATAAAGATATGAAGACACAAAAACCAGGACGCATGTGAAAATTGGCGAATCCCCCAGAAATAATCCTCAGCAGTCAACACTAAGAAAATCAATGAATTCTGATACAGCCTAAACAGTAGTATCATGTTCTGAAACTCTTAATATCAAGTATATAATGTTTAACAATTTCGTTTGAATTCCGAAGTTTGATGACAACTAGGAACTCTGAAATATAAACCATAAAGGAACAAGTTTTTGAAAGGATGCAAGCAGAATGAAGAACAAAACAGTAAACCTTTGCACGAAAAAGAGTACTAAAAGAGTAATGTATAACACGTAATTCAACCGGATACAGATAGGGGTAGTCATTATCACCACTATATTGTCGGATTGCCAAAGTTACATAAGCAAGCATATAACTTGCGGGGGTACTAGTGCCTTCTTCTGAAAAAGGCACTCCCATAGTTTTTTAGAATGTTTACAGTAAACCTTATTACAACAGAAGATTGGCTTGAGTAATATATGAGAAAAGCCCCATGCTCTAGCCTTAACATGTGGATCGTATCTTGAGGTCGAAGAATTACTATTGACCTCAGTTTCATCCAAGAGCAGCATCATAAACCATCACTAAATTGTGTCACACAGCAAAAATGAAAGCTCTATGCAAAGTATTCTCTATACTTAATTGCTATTGAGAAAAGCTATTTGAGCCATGCCCAATAAACTGTCAAAAAGAGCAGTCAAAGAGGGGCCAGTAGTTTCCTCATGGTAAAAGAAAAGTCATTTACAGCTGAATCCACTCTTAAAAATGATCCCAGTAGTTATTACCACACTTCAAATTTTTGTTGCTTTCCAAGGAAACTAATTATTTCCAGCAAAGAAGACTGATGAACTACATGCAACCTCAAAAGGGGTCCCGTTTGTCCAGGAACACCCAAATATCCCATAGTGAAAACATCAACATTAGACGAGGACTCGTACATGATGTCACTGGATGATATCTTCTTATGTCTACCTTGAAAACAGAAAATCTGACGACCGCTGTTGTGGTGATACAAACATAATATAACCAAATTGGATATTTTGGACTAATGTGTTCAAGGAACAACGTGTTCGAAAAGGGGGGAGATTGAGACATAAATGTCACAGAGTATGGTCTTATTTTTGCCAAATCAGAGTATCTATGACAAACACATGAATCCATTGAAGGATGATCAGCTTTAAGACACATAATTGAATTGTTAGCAAAAAGCTTTGCTGTGGGAAGAAACTTATTCGCCCAAAGAAGACACTACTTTCGACAGCTTATATACTATGTTTGTAGCCAGAATGTAAGACATGCAGAAACAGCTCGTATGTCATCAGCTTTGCATCCACATTCAAAATGAATAATGTACTTTCTTTGACAAATTGTCAAGTATTTAAGTAGACCAAGCAGTGACATTTTTAATTCGTTAGCTATGATGAACTGTACTACATCAATAGTTCGGCCTTTTGTGCAGCGGTTTCCAATAGTCAAACTAATCTGCCACTATAGTTGACTCACAATTGACCTTTCCCAATATGAAGTGCAAAATTTTATTGTCAGCGATTTTTTTGCAAAGTGGCAAACAGTAACCAATTGCAGCCTATAAGTTTCATTTTTCACCCAATACAAGACCAACATCCTAAAAAATCACGCAACAAGGAAAAGATAATCAGAAAAGCGCGATTTTTCAACAAGGCTGTTGAAATCCCATGGGAAGCATACAGGTTTGCTTAAGTGAGAATATACTTTTGCCACGTTAACATAGTCTACGAATCTATACTATCTATACTTGAATTTGATTGATAGGCTCCCAGTCTATTTTTCTAGAATTCTTGAATTTTCCTTGATAATTGTAATTAGGAGTAAAAAATCAATTGACTAAAGGAATAAGCATAAACGGTTCTACCCTTCTAATAAACCTTGGTAACCTCCTAAGTTTTAGCCCCACCGACCTCCTTTGTTTTAGCCAAAACGGCTCCTCTCTCGGTTGCTTTTAACTTCGATTCCTTCTCAAAACATGTTCTCGGTCCATCCACATTCCACAACCTATCTGACGAAAATCTGAAGGAATGCATACGAACAATATTCGGCAATCATGATCAGGTACAACACTCATTATAATTTCGTTTCTATGTAATCCACCAATCATTTTTTATGCTGGGGGTGGGAGGTAGATTTGCAACATGCTTTGCAGACTCGGACGATTTGGCTAAATTGAACTTCACCAAAGAAGTGCAAGATGTTATAGCTTATAAGAATGCAATGGATTTTGGATGGCTAGAGGAGAGAGCTATGGAAAATGTCAGTTCCATGGACGGACGAAAAAGCTTCACTAATACATTGATAGGGACTCAAATAAGGAAACCTGTCAAACCGGCCAGTTATGGGCACTAGATGAATGGATGCTGACAGTGAAGAATATGAGTAAATTTATTTGTGCAATGGCATTTTTTTCCCTGGATTGTTTAGCTATTCGCCCAAGCCCATGTTTCATTTTAGCGCATTACCTTTGGTTGCCGAAAATAAATTTCCTTAAGAATTAAAACATGAAAACTTTTGAAAAGTCCTAGTAGCTTAAAGACATTCATGTAGGAAATAACAAGTTACCCCTAGTGAGCTAAAATACTAGCTTTTAGACAACACAATGCGTGTGCAACTAAAATTAATTAAGCGTGTACAATACGTTTTTCACACATTTTGTTAAATTCCATCGTTCTTCCGATGAAAGGTCAAGTATCGTTGTACCAAAGTTAGGATGATTTGATTTATGCATGAATTTTGGGTCGGTCGTATACAGAAAAGAAGTGGATGCATTTAATAAATTTTTGGCTAGCCGTTGACAATCTCTCGTTGATTCTCTTTGCTCTCATTTTTGCCCTTTACATATGTTTTCTTAATCCAAACTCTATTAATGTCAAGTGTCAATTTTCCAGGTATGCAGTTTTGCAACACCATATTGCGTCTGACGCCAAATTCTTAAAGGAATTCGCTTTACAGTGTATAATGTTACTTCTGTTGCATATTGCGCTGTGAAATGTTGCTTCTTTCTAACTGTGTTGCACAAATTAAGAAATATTGCTTTGACAAATAGTCTACTTGAGATGAAAAGCCACTAAGTATGACTTTTTGTCACACTTTTCGTGACAAAAGATGCACTTCAGCAAGACTCGTAAATGCAAATGCCGGTCAATAGTAGTAGCTATATCTTGCCACAAATTATTCAGCCTTCATACAGTACTATTTCCTTCTACACAGTCAAGAAGAAAAAATCACAATACTATTCCCACAAATACTCCTAGGTACTTCAACATGGAGACTGGCATGGCATCAGATTCAGGTAGCTTGGTGTTATGATACTACAGTTATTCCTTCAAAGATAGAATTAAAAACATCGAAATAACAAAAAGGAAAAGTACAAAAAAAGGAAAAGATCTGACAATCTTGGAAACAAGAAAAAAGTTGTAAGCTCTTAAGTAAGCTATAGAGATCATGATGTTTGTTACATCTACAAAAGATGTGGTATAATACTGAACTTTTACCATTTGGATAGGCAGAAAATATAAGGATGCATGAAAGACCGGACCACCTGGTAGATTGGTCTTTAGTTTATAAACTATATCAATTGGCAGGTTTATTTATTGTGCAACTACATTGAGACATTGACATTGTGTCCAAAAGTAAAATATCTACCTCATATATACCACCCCAATCCTGCCTGCCCTGCGTGTTTGAAAGACGACTTGATCAAACGCAGAATCCCTTTAGTGAGCATTTGAGGAGGTTTGAGTTGAAGACTTCCGGAGGAATTACAGTGTTTTAGGTAGGTCAACTTCTTTGTCGAGGGTTGTACTTCATGATATATATTACTCTTTTTGTTAAAGCTTCTGCCTTCTGATTTATTTTAGATGTTATAACATTTCTAAGTACATTTTTGCCGTGATACAGAAATGTACATAAATGCAAGGCATTTGAACTTTTCAGATTCATGAAGATTCGGGTCTACTTGCAAAAGCTATTGGTTTTCGTCACGTTTTTGTGACCTGACTGGTCCCGTGCATAGCACCAGGTTTCTAGTAATTACAGAGCCAAATACACTCAATCCTTCCTTTCCTTTATTTATGATCCTACAACAATCCATCAGTTCTGATCCTGCCCCTTCACTTCTAACAGGACACATGTCATATTTCATCATGTACAGTAAGAAAAAGCAAGCATCTTTCTTTACCATGATATAAGACACAGTGCTATGGCAAAGTATCACCAAAATCAAGAATTCCAGAAAAAATGCAGCAATTTAGTACTTTAATTGGTTCTCAAAATTTGTTAAAAGAGTAAGAGAGATACCATAAGAGACATAAGCTCCTTTTGCAACCTGAACATTAAAGATAAACAGGGACCAAATCTTGATTAATTTGTAAGGCAGTAGAAGGTCTTAACACGGAAATTGAAGAAAGATGAAGGGGGTAGCCAAGAAAACGACCTCTGCGTGACGGAGTTGGTGTCGACGGTGACGACAGAAGGCTTGACCTGCTTCGACGGAGTTGCGGCCGGTTGCTGACTCTGTTGACGGTGTTGACGATCGTCCGTTGACAAGTTATCCATGGACACGTCGGTTCGAACCTCCATGGGAATGGAACCCGCTGTGTGTTTTCTGTGTAACAGAAGTCTATGATTGGATCGAGAAAATTGAGCTCATAATTCGTGGGTAGTTGATCGCTTCTCTTTCTTCTGTCTCGGGCTGTCTATGGGCTTATTTTATTTGCCCAAGGGACAATGGACTGTAGACGGAGCGACTATGTGCGCACTTTGGTTGGTGTGTTACCCTCGGGAATGGATATTTGTGGGACCAGGATTCTTTATTTCTTTTTTCTTTTTTCTTTTTTCTTTTTTGAGAATATAATAAAGATGTGTGTGTATATCTATCTATACTTTTATTATATCTATCTATATCTATATTACCGTACGAATGTTGTAAATTATTTTTGGACGATTATGTCCTCCGTTAATTACATTAATAACACTCATACTTTTCATTTATGACTCCCTTTTAAATTTGGATGAAATTAAATGAACATTGGAGCAATAAATCTATTCTAAATATTGGAAAATGAAAAGTCTAATGAGAAACAAAAACAAAACAAACAAATTCCTTTATTATTCCATTTTTAATTTGGTTGAAATGAAATAAATATTGGATAGCGAGAACTGTTACTTTTTTCCTTACATTTTTGGGTTGGCAAACAATAAGCGGATTCAAAAGCTGAAAAACAAAATCAAAACAAAGAAATTGAAAATACGTGAAAAATCAGTAAAAAAAAACAAAAAACTATTGGGGAAAAAAGAAAAGGAAAGGAAAATCAGGGTTCAATATGCATCAAAAATGAAAAAAAAAAAGCTTAAATATGACGCCACTTTGAACTAAAAATATGTTCAGTTATTGCAGTTGAAGAACCAAGTGTTTTGCATTTCATATTGATGAAATGTAAAGCATTGATTTTAAAAATTATAAATCTTAAGTGTATACTATAAACCAACTTGGCAGATTACAAGTAGACTCATTCTTTTAATTTCTTCATTTGCTTTTCTTTTCGGCAGCACCATCAAATATTTCTTCAATCCAAAAACTTATAAAGAAGATTCTCAAACATTGAATTGATTAAAAATTACAAATATCATATATATACATTTCTTCTAAAACAAGTCACAAAAGAAATAAGAACATAATTGAATTGCATTATTTGATCCCAAAATAGTTAATGATATCATCTAAAAAATTACTTTTGACCACACCTACCGCACGTGCTCCATACTAGTTACCTATGAAAGTATAAATCTTGTAAATTATTTTATTCCATTTTTGCCCTTCATTAATCACTCCAATAACAATCATATCCTTTCATAAATAATACTCCGTTATTTATCCTACCATTTCATAAATATTATTATTAATTACTAATTTTGTAGTCATTTTCGGTTTTACCCTCCATCAGTTATTCCAATGACAACCCTACCATTCTATAATTATTTTTTTGTAATGCGTTTAAGGAACATTAGGTCATAAATTTAATCTAAACCTACATTTACATATTGGGAAACAGAATGTGTAGTTGATATATATATATATATATATATATATATATATATATATATAAATGTGCGTGTGCGTGTGCGTGTGCGTGTGCGTGTGCGCGCGCGCGCGCACTATCTATAAAAGTATGAATATTATAAATCATTTTTGAACAATTCTGTCATCCGTTAATTACGTCAATTACATTATTACACTTCTTTTATAACTCCCTTTTAAATTTTGATGAAATTAAAAGAACATTGGATAATAAATCTATTCTATACATTAAAAAAATGAAAAGTGTGATGAGAAAGAAAACTAAACAAAGAAATTCCTTTCTTATTCTCTTTTTAATTTGGTTAAAATAATATAAACATTAGATATTGAACTGGTTAATGAGAACTGTGATTTTTTTTTCTTGCATTTTTAAGTTAGCAAACACTTAACCAATAGAAAAATTGAAAAACAAAAACAAAATAAAGAAACTGAAATGCGTGAAAATCAATTAAGAAACAAAAAGTTGTTAGAAAAACAAAAACATAAAAAAAAAATTAAGAACGAAAAAGGGTTAAATATGCATCAAAAAATAAGGCTAAAATATAGTACCGATTTGAACTAAAAATATGTTCGGTTATTGTAATTGAAGACCGAGTGTTTTGCATTTCTTATTGATAAAATGCAAAGTATCTGGTCTTGAAAATTACAAATCTTAACCATAATTCAATTAAACAGATTACAAAAAACAAAGACGTAGATTCATTCCTTTAATTTCTCCATTTGCTTTTATTTTTAGCAATACCATCAAACATTTTTTCAATTCAGAAGCTTACAAAGAATATTTCAAAACATTGAACTGATTATAATTGCTAACATCAAATATACATTTCTTCTCAAACAAGTCACAAAAGAAATAAGAACATAATTGAATTACATTATTTTGATCTCAAAAAAGAAAATAATATCACCTCCAATATTATTCTCGACTATATTCACGTGCAACGCACGTGCTCTATACTAGTGTGTGTGTGTGTGTGTATAGTCGTGATCCATTGCTAGCGCTGACAATTTAACCCAAGTTGCTAGCGCTATCTGGCCGTCCACACGCAAGCGTGGACGGCCAAATCGCGAGCGTGGACGGCCATTTTTTTCATCGTCTGCTACATAATGTAGCGGACGGCCAGATTGCGCTGGCAAGTTGCCAGCGCTAGTAATAGATCACGACCCATATATACATATATATATATATATATATATATATATATATATATATATATATATATATGGGAGCTGATCCGTTGAGAGCGTGGGCAAAATAGGAGAAGTTGCAAACGCGATCTGACCGTCCATCCCGAAAGATGGACGGTCCAGATCGCGCCTTTTTCAAAACATGTCAGACGTCCGCCATACTGTATGGCGGACGGGTTTTTTTTACCAAATTGCCCCTCCGCGCCTGTCCGCTACACAGTACCGCGGAGGGCATTAATGTCCTGATGGGAGACAGCAAAAAGTCGTCCGTGATACTGTGTAGCGGACGTCCCCTAGGCTCACAACTGACACCCCTGCCTGACACCCCTGCCTGACACGAGACAGCAAAAAAGGTATCCGCTATACAGTAGAGCGGAATAATTTCCACTACAATAACCCCTTCAGGTGCCACCCGAGGTTCCTGATTCTCAGCTCTTTTTCCTGATTCTCAGCTCATCCCGCAAAATTCTCAAGCTCTTCCCGCAAAATTTTCTTCTCCTTCGGATTCACCTGGCTTCCATTTTTGGCTCCCCTCAAGCTTCTTCGAGTAAAATTTGCTTCAATCTTCTTCTCACTCAAGCAAGGTAAGTTTCTCATCTCAGATATTTTCTGGGTGGATTGACTGATAAAGTATATTTTTTATTTTGAGCAAAAAAATATAAATTTCTAATGATGTTCTAGAAATTAATTTGTTAACTTTAAAGAAGTTTATTGAAGTTAATTTTGATTTTTTTGAGGGGCGCTAACTTCGGCATATCTATCCTATTTAAATTCGAATTTTTTGAGATACGTTTGTTGTATTTTGGCATGATGAATTTGTCTAACGCTCTTAGTAATTTTAATTTGTTATGTTCAATAAATCTATAATTAGCAAAATGGGAGACTTTTGAGATTATGTATATGGTATATTTGTCATCTTAAATTTGTCTATTCGTCACGATAATTTTAAGGTAATATTTTCAATTGAAAATGTCATTTAATTGTTCAGCGTAGTCTATATTTCTACATATAAGGAGCTGTTTCACAATGTCTGATTTCGTGTCGAGCTCCAACACCCCCGTAGATGCTAGTGATCCGTATCTAGGACGAACCTTTCAAACATTGGAGGAAGCTGGAGAATGTTTCCGAGCGTATTCATTGAGGGTTGGATTTGGCATTAGAATAAAGACTTCAAGAACGAGCAACATAACGAGAAAGATATGCTCTCGTATGTACGAGTGCCATAGGGGCAGAAACCCAGTGCAAAATAAGACACGCGTAGGCAACGAGGACAGTGATGACGAAATAGGCTATTCGTGCAGAAGACGGGACTTCTTTGCGCGAACGAATTGCCAGGTCAAGATGTTCGTAAGCTATAAACCCAAGCAAGATCATTGGCTTATTAGCAGCCTGGAACTGGCACACAATCACCCGTTAGTAACCCCTTCTAAGGTGAGTCAGATGCATCAACACAAGAAGATGGGAAAGGTCGCGAGGAGCCTCATTCACACAATGAGCGATGCGCGTCTAGGACCTACCGACATGATTAATGTTCTTGCTGAACAGGCCGGGGGAATTCAAAATTTAAACTTTAACACAACAGACGTTCGCAACGCGGTCCGAACCCATAGACGAGCCGCGTATGACCTCAATGATGCTCAAGCCACAATGAGCCTATTGAAGCGGATGCAGATGGAGTACCCGCAGTTTACCTTCGATTATAAATTTGACGACGAGCATCGAGTTAGCACAATTTTTTGGGTCGACGGTCGTTCCAGGCTTGCTTATAAGCATTTTGGGGATGTCGTGACTTTCGACACCACATACCGTACCAACAAGTACTCGATGCCGTTTGCCCCTTTCACGGGGGTCAATCATCATTATCACTCCATCCTGTTCGGGTTCGCCTTGTTACGGGACGAGAGCGAGAGTTCTTTTGAATGGTTGTTTAGGGCGTGGCTGGAAGCCATGAACTTCAAAGCACCCAACGTTATCATCACCGATCAAGATTTGGCAATGAAGAAGGCTATTGCCACCGTCTTCCCAGATACTCGACACAACTTGTGCACTTGGCACATAAGCAACAAATACCCCGAACGTTTGCATCACGTGTACGCAAAGTTTCCAGACTTTAAACAGGATTTTGACACGTGCGTTAGCAAGTCGTTAACGATTGAGGAATTTGAAGAGAGGTGGGAAAAGCTTGTTCAGGATTACTCATTGCAAGACAACGGGTGGCTCCAGCACTTGTACGAGCTCAAAGAGCAATGGATTGGCGTTTACACGAGGAGACATTTTTCTGCGGGCAGGAGTGAATCTATGAATGCCACATTCGATAGTTACGTGGGTACAACTACCAATTTGAAGAGTTTCGTCACATCCGCACAGAAAGCGGTTGCGTCGTTGTTCGTGAAAGAAAGGGCTGCAGACTTTGCAACCACGTACAAACAGAGGAGAAGGTTGCTTGAGACCCCGCTGGAGCTGAACGGTGCCAAAATCTATACGAAGGAGATCTTTTTGCTATACCAAGTAGAGCTGCATAAATCGGGACGGTACTGTATAAACAAGGTGGCAGAGAAGTCTACGCGTGAGTACAAGGTTTATTCGCTCGTGAATGACCTCGTTCCTGAGAAGCTGCGCAGAATGTATACGGTGAGCCACGACACATTGACGGACTCGGTGACATGTGTTTGCAAGAAGTTTGAGTTCCATGGCATCCTGTGTAGACACATTATGCGCTTTTTCACCCAGAAGAATATCAGGACAATCCCCGATAAATACGTCTTGCCACGGTGGACGAAACGTGCTAACAGGTTGCACGGTACCATTGCTTTTCCGGAGCACCCGTATACTGACTTTGAAGAATCAGAGACGTTGCGGTATAATCATCTGGTGACGAGTTTCACCCGTTTGTCCGTAAAGGCTGCTGCTTCAATGGTCGGTTATAAACATCTCCTTGGGTAGCTCAGCAGCAAGAGCCCATCGTCGACCAGTTGGAAGCAGCTTCAGTCACCAATGCGATTGACACCGAGCCTACGACGGGGGTATCAGAAGATGACGAGCCGGGGGAGGAAGACGACAATGATATTTGTTTGTTGGACCCAATTATATCGCAAACGAAAGGCCGCAAGAGATCTACACGGATGAAAAGCTCTATTGAAACGGCAACTCAACCTAAAAAGCTGCGAAGGTGTGCATTGTGCAACAAAATGACCGACCACGGCAAGCGGAACCATTACAAGGCACTGGGGATAAGTTCAGGGGGTTTGCAAGACGGGGAAGAAGGTGACGCCGAAGACGAGGACGAACAAGCTGCAGTGGACCTTTAATTTTTTGTACAACGTTATGACATTTGTAATAATTTTCGGAGGGATAATTTTTCCACCGAATACTGGAAATTTTAAAAAATGGACCTATGAGAGGCCATCGAATTAAATCTATAGTCTTTTTTTTATTTATTATTTGTAAGTCCCGTCCGCTATACAATATAGCAGATGTCATGAGCAGTAAAAGTTTTGGTCTGCTTTCACGTCCGCTATACAATTTATCGGATGTCATGGTTTTGGCCTGCTTTTTCGTCCGCTATACAATATAGTGGACTTCATCGCAGTAAAACTTTTGGTCTTCTTTTACGTCCGCTATACAATATAGCGGACGTCATCGAAGAAAAACTTTTGGTATTCTTTTATGTCCGCTATATAAAGT